>MNCI01031191.1:228539-394107 GCA_015680685.1 Gnetum montanum
GTTCACCAACTCTTCGAGTGGTGACTCATCCTCCTCATCACAGAATTTCACTCCCTTCTTGTGAAGGGAAGGATCGCGGTTTTATTCTTCCGCACTTTCTCTGTTCTATTTCTCACCCTCTTCTTGTGCTACTTGTTCCAACAAGCTTTCAACTTCATGGGCTCTTAGTCGGGAGAGTCTCCCTTGGGCATAAGTCCAAAGAGTTCTTCTCGTTTCATTTCTTAGCCCATCCACGATGTGGCGAAGTTGATCCTACTTAGCGTACCCATGGCTCGAGCAACGATGTAGCAGTGTATAGTAACGGGCCATGGCAGCATCCAAGGGTTCATGAGTACCTTGTTTCTAGCCTTGGATCTGCTTATGCAAATTGGACACTCTGGAGTACGTCTGATATTTGTTGTTGAACAATTCAAGCATCGTACTCCACCTCCTAATGGTTTCCGGTTCTAAGGACCGGTACCAGCTCTCTGCTTCTTTGGTGAGTGTCCTTGGCAACAACTTAAGCTTCTGCCACTCACTATCAATGTTCTACAAGGCACAGGCATCGTGGAATGCCTGTAAATGATTTTACGGATCAGCATTGTATCCCCCTTCAAACCATGGGATATTGTTCATGTCTAATCGCTTGATCCGACTGTCCTTTAAATGCCTTGTGGGAATCCTAACTGCCTCTGTTATGTCAAGCATACTTCGGGTTGCGAGTAGGGGCTTGTCATGATCATCTCTTTCATGACGTCTATGATGTCTACGTGGTGGTTCCCTACTTTCCCTACGTCCTTGCCCTTGTCCTAACTCATCTTGACCTTCTTGTCGAGGCATTTCATTTTCCTTTTTACTTTTACTCCCTCTGTTATGCTCACGATGGTTGCGCCCAGATATGGAAGGAGAGTGTAAATGGTGAGATGAAGGAGAAGAGGAAGGGGATCCATCACCATGGCGATGTTTCTTACCTTCTTTTCGGCTACTTCGGCCCCGATCGTTGTGACGATCCAAGTGTCTGTCCTTAGTGTGAGTAGTTGTTCCTGTCGTGAACAGCTGGTTCTCACGGTGATCAAAGCCCGTAGCATGTACAGTTGATCGAAGGCCCTGATGCTTTACCTCTTAACCAGAGTGAGGAGGAGGAACATCATTTTCTAAGAAACCCATTGTGAGGGGTTCCTCGTCTCCTATTTCACTAATGACATGGGGGACCTTGCCCTTCAATAATGAATGTTGGCTCTCCTGCCTTGCATCCCGAATACGTTGGGCATTTGTGGGATGATAATCCCTTATGTCATAATCATCCAAAACGTATTCCGTAATCAGTTCTTGCATGCCAGTCTGTGCTAAGGCACNATTACCAAGCGCAGATCCTGGAATACACTACTGGGTTACCAAGCAGCCAATGCTCATAGTCAAGTCGTACTCACGCGTTGCGATGAGCAGCCGATTCCTTGATTAGCTGTACACATCCGTAGATGCTCGTAATTAAGTCGTACTCGTGTGCACTAGGAAAGCAGTAAATAACAATAAAATAAAACCATGTACTGCAAGGTTTATCCAATCAAGTTCATCTTTATTGTTGTACACAACTTGTGTTCAGGTTACAAAGTTGCTCGAATAAAGAGCCGTTCACTCTAGGACTCCTACTACGGGCACATGGGAAATTAATCTAACTCTGGAGTGTTCAAACTGCCAGAGCTTTGCTACTTCTAGCCAGGATTGGGAAATGAGGGGAGTGCCACCTCTTATTTATACATATGGCGACGGACCGTGATATCGCGTACGCGATATCGCAGGCAAAGACGCGATATCACGTACGCGATATCGCATGGGGCGCTATGCATGTCGCGTCTCATTAGTAAGGATATGATTAAAAATACATGTTGAATAAATAATTGGGGTTTATTCTCGCTATTCTTTTATTTTATCCTAAAATCCATTCTTGAACATGTAACTCATTATAGTACTTTTTGCATGACTTTAACCAAATAGTTGACCATTGGACCCTCTTATAGATACATGTTATCTTATCTTTAGAAAATAAATTATAAATTCTTGATTTTTGGAATCACCCAAATCCTATCTTTTATCTCTATAAATGCTTCTAAATGTTGTCTCTATTGGCATCAATTATGCATGGTTCTTTATCTCTAATCTCTTGCACATGGTTATATCTCATGGAATTTTAGTGATTTCTAGATTTGAACCTATTCTTGTTTGGTGAAGCTTTGATGGCTAATCTCTTCAAGTAGATGAAATGCTCTTGGTTCCATTAATTTAAATAAGTAGCTTACCTTCTTGTACCTACTTTTGTATTTTTTGAAGGTTTACATTGCTAATCTAATCATATTGCATGTGATTATCAATCTAACCCTAGTTTCTACTAAATCATTTCATGATTCACCATTTTTGCAAATTGCTACTTCACGTTTTAACTTATTCTTTCTCATGTGTCATCTCCTCCTTGTGGTGATGGTCATAACAACTTCTAGATGTATCACAATCTAGTTCATGATGAATCTAAGAATCATGATGAAATTCATGATGAATTTCTAGTTCATTTTCCAAAGTGATAACACATGTACCTCATCTAACATCAACAAAAACCTTCACTGACAGTAGCTAGCTAATATTCTAGACATGTATGGATGCATCTATAATGTTGAAAAGCTAGGAAATTTTACCTTTAGGATTGATAAATTAACAAGTACTATAGAAAAGGTAGCTGATGCAAAAAATAGACCACTCTTGGTAATGCTAAAGTTGATTTAGAGGATTCTGTCAACCTAATGGCATGCAGTCTAGCTAGTTCTTATCATGGTAAAGTGGATTTAGAGAGTTCCATTAGCCCAATGACGTGTAGCCTACATTAAGAAACCTTAGATAATAGTAAGAAACTAAGAACTTAGGGTATATATAGGATTAACTCTAGCCATAACATAACTCAATAGTTGATTTGGATATGCATGAGGGTTTATAATGCAATAGTTATTCTTGTATTACATGAGGGCTAAATAAGTTAATATCAACCTTATACTTATTCTAACATATGATGCGATAACTCATGGAATATCATTGTATGTAAATTCTATCTTAATAAGGTAACTAATGTACTAACCATATAGTTAATGTGATAACTAATGCATTAATGGTTAAGTTAATGTGGTAATTTATGTGTTAATAGTAATGTTAATGATTTTGATTAGTGTTTTGGTTAATTGTAATTATTATTGATCTAACAATGACTCTTGTAGTATGGGCCCCATTTTTATCTTGTTCCAAGTAGCATCAAGATGATTCCCTATGCGATAAAGGTGTTCTACTCCTTTATGCATGTGTTTCATATAGATTTTTCATTAGAAGACTTGGATGAAGTTACAACTGTTAATATGATTACTATATTAGAGTGTGCTACAAGAGCATAGGTGATCAAGGATGCTTTGTAGTTAAAGGAGTCAATCATTAATTTGATAATAGAGTTCTATTATGGGACCATAATATGGCTCATATGCTCATCATACATATCTCTTGTAACTTATATCTCAAGGATTTATGCTTATAATGTTGCAATAACATTGTATAGATTTTGTTAAGTAATGTATTCTCTATGGTTTGCTCAAGTGTGCTAATTGGTTATCAATGAGTGGTTGATTATTCCAACACTCAAACATACAAGTTACAAGTGTTCATGTGTGACTAGATCATAATCTATGAAGACCAAGAACTTAGAAGGAGGGTTAAATAAGTTACCCAATTGTAATACTCAAGACAATCAAAACCACATACAAATTTACATGATTCCCCAACTTGGGTACTTCTACACTTGGAGTATAGAATCCTTGCATATCTCCAAACTTTGTTCCTTATAAAATGTGGTTTAGAGGGCACCACAACCTTTACAAAGTTTGAGCTCTACTTAGAGTATTTTCTAATAGGAAACACACTTAAGCCTGTAAGGTCTCAACAAGCTTAAAATGTGGTTTTAATGATCCCACAACCTTTACAATGATGTGAGCTCTGCACATAGTGTTTTCCCACTGGAAACACACTCAACTCTATAAGGTCCCATTAAGCTCATAAGATGCCTTCTCGCAAGAAGCACATCAACCCCACAAGGCTACAAAGAGAGAAAAAGAATCAAGAAGAGAATGTAACTAAGCTTTACAAGTTTCTTGTTTTGAAGCTCTTACAAAACAAAACAATTCATAATAGATAGAGAATTGAAGGACTAATTATAGTACAAGATATATACAATGATAGAATAATCACATTAACTATTGTTATTTGATTTTCACAAGAATTCCACTCTATTTTATAGTCTTTTACTTTCCAAATAACCCTTGGTGTTCTTGCAACAGCTAGTTGGGATATCTTATTGAAGCTTGTGACATCTCACTGAAAACAAGCTACTTGTAGGTGGGATGTCCCACTAGAAATTAGGACATCTCACTTGGAATGTCAACTAGGATATCTTAGCAGTAATTGGGATGTCTACTATTTTTGTAGAACTTATAGCTTGAAACTAATCCTTCACCTCTAGAACATCTATTAACCTTTTGAAATGTCTAAGTAGATACCAAAACATCTTCATTTGGCTTGTAGGCTTTATGCATCCTTAACATCTTTCTTCGTGTTAAGACTTTCTGTCATCTCAACTTAGCTCTTATCTTGATCACATCTTACTCTTTGTCTCATTCTTATAGAGTCATTATTTTTACACTAATAACCTCTTGTCCTAATCTTAAAATCTTGTCATCTTGTTCTTATCTCAATCATCATGTTCTTGTCATGATCCCATCATGTTCTTGTCTTGTTCATTCTTAGCCCTACAAGACCATAAAAACACATTTTCTACATTCTTCATTTTCTAAGGTTTTGACATACTGAAAGGTCAAAAATCTCCCCCTTTTTAGTGATGTCAAAAACTTGATAAAATGGATTAGCATAAATCATAATATCATATGATTAAACAATTAAAGCACAATTGTATATGTAAGGCCTAGAAAATTTAGTGCTAGGAAATTCAAAATTCCAACATAAAATAGTTTAACCCCAAATCCTATGGACCTCAAAAAAGGATTCAAAGCATCCAAATGATTTGGTAGATCACGTAGGAACTTAAAAATATATGATGAGCATAGTTAATGAAAATGGAAAAAATAAAAACTACAATGTATAGGAATTTAAAAGAAAATCGTAAAAATACAATAAATAAGAATTAAATACTAGTAAAACAAAAGTTGCAAAATTTGTATTAATTGTAAAAAAACAATGTTGATATAGAGGTCAAAGAATAGAAAGTATTTTTGGAATATAGTAGAGATGGTAGGTTGTGTATCATGCTTAATCTGCATTGGTCTTCTAATCCATTTACAAAATGAATGCTTCTAGTTCTGAAAATGTAAAAATTTGTGCTCAAAAAAAGCTTTCGTGTTAATTGCAAAATCCATAGCTCTACTTTGTTCTTTCTGCTTTGGGGGAATTTGATTTGCCAAAAGTCCTAAAATTAGCTACAAGTCTTGCCTAAATATATTATGATCTACATCAGTTGCAATTTCATATGCTCACATGAGCATTACAAGTTGTGTGCAACATAAATATGCAACCTATAAGCCAATGTATTTGGCTTTTAGGTTGAAAATGCTAGCATATTTAACATTTCTATTACTTAAAATTCCAACATAGGAGGTGCTAGCATAAGAGACTTTTATTTCCTGTGCAACATATTTACATTTCTAACCTCTTATAAGCTACCTTAAATGGGCTTTACAGCTTATAAGCTAGCTTAGATGACATTTACGGCTTATAAGCTAGCTTAAGTGACATTTACAACTTATAAGCTAGCTTAAATGATGTTTACAACTTATAAGCTAACTTAAATTTAAATAATATTTATAGCTTATATGCTACAAATTTCATTTTACACATTAAATATTATTGGAAATTTATCTAAAAAAAGGCTATTGAATAGAATTTTTGATGGGAAAATAGGAATTTGTTTCTCCCTTTTAATTCCCATCAATTACATTGCAAATTTGGCTATTAAGGCTTATGATAAAAAATTTGCAAATTTATCTTGAGTTGTTTCATTGGTCCCTCTTTTTAGATGTTTTGAGGATTTACCCAAAAGACATTAACAAAGAATGTGAAGCATCACTGTAGATGCATCACCAAAACTTTCCCTCCACACTTAATTTTATAGCTATTGAACCATGCTGAGTATTCACAATGGTGAAATAAGATCACCATACAATGTTAAGAACTTAGGATGAGATAAAGGATTTATTGGTTATGGAGGGTTAACAAGGAATTCCAAATGTTAACATCATGGCTATTGAAAGGATAGTGACATGCTTGCTAAATGAAGAAGTCTTCATGCTATGGAGTGCTTGTTACTTGATAATGTGAGGAGCAACTAACACTTTGTAATGAGACTTCTTTGACCATTTATCTCTCTCTCTCTCTCTCTCTCTGTGGACATTAACTTACCTATCTAAAGGCTACATTAGCCTCTTTGCTTCCTTGGCATTTTCTCCCCTCTTCCTTTTTTTTTTCAGAAAGTAAAACATTCATTGGGTTTTCTTATGAAGATTGAACTTTGCTTTCTCACTGAATGAGATGTGTTACATTTAGTAAACTTGATTTTTGACTGTCCACTAAATGAGATGTGTTACATTTAATGGACAAGAATTTTTATTTCTCACTAAATGAGATATGCTACATTTAGCAAACTTGAGCATGAAGTATGTTGGATAAGATTTCACAAGGGCATGGTGCATGAACATCCAACATAGGTTTTCAATGTTAACTAGGTATGAAAGGCTATTTTTCGGCTACAAAGAGTCACTATGTACAAGGGATGATGTAAGTCATGTGAGATAAGCACTATTCACAAGCTTGAATGAGCTAAATACCTCTTATGCATTAAGGTTATGTGGTAACTCACCACTACAATGAGCCACACCTTTGCAGTGACTTCAAGCTTCATCTTGTAAACATAACTCCAAGAGAATAATAAAAAAAGTCAAAGAATACATATGATCATAGGAATTTGCATACGGCCATATGAGTCAACAAGTAGATATAGGCCATAATTGTTTACAATTAGTAGATACATGAAAGCTCTGTATTTTGTTTCATAGAATTATACAAATTTCATAGTATCTTGTGATGCCAAAAAGAATTGTAAGATCATGGAGGCTCTTTTGTCGTAGGCTACAAAAGTTATCAAAATCGGTCATTCACTCAAACCTATCAATAAAGACAAACAATGCCCACAAGCAAACATGTTAACATCAGATGTAACAAGGGCCATGGGTAGGTTTTAGTGTTTTCTTGCAAATGATATCTTGGGCAAGTTAGAGTTAAAGTAAGGAACTTTGCTTTGGTGTTTTCTTCTTACTACTATAGTATAAATGGGGAATTTTGACTAAGGATCCTCTATGATGTTTCTAGCTTCACAGTCAAAGGTAATTAGGCCATTTTAAGGCATTAGGGTTATGTGGTCAAAAGGGCTCATAGGCTTTAGGTTTTCAACTTTAACTTGGTCTAATAACATCAAAAGAGGGGCTTTCTTAGGCTTCGATAGCTAGTTGAATCGGTTCCACACCTCATTAGCTCAATCCTACATGACAACATGAACACATCGGTGGCATCTACATGGTATGATTACTAAAAAATGTTAAAATAATGTAAAATAAGGCCAAAGCATGGTAGCCTCAGGCTAAAAAAGGCATGGTAGGGTCACTACTAAGAAAAACAAGGTAAAACAAGGTAATAACAAAGCAAAATATGACTAAATAAGGTTAAAACATGGTCAAAACAAGGTAAATTGAGGCAAAATAAGGTTAAAAAATAAAAATATGGAAGATAAGGTCAAAATAGCATTAAGTAATTAATTTAATTTTTTAGTTATTTTATAGTTAGAATAGGAAAAATATAAAAAATTAGGTTATAAATTGTCAAAATTAGAAAAAAAAGGCTTTAAATTATTAAATTAATGGATTTTCATGGTCAAATAAGTTTGGAAAAGTCAAAAAATTACTACTTCCTAGTATGTACAAGCCATGTTCAGTTTTAGATCCATATCCAGATTCAATGTATCTAATCAATTGTCTTACCATGTTTCTTACACATAGTGTAAGGAAATAAAGAATTCTTTTTGTCTTATTTTTACTTCCATGTTTTTCTTTTAAACTTTATAGGGTAGCTTATATGCTAGGTAGCTTCCATAAGCTTTCATGACTAAGTTTTGGTGTTCCCATTGTTATCTCTAATATTCTTTACAAGAGATGTCATCTTTTTTATCATAACTTCTCAAGGAAATTTTGAATCTACATCAATGTTAACATGAGTGGACTTCTAGGCATCTTGTGGTTCTACATTCTTTACTCTAGAAGTTAGGTTATAAGAGGCATGGTGTCTATCATAAGGAATGACAAAGTCAACAAGACATATGCTTCCTTTAGTGCTATAAAGACTCCAATCCATGACCATGTTAGTCATATGGGAAGAATATAAAGTTGTAATTGCTCCAGATTTCTAAAGGAAGCTGGACCCACATGCCAGAATCGAAACACCTTCACTAATAATAGCACCTTGGTAGTCATGCACTTTAGCATCCCAAAGTTTTTAGCCGACAACATTTCCCTAATGTAACCCCATCCTAGCTCACCCAAAGCATTCTCCCCATTTATCTTGCTATGTGCATAATAGATTTAAGAATGTCAGAGTCCAACTAGGACTGTAAAGTGCTACCCAGTTGCAAAGTGTGGGGATCATAAAGCCATGCTATGGAATCCATGAATTGTATGACATTGGCCCAAAAGATGTTGGTGAGATGCTCAATATCAAAGCCACATAGCACAAGTACAACATCCATGAGCATATTCTTTCTAGAAGAGGAAACCTTCATAGTCCAATCATAGCACTACTATAGATTTGCCAAACAAATATACATGGCATCCAAGAATTCCTCCTTAACAATGGTTTTGTACCTCTACAAAACCCTTGCATTTGCAGAAGCCACAATTTTAGCCTTCTTCAACGTGCACGCATGAATTAAACAAAAGGATGCATCCAATGCCATGACTGCTAAGATTTTCATGCATATCTTCTTCTCACATCCTATCATCCTAAACTACACTAATTCTTCCATCATCATCATTGACTGTTATCAAAATTCTACCAAACTTGTTTTCACTGCATAGTACATGCACATAAATCACCTCGTTTCCAAATTTATTACTACAAATCTTTGTTGGAGGAGATCACTAGGGTTTTTTAAAAGAGCATACCAAGGCTATGAGGAACCAAATATTTGTGGCTTTGATCCTAAATTTTAATCAATGCAATGAAAACCAATGAAAATTGAATGACTAGTGAAAAATCATGCTTGAAAAATCCTATTCTTTTAAACTTTATAGTCTAGCTTATATGCTAGGCATTAATTTTATAAGCTAGCTTATAAGCTAGGCTTACATAGGTGGACCCAACATGAAAGAGCTTGATATAATAAGCTATGTTTTAAAACTTTTCACAAGCTAGAAAATGTATTTGAGTTTAAGTTGTAGTTTTTTTTATCTTAAATTTTCTTAAATTTTTTTGACAAGCTCTTGTATTAATCTCAGGTTCCAATGTAGTGTGTAAAACTAGAAGAGGGTTTTTCACTAGCACATGAGCTTATTTTTTAGCCAACTTGAAGTTTGGAAAACATGTGTTAAGTTTTTGTTTTTATATGGTTTTATCTTGTTTCATAGTTTTATAGTTGTATATATATTTTTTATTTTTGGTTTTCATGGCTACTACTTGTTTGTATGTTTGTTATTTATAGGCCTTACGCAATGACATTAGTGATGATACAAGTGATGATCCTCCTCCTCCTACACCTTAACTTTGGCTACTATTGGACTAGTTATACCTTGTTATGCTCTTCTTTATTGTACTATTATAGTTATTTTCATTTGGCTACAGTGGCCATAGACCATGTATTTTTCCTATTATTGTATGTTGCATAGTGCAACTATGCCTATAGACATATGGACATTTTGATGTTCTTTGGTTATTGTCACACTGTGTGACTATGGCTACTATTTCATTTAAAATTTTTAGTTCTTTATATTTTATATTTTCTTATATTTCATTTTTAAGGTTACAAGTAAGACTATGTGTTGACCTTTTAGTATGTCAAAACCTTAATAAAAATGGAGAACAAAGGATGTTTTCATGGTGTTGTGTTTACAGGACAAGATTATGGACAAGAACCTCATAAGAAAATTAGGAGCAAGAGAAAACGACTCAAGGACTCACAAGCAAAGTCAACATCATCAAGATCTCAAGGAAGCATGCAAAAATTAAAGAGTAAGGATAAGAAATGAAGATTTCAAAGTGCAAAGGAATCTCAAGAAAGACGTATATAAGAAAAAATAGAAATCTTGGCCAAAGGAAAGGAAAATCAATAAAGATATCTCCAAGAAACAACATATGTCTTGGCTAAATTGAATGTTGCTTGAAGGCTACACTTCACCTATTGATAACTCCACCAAAACCATCAAGCCCTACAACAAATGGACATAAGAGGAGAAAGATAAGTTTATGTTTGACTCAAAAACCAAAAATTATTTATATTGTGCTTTGAATTAATCTTAGTTTAATAGAGTAGCAGGATGTAAAACAGCCAAAGAAATTTGGCAAACATTAGAAGCTACTTATGAAGAAACCTCTATTGTCAAACAATCTAAATTGTTATTTTTTCAAAGTGAACATGATAAGCTTAAAATGAGAGAAGGTGAATAAATAAAGATTATTTCCTAGAGAAAATGATATTTTTGTAGCCATTAGATGAAACAGTAAAGATTTTCTTGAGAGCGATGTCATCATTAAAATGATCAAAACACTTCAATTAGAGTTCAAACCAAAGGTCACAATCATGCAAGAAATCAGAGACTTTTCAAATCTAAAATTTGAACAGCTTCAAAGTGGTCTCATTACTTATGAAATGAACCTCATAAGCAAAGGAGCTATCCAAGAAAAACCCATCTCTCTAAAAACTACCTCCAAGGAGAAGGAGATCACTAAGCATAATGAGGGTAGTGAAGATCAGATTACCTTTCTCTCAAGGAAGCTACAATGATTGATAGCAAAAAGTAGCAAGGGCCATATCAACAAAGATCCAATATATTTAAAAGTAAAGAAAGAGGTAAAAACTTTTTTAATTCTCATCTTGGTTTCTCTTCTATAGAGTGTTTGATTTGTGGTGAAAGAGGCCATATGGCCTTCAAATGTCCTAGCAATAATAGGATGTAGCACAAGAATAAATCCAATGACTAAGTAAATAAGACCAACTTCTATACAAGTTGGGATGATGGGAAGCAAAGTTAGGAAGAGGTGGAGGATGATGTGAAAATTTTTCATCTCATCTACATGATCCTTACTGATTGATGAGTTGCCATTTTAGTCAACTGCGATATCGCATACACGATTCACAGCTTGTCTCCTCATCTATAAATAATAGGTAGACAATTCCAATAGGCATTAGTTTTAGAACTAGTTTTCATTTTAGTTTTCATTTTTCCTCTCAACCCTTTTCCTCCCAGTGTATGCCTGCAGTGTGATGATTGTAACTGTATGGCAACCTTTATTTGAGTGTGATTTACTTGGACACGCACATGACTAGAAATAAAGATTGAGATTACTTCATCATTGCAGCATTCACTTAGTTTAATTATTTATTTAATTGTTATTTAATGCTTTCTTAGTTAATCTCTCCTCACCCTAAACTCCTGTTAAACACAGAATGAGTACGACTTGATTATAAGCATTTAAGTGTAACTACTTGGTAACCCAGTAGCATACCTAGGATCTGCGCTTGGTAATCCTAGTGGTAGTCGTGCATGAGGTCCAAGATGTGTATGAATGATTGAGGAACGGATGCTCATCGCACTTAGGCTAGCTTAGATTCTCTCTCACCCTCTCTCTCTTAGCTTAGTTAATATTATTTCCCATTGTCTCCAGGAGTAGCATTAGTATAGAAACACATCATACACCTCACTCTGGACTAAACCATACATGATAACCTAATACTAGTCCAGTTGGGAAGACAGTGAACTATGACCTAAGGATAATTGTCTTGATACCACAACTAGCTCATCTGCGGAGTTCGACAGGATCGTGCGTGAAATGTTCATATTCGTATGGTTGAGTGTAGGGGTACCTTGTCACTCATCATTGGCGCCATTGCTGGGGACGATGTTAGTTATCTAGATTAGTTATATCATACAAGGTCATTGTATAGGAATTAACGATATATCTTTTAGAAAGAAATAATTATAAAAAGTCACATATAAATTCACACACAATTTCATAACCACGCTTCTTCTACAAGACTATGATAATGCCACACCTAGTGAGGAAGTTCATTGGAGAACCAATGAATTATATGACAGTGAAGATTCGAGTACGCAACCTGAAGTGGGTGTTTCTTATAAACATACATGAAGGCAACATCATCCCAACACCAAAAAGTATAACTTACAATATGGCGATGAACCCCTACTGGCCACTACAAGCTTAACACAAATACAAGAGGTTGTTCAAATCTCTCATAGGCATCATAAAGAGAGTCGTCTACCCAGGCTCGATTTAAACAATTTCCCTAATTTTTCAAGAGGCTATGACTTAGATCTGCATCAACATTTATAAGCCTTCTATGATTCCTATACATGGAACAACATTGATAACGGTTGGTAAAAACTCAAGCTCTTCCCTATGACACTCGTTGGCCAAGAAAAAGTATGGTATAGTTCGTTAAAACCAAATTCAATACAACGTTGGTCAACAATGGTAGAACTTTTTAACGAAAGATATCAAACCTACACAAGAGTGTCAGCCTTGAGGAAACAAACACAACATGAACCCTTGGACATGGCCTTAGAAAGATATTATGCACTATTAAACAACTGTCCAAGCCATGAGTTTTTTGAGGAAAGGCTACGTGATGGGCTATGTGATGAAACAAGAGAGACCCTAGGGATGTATGCCCAAGGTCAACTATACGAACTACAAACCCATCAATTCCGAGAGCTATTAAGTGGGTAGGAAAAGAGGAAGGAGAATTGGCTAGATGGGAGAGTGTTGAAAAACATCAACGGGACCAGAATCTCAACTTAACAAAGGTCCATGATCATAAAAAGGAGAAATCAACCTATCACAAGGAGAAAGAACCATCTTTTCTGGTACAACAATCATTAGAGGAATTCAAGGCAAAGATCAATAAGATGTTGGAATGGACGTATAAAAAGTGTGGAGAATATATCAATATTATTGGAGATAGAGTTTTGATAACCCAAGAAGCAGGACAAAATATCATTAGACAATCGGAAAGAAGGGATGAGGAAAATAAGGGCTCAACTGCCAATCATACGTATGAATGCAACATTTTCCTATACGATCAACCCAAGGGCCAATGCCCAATCTTGTTACATCTATATGAGCATTGGGGAAGCATGTTACATCCAAAGTTCGTACAGAGATACTATGTTCGATCATGGTGGCAACAATCCCAGTCATGGGGGAAGCCACCCCTAAACTAGCGACACCCTTCGTATCATCCAAATCCAAATGCTTATCTAATACAACATCCTATTTCCCCAACTGGGTCAACATACTCTATCTCGCTGCATTACCATTCTCCTCAATACTATCAGCCCATGTCCTCAGCACAACCACCACCTTGTGCACCTTACACTTCTCCTAATTTTCAACATTCTCATCCTTTCCCTCCTTCTACATCGCCACCAACTATTCCTAAGGTGTCTGCACCACAATAGCAACCCACGAACGTTACTTGTGCTAATATTTCCAATAGTAGTGAGAAACCTTAGCAACATCGAAGGCGTCCCTTCTTTAGAAATGACCCTAGGAAGGGACAACACAATTCCAAGGCCACTGCATTTTCCAACTCAACACAAGTCCAACCCTGTGGTGCATCCTTATCTTCGAACCCAACACCTCATGTCACTTCATCAGGACCACCAATTAGCACTCCAACAACCATACGGCCCAATGAACATAGTCATGGAAGGCAACATTCTGATCCTTGCATACCATCTTATGGTCCCAAATATCATAGTGGGTCAACTCTTTATCTAAGAACCATATCTTATAAATTGCCCCACGATGCTTACTATAATCAAGTGTGTGAACCTTGATGGGGTAGGTATGGCCATGTTTCAATACTTCCAACATGCAAGGATCCTCATCTTTCATTTATTAATCCTTGCCATGCTCAACCATTTAATTATGGGGGATACCGCCCATTCTAATAATAGTAGGATTAATAAATATTTTTCATTTTCTTTAATTTTACAACTTTTCGTTTTCCAGTTCTTCATTTTTCAATTTCTTGTTTTATCTTTTTATCTTTTTGTCTCTTTACATTTTTTATAAGTAACCTCATCTATGAATAAAACACTCATGTGGCTCATTGGTTGAGGTGTGTTCTATGTTGTCGAGTCTCAAGTGATCAATAATTTGGATAGTGAGCCCACTACACCCACTCATCCACTCTACAAATAAGAGGTTTTGTTCAAGGATACAGTGATATTCTTGGCATTCTTAAAAAATTAAAATTAATTTTGTGTTCATTATACCCAGAATGAAGAAGGATGGATCAAGAGGGAATGATTAGGGTGTGACATCAAGGGGACTTGTGGATTCTCTTTGGTGACGTCTATGGGAGTTATCATGCAATGTGGTTGTACTAAGATCCTTGTAGATCTAACGAAAAATGGGAGTAAGAGTAATCAAAAGGACACTCAAAAATCCAATGCTGTTCTAGGGGGTTCCACTAGAAAGACATGCTCCCATGCCTGAAGGTTGTCAGCTTCTCTAGATTTAGCAATAAGAAAAAAAAAGAGAATGTGCCACAAAGCAAAAATCACTCCTCCCTTGAATAAAATGCCAAGCGATCGTATGCCTTGTTGTTTTAGTACTCTCATAGTCACTTATCATGGGATGAAACAATGCAGTGTCATTGATTAAGAGGAATGGACTTGACCCTAATCTTGGAATGACGAGTTAATGACACATTAATCATGCTTTTCACACAGGATTCATTGTGCCCTAGGTCAGTTACCTCACATCCCGATCTCTATGATCCCTTCTATACCCCATCTCATCTCGTTGTTCATGTAATTATTACTTATGTCTCATGTAGCATAGAATTCTTACCTAATTCTAGTGATATTTACATGTGTGTGTTTTGTGGACTCAGTGCGAATTACATTTAACCCTTCTAGTGCCCATGGACACTTTTAAGTGTGGTTACACAAGGGCATTCTAGGTTGGAACCTACTTTGGGGAGGACCCACTTGTGTAATCTTTTGTAATTTTCACTTATGACATAGCTCACACACATCATTTTTTACCCTCAGCATATTTCCCATGATATTCTTTCCCTACTACTATCCCTATGAATTTCAATGTTTCTATGTACCATTACATGGCCTTTTTTTCTCTCACATACCACCCGAGGCCTTATTGCTCAAGTTCACCCACATATCATTATTCGTGCCTTCAAAATTATCTAATTTACCCTTTAACCCTTTAACATGTGCCACATGTCCTTCTTTCCATTTTTTAATTCTAGAAAAAAACCTTCAAAATTCAGTATTTTTTCCCTCAGCCTAAAAATCGATAGGCCACGATATCGCTTACGCAATATCACATACATGATATCGCGTCACATCAAATTATAAATACATGAACCCCACTCCCCCCCTCCCCCTGCAACACTTAACATCATTTTCCACAATTCATGCGAGGGAGTTTTTTGAATTTTTCTCTACTACTTGCAATTGTGCGATCCTTGCTTTTCTTCCTATATCTTGTTTACTAGTACTCCAATTTTAATTCTGTATGAACCTACTTAAACTCAGAGTGTTTAGCTTAGTCATGGGGGAGGGACACACACCAACTAGCACATAACTTTTTTGGAATTTATCATCACCCAAAGGACATTATCAAGGGTAATTAGCAATAACATTAAGAATAATTGTGCCAAAAATAATTTCACCCCTTTAGGTACACCGGGAAACTAAAATTGAAAACCACTTAAGTAAAACGGACTCACTACTATAATATTTTAGGAAACATCACACAAAGATAAAATAAATTAATTAAGGCAAGTAGTAAAGGTATAACTTAACTTCAGAAACAACCTTACTAATGCTTAACCTCGTGTGATTGATGGCCCCGAAACATGGACAACAGGAAAGTCCTGCTCAAGGTGGAAGCAAATGACCTAGGAGAGGCGAAGAACAAGTCCCTTTCAGACAACATGCATAGTAAGAGGAACACTCATTTAGCATTCATCAAGAAGACCCTGCTACTGTATAGTTCGAGCAGGCAGAAGGAGGAGCTGTTGCAGCACCTTAATAGGGACAACATCTCACGTTGCCCCAGGATTGTATTCAAGATATCCATGAAAGGTCCACATTCACTGTGGTGATTGTGGAATTAAAATTTGAATATTTTGTAGAGTTTTCTCCTAAGGCTATTAGGGACCACTTCAAAAGGTCTCCCTTATGGCCTATCCTCTCTGCAAGTGGTGCCTGGTACCTAGGGGAGATGTACCAATTCTGGCACAACAGCGAACAAGGCACCACCATTGACATTTGTGGTGTGATAGTTGATTTATCCATGTAGGCCATTTCAAAAGTATTAAACCTTCTAAATACAAGGCCAAAAGTTACTTAGTTATCCACCCATTCAGACCCCAATGCACGACAAGTTTAGTTGGAGAGGGCATATGGCAAAGATAAGATATTTGGAGAGTTGATGACGGAAGAGAGGATCTATTTCAAAATTGGAACTTATCACCTCTTCCCCACGAAGGGCCTAAAATAGATTTCAGATATCCAACAAGGGGATGTGCAATGCTAATGGGGAAGGTTAATGCTAACCTTCCTCTTCTATATTCACAGAGATCCTAAGACTATTTGAGGAATGGAAGATAGGGAAGCTTGCCTTACCCTTCCCTTGTCTTATCAGGAAGTTGTGCCAACATGCTAATATCAGAGGATACACTAATGATGTCCTCCAAAAAGCCCAAAATGCTTCATATGCTAAATTGTTAAAGCCACCAGCTGCAAGGAAAATCACTGGTGAGACGCTGGGACCAGAACAAGAAAAAGAATAGATGGCTAGACCAACTGCAACTCAACTTGTAGGGCCTAGCCAACTTCCAAGTACGGGACCCAGCCAACAATAGGAAGTAGGGCCTAGCATGGGCCAGGACCAACCACCACTACCGCAAGATTACAGACCATCGATGAGCCATGTCAAGGCCATCACCAAGATGATCAGTTGGGGAAGTCATGATGATACAAATCTCTTCCGCATCATTGACGATGCCATATAGTCCATAGTTTCTTTGGATTGTGCAAGGGGTGAGGTGTCCATCCATACAGGAGGAGGAGAAAGTATTTGGTCACAACAGATCTCGGGAAACACTGCATCTTTCCAAGTGTAATTAGGAACTAGTGAAGGGGCCACAGTGGTGGTCATGCAACACCAGAATGTAGCGAGAGCCACAAAAGTGGTCACAGATCACATTAAAGAATCATTTAATATACCTATTATGCCATCGGTAGATCTCACAGGAGCATGGGATGCTCAAACTTTGGTCGGAACCTCAATGACTCCTGTGGAACATGAGGATGCGCTTGATTGATTGCTACAAATAGGAATAGTAATGACATCCTTGTTTGACATCCCTCAAGATGTTACAAAAATTCAATCAAACCTCATTTCCACTAAGGGGAAGCTGGTCTTGACAGAGGTAAGGGTCAAGCATGCTAAAGCAGAGATGCAGAAATTACAAGAAAAGCTCGTGGCCCTACAAGTAGCACAGTGGGACCCCTTGCAATTTGTTCCCATAGACCAGCTAGATAGCTTCAAAAATGAGCAACTAACCAAGCTACTAACGAAGAATAAAAAGGTGGCTAAGGAAAAAGAGAAGGTTGTTTGGGATGCCTCTGTAGCATAGGTGCAAACGCATGTGCATACCAAGGCACTCAGGGCCTTACAAGAGGAAAACAAGCAGCTTGTTGCCGACAACCTTCGGTTGACCTCTGTGGAAATGCAAAAAAATGTCCTCGAAGAACATTTTCATCAGTTGTGAAAAAAATTCATTTAGGTCAACCAAGAAATGAGCCGTTTAGCTAGGGAGAACTGAACCCTCTCGATGGAAGAGGTACGTGCCATCTACCAAAAGATAGCCATCAAAATAAGCATGTGACAAAATGAGAATAAATGGCATGAAAAGCTAAAGGAGCACTTCTGGGACCAAGTGGGGATGTACAAAAAGATCCTTGAGAAGGAGATCCATATGGCCAAGGCCCACATCAATGCTGACAGTGCTCAACACACTGATTGGCAGGCCATATTGGACACATATGCCTTAGCCCACTAGGTGGAAGTTAAGAACCGGAACCTGTAGATTCAGGATCTAACAGAATACATGGAGTTGGCAAACCTATGATATGCCAACCTTACCATGTTAACAGTAGGGTGCCCGAGGATAAAGCTTGAACAATAGGTAGCTACCACCTACAGCAAATATGAAACATAATTTGCAAAATGCAAGAAGTTATTACAAAAATTGGAGATCACAAATTCTGGACTTGAGGTGGTGAAAGTAAGCTACCAAGGACAAAAAGGTGTCACAACAAATTTGGCTCGACGACTTCCAAACTTCCAAGAATATAAAGACAAAGCCAAAGCCTACGAGGAGGAACAACAGGTGTTTGCGGCTTGGTATGTCAAGGCCAATCAAATGTTTCTAGAACTACCCTGCCCATGGAAGGTGCCAACTCCATCAAACATCAGAACATTAGCATGGATGGCATAGGATCCCTAGACCGAAGAGGAGAAACTCCAGGCCATACTTTAGTGCCATCAAGTCCCAAGACCTGGAGCACAAAACAAGGGGAAAGCACCTATGGAGGAGCCGCCACCACCAGGAACTACATGAGTTCCACCAATTTTGTAGCAGTAGGATTTTCTTTTACATTCTTTGTGTTGTGTCTCAATTTTGTTTGATTCTACACTGTGGCATAAACCCATTCTGACCATTCAATAATCCCATACCTATCCACTATGTAATCAATGAAACTTTTTCTCACTGTAAGTCAAGGATGAGTTTTCATTTAGTCATGGGGGTATGATGAGTCACCATTTTAGTCAACCGCAATATCACGTATGTGATATCGTGTACGTGATATCATAGCCTCACTACGATATCGTAGCCTATCTCCCCATCTATAAATAATAGGTAGACAGTTCTGATAGGTATTATTTTTAGAATTAGTTTTCATTTTAGTTTTCATTTTTCCTCTCAACCCTTTTCCTCCCAATGTATGCCTATAGTGTGGTGATTGTAATTGTACGACATCCTTTACTTGAGTGTGACGTACTTGGACATGCAGATGACTGGAAATAAAGATCGAGATTACTTCATCATTGCGGCATTTACTTAGTTTAATTGTTTGTTTAATTGTTATTTACTACTTTCTTAGTTAATCTCTTCTCACCCTAAAATCCTGTTAAACGCAAAATGAGTATGACTTGATTACGAGTATTTAAGTGTGACTACTTGGTAACCCAGTAGCATACCTAGGATTTGCGCTTAGTAATCCCAGTGGTAGTCATGCACGAGGTCCAAGATATGTCGGGATGATTGAGGAATAGATGCTCATTGCATGTAAGCTAGCTTAGATTCTCTCTCACCCTCTCTCTCTTAACTTAGTTAATATTATTTTCCATTGTCTCTAGGAGTAGCATTAGTATAGAAACACATCATACACCTCACTCTAGACTAAACCATATGTGACAACCTAATACTAGTCCAGGTGGGAAGACAGTGAACTGCGACCTAAGGATAACTGTGTTGATACCACAACTAGCCTATCTACAGAGTTCGACCGGATCATGCATGAAATGCTCGTATTTGTATGGTTGAGTGTAGGGATACCTCTCCACTCATCACTGATGATGATGCTAATTCACCAAATGATTATCTTAATGATGAAGAGAGATTTGATTTATTATACAATGAGCTTTTTTCTTTTCAAATCTTTGCAATAAGTTAAATAAATAAGTCAAAACTAAGGATCATGAAATCTCCTTGTTGAATTTCACTATTTCTCATCTTACTAAGGAACTCTTAGACCTAAGGGATGAGAATGAAAAGCTAACCTTATCTTATGAGTAGGCTGAAGTAGAAATTGCAAATATCAAATTAGTCAATAAAAGGCTAGTAAATGGAAAGGAATCCCTTTGGATGGTTCTAGGATAAGGAAGAAGTCCAAATGATAAAAGTGAACTTGGATGTTATATGTAAGCGCAACCATCATCGACAAGCCCACTACAATCAAATGATCTTCTGAAGGATACTCCTACTACATATAAATTAGAAGAAGCTCCTATCCACCAAAAGGATCCTAAAAGGTTTCATCATCCTAATCATTCTTACTACCATAAGAGGATTAGCTGCTATTGTTGTCATAAATTAGGGCATAAGTAATGGAATTACAATCTTAAGTATTATCATGTGAATAGCTGGTCATATCGTAAGACTCCTTGATCTTATCAAAGTGCACCAACAAAAAAAAATTTGTAGGATCATAGAAGAGATTGGACATCAACTCAAAAGAACAAAGGAATTAGGAAAGAATGGAGTATTAAAAGGTATGAATAGGGGAACCAAGATACCCTTACTAATAAATTCATGAGAGGAAGCCAACCCTTGGACATTGATTAAGTTCGATTAAGAAGAGAATCCTCAAAAGAGAAAATTCCTTCTCTAGCTCTCTAAGTACCTTTAATTTTCGATGGAATAGTAGGTAAGTAGAGGTAAGTTTTTGTTTTTTTCCATTAATATTATAGTCCTTGGTAGCTCTTTTCAAACCCCATCCTATGCTCTTAGAAAGATGTCTTCATAAAGATGTCTACTCCAAATGAAAGACGTCTATAAGAAGACATCTACTCATGAAATAGGACATCTATTTGATTTTTCTTGAAGCACAACAAAGATGTCTATTATGTATGAAAGTTATCTACTTGTAATTTTAAAACATGAAAAATAAATCTACTATGTATGAAATATGTCTTTATTTTCATTCAAAGCACTCATTTTTCACCACTATTAAAGTCAAAACCCTCATTATTTTGTCTTATTCTCCCAAATTAACCCCACAAAGACAACTAAGTCTCCACCATTAGTAGCGATTTTGTTAGAAATGGCCCACAAGAAGGTTATGACATCTAGGGCACCACCAAAGAAGAAATCCAGAGGAAGTTCCAATAGTGTGCTACCCACTTATACATCTCAATTCCACAATACAAGTGCACAACAAAGGTTTGAGGCCACATGAACTACAAGCATTATTTTTGAATGCTCTCTATCTTCTCCTGCCCATAGATAAATTACTTTGATGAATTATTTTAAAGCTTTGAAGTAGGGCTTAATCATTGCAATAAATTTTCTAGTTCCTAAAGTGTTGATTAGAGAATTCTATTCCAATATTTTTGTTACAAATGCTATTGTTGGGGCATTCACTTCCATGGTTGTGGATCTTCTCATTGAGGTCACTCCTCAAGCTGTGAATGAAATCCTTGGGACCTCCAATGTATATGTCTTCCAAGTAACCATTGATATCATGCATGAAATTTATACAAATGGTATAATGCTCATAGGATATGATGAATTTTATGATATTTTGTTTGGGAAATATGTATCCTTTTATAGAGGTCATGTTGAGAGGTGCATGATGACTCCTAATGCTTCCACCTTGTCTCTTATCATGTTGTATAACATTATGATAAAAAGGGGAAGTTACAATTATTTACTATCATCCCCAAGCTTTTGTGCTTTACAATCTTCTCATAGGACTGCCATTAGATTTGGGGCATACACTATACCAAGACATGTTGAGTCTATTTACCAAGGAAAAAATCCTTCAGCATCCCTACCTCATTAGCTTGTTGATACGTCAAAAGGATGTGCCCATTCCAAAGATGCCTTTGCTCAAAGGTAAGATGAGCCTTAGCAAATATGTTAAGAAGAGAAATCTTTCAAATATAGTTGAAGTAGGACTGAGCACCAAATTGCAAAAGAAGAAGAAGAAGGCATCATCTTCAAGAACCTCTCCCCAGCAAAGTAAATCAAAATCCACTAGTGCCTAGATTAATTCTTCACTAGATAAGCTTGTCCAAAATTTTTCAAAAGCCATCAAGAAGCTTGGGATAAACCTCTCTTACTTGCATAAGAGTTTGGATGTAGCTGGTATTCTTCCTCCTTCTGATGGATAGGATTTGATGGAGGTTACTAGCCCTTCTATTTTTGATAGTGAGGATGATGTTCCTATCCCACCAAGGCATTCTACAATCACCTACCCTTCATGTACTCATAACTTAGGGATGGATTCTAATTCCTAGCCTAAGACACAACCAACTCATATCCATGAGGAGCATCATGTTCCCATGTAGTAGCCTAAACATCATGATCTTGCACATCTTGTACATTTAGTTCCTCCATCAGCCAATGTTCACAGCTATTTTAAGTAGTGGGCTATGGATTGTATCTTTGGGACCACATCCCAATGGGTACTAGCTTAGTAGCCTTCAATTTGGCCAGATCCTCCAACTTCATCTTGATTTCAAGTAAATCTTTGTCCCCAACAAGCTCCTATCTAGTAGGTTGACTCCTCTAATGAGGATGAGCAATGATGGAGTTGATATAGAACTAGTGATTATGATGATGAGGAGACTTGTCATCCATCTCGAGTAGTGGAGGGATTTGATTCTAAGGATGCAACCTAGGTTAGTGATTAGGAACTTTAGGTGATTTTTTTCTCTTTCCTTTTTGTTGATGTCCAAAAAGGGAAAGAAGTTTTTTATTCTCACATATGTGATTTTTGGAGTTTGCACATATGTGATTGATGTGATGCTACCATTTGTATAGATAATTTGTTGTTTTGGATAGTTGCGGATTTATGTGAATAGTTATTTTGGACAGTTGTAGATATATGTGAATAGTTGGCTATATGAATAGTTGCAGGTGAGTTATATACTAATGATTTTTTCTTTGTTATCTATGTGTGGTGTAATTTTGATCTTTACTTTTACATCATTTCTTTATTTTGATGTTCTACCAAACTGCCTTGAATCTCAATGCTTTATCCTAGTCCTTAGCTATCATAGGGATTTACATGTCTTAATATTTTTTATTGGTTTTTACCTCACCCATGTTCTTAAGTTTTGGAAATCACCAAAAATGGGAAGATTATTAAAATTTTGATATGTCAAAACATTAAGGAAAATGGAGAACAAAGGATGTTTGCATGGTGTTGTGTTTATGGGACAAGATTATGAACAAGAACCTCATAAGAAAATTAGGAGCAAGAGCAAAGGACTCATGGACTCACAAGCAAAGTCAACATCATCAAGATCTCAATGAAGCATGCAAATATTCAAGAGAGAGGACAAGGAACTAAGATTTCAAAGTCCAAAGGAATCTCAAGAAAGACATCTCCAAGAAATAGCAGACACCTTGGTCAAAATGAAGGAAAATCAATAAAGACATATCCAAGAAATAGCAAACACCTTGGCCAAATTGAAGGTTACTCAAACATAGACATGTTTGAAAAATAGTAGATGTCTTTCTACTAAGAAAGACATCTTCATGAAAATGTCTCCACAAAGATGTCTTTCCTATGGAGAAGACATCTTTCCAGAAAGAAGGTCTAATGTAGAAAGATGTCTCAGCCTTAAAGAAGATGTTTTCAACGATCATTAGATAGTCATTGCATGAATTCCAAAGTAATTTTAAAAACATATTAGCTATAGGAACACTTCCTTCCATTGGGAAATGTTCAGTCATTGAGTACTATTAAGTGTCATTATCAAGCAATCATTGTAATCATCATTTTTTTGTTACTGTTCCTCATTGTACTATCTTTTATCTATCATAATTATTCAAAGTGAGCTGTACCTCAAAGTGCAAGGATTGGAAAACTTAGTTGAATTCATTCCTTGTAATTGTTATTTTCTTTTGTTTCCCTACAAGGTTGATGTGCTTCTTATGGGAAGGCATCTTACTTGAGCTTGTTGGGATCCTACAAGATTGAGTGTTGGTGTAGCATGACAACACTCTAGAGTGAAGCTCAAGTTGTAAAGGTTCTGGGATCCTAGAAATCATATTCTAAGCTTGTTGAGACCTTGTGAGGTTTAGTAGATTTTTTGTGTCAAATCACTCCATAGTGGAGCTAGAGCTTGTACAAGGTGTGGTACCCTTTACATCACATTTTTAAGAGCAACAAAGTTTGAAAGTATGCTAGCAAACTACCCTCTAAGTGTGGACTACCCAAGTTAAGGAACCACATTAAAATTTGGTGTGTGCTTTGGCTAATTTTTTTTTTAGCCCCCCCAGCCCCCCCTCCCTCTAAGTTCAATGATCCTCACTACAAAATAAAATTTTGGTAATAAAGTTAAAAATTCAACAAACATAAAAGGGGAGGCCACAAGTATACTAGTTTTAGGCCTTGGTGGGCCACTAGTTTTAGGCCACATTGTTACCAATTTTAGGCCATTATAGGCCATTGATAGTTTTTCTAGCAAACATGAGATAATATTTAAAGAAAATAGAGGAATAGAATGAACATGGAAATAGGGTATAAGGATATGAAGATTGGCATACATGATTAATAAAAGAGGGGATAAGACATTGATTTCAAATCTGTTGCTTGATCCTTGACATATCAAGGAACCCCTTGGTTGTATGTTCATCATTCTTCCTACCTAATATGGAAATTGATAGGTGTTTTCATTAACCACTTAGTATTTTAGAGTTGGCATTAACATTTTCATTATTAACACTATCGACATTGGCCCCAGCTTGAGTTTAGGGAGTTTTCTCTTGAAACTCCACCTTCAAACCCTGGTCAATGTTGACATTGTTGACATATGGTGAACATGTGTTGTCCCCACGAATAATAATTTTAACAGCTTTGTATGACAAGTTTCTCTCCTAGTGTATAAGAAATGAAACTACTGGAATCTTTGCTAACATGACCTTTCTAGGATCAAGTTGAAGCCAAGTATTTCCTCAACCACTAAGAAGTTAGTGGATGTGGAAAAATACTCTCCAGCTATGAAATCCAAGGAGATGATACCTTGAACCACTACTTGTGACTCATTGAACAACTTGAGTGCAGAGGTAGTGGTTTCTTAGATTTTTTCATCGCAATAGTGTATGGTATCATGTTGGTTACCATCCCATCATCCACAAGGATACAATAAACCTTATACTTGCCAACACGTATAGTAATGAGAATAGGAGTGAATAGCACTTCTCCATTTCATGAGTCAATCTTCACCTCACTGTCAAAAAATTTAAGCATAGGTTGATGCTCACTTCCCCTAAGTGAAGCTTGCTCAATGATAGAGTTGATTAACTCTTTGTTGAGGGCATGTCTCTACTCACAGGAATAGAAGTCAACACTTGATTTAGTGCATCTCTATGAGTAGGAGAAGTCATGACCATGTCGTATAAGCTCAATAACATGTTCTTTTATTTGAAAGACTATTTAGCTTGCTCCATTATTGCAATGAAATTCTTGTCCTTGGCATGTGATGTCCCAGGCTTGGTGGTTTTCACTTCCTTCATTCTTCCTATGGATTTTGGCTCATGCTTTGTTGCATGTTGCCGAGGATCCTTTTCCATGGATGTACCTAATCTTAGTGTAGGCTTTGATGGGTTAACTTGTTTCCAATTCTTCTATTGTTTGCTATATTTAGTGGGCTTCATTGTTGGTTTGGTGACAGTTTGTTCTCATCATCATTACAATGATGATCTCTTGCTAACCATTAAGTTATTTACAACTATAGGTAAGCCTTGATCACTGGTTATTACAAGTTTTCTTGTACATGGAGGAGGCACCCAAATAATTAAAGGTTCCATAGCCTTATAAGAATTGGTAATGTTTTTATTAGATCATGATGTTGATGCCACCAAAGATGGGACTCATATAACAAAAGGATTCTTAGAGGCCATTGGTGGTGACACTTTTATGAAAAATGGTTCTCTAGTATTTAGGTTTTGGAGCTATGGTCGTATATTAACAACAAATTCTTCTCTAGGAGGACTAGATCAAGGAGATGTTGTGAACAAGACTATAGTATAAGAGTTTTTCTTAGTGTTTGGAGAGTTGGGCTCATTTAACACCAACTCCCCATGGTGAATCATCTTTTGAAGACCATCTTTCAATGCTAGGCAAAAATCAGTGCCATGACCAGCCAATTGATTATAATGACAAAATTTTCCAAGGTTGAAGTACTTTGATAGTTTTAGATCATCTTTAATTGCTACCATTGGATTTATAGCTATATTGCAAAGATGATTGTGCCTTTTGTGAGCTTCCTTGGATAGTTACTTATGTTGAATTCAATTATCTTTAAGAAACTATTCTAGGATATCAAAGGACTTAATAGGCAGCTTTATATATTTAGATGTATCCTTACACTTGAATTTTGATCTTGGCTGGTTAGAGGTATATGATGTAAATGTTTTTGAGGAATCAAAAGATGCATTACCTTAAGGAAATTTTTTCCTTCCTACTTGTTCGTATCCTTGGATACCGTGGCCATAGTTGTTTGCATTTGTTTGATCTTATCCTTGTCTCTCCTAGAGTGCTAGCTCTTGTAAGCCACATAGGTTGGATCATTGCTAGCCTCCATAGCATCTTCTATGTTCTTAATGTGTAAAAGTTCTTGGCTTAGTGATCAAGGTTCTAAATAGTAAAGCTTTAACTTGATTATATCATTAATAGCTCCCTTAAAGACAGCCAAGAGGTGTGTTTCAAAGATGGACTTGAAAATCTCATTAAGCATTTCATTCCATCTCTAAATGAACCTTTGGATAGGTTCAAGTAGTCGCTACCTCACTTTCATAAGTTGACCCAAGATCGTATCTAGCTTCAAGTTGTATTTGGACTAGTTGAAAAATAGGGCTATCAAATCTTCAAGGGAAGAGATAGAACCTTTAAGTAAGTTTTGGCACCAATCTAGAGCCTTTTCTTTCAAGGAAATAGGAAAAATACATAGTATTATATAAGGTCATTTTGAAACAAGAAGCACTCAGACTAGAATGTGACAAGGTATGCATTAGGATCTCCTTCATCATTGTATTTAGTGAAGTTTGGAATAGGCATGCTTTCAAGTAAGGTTATTTGAGGAATGGTAGGGCTAATGGAGTCATCTTGGTAGAAGTCCATCACCCTTACCATTTGGGTTATGTTGGCCTCTAGCTTTTGTAGCTTCTAAGTAAGATCTTCAATCAGTTGGAAGGCTTGATCCAAGCCTTGTGGAGCTTCCAAAACTACACTTGTTGTTGTTGAATGGCTGGTGATTATGAAATAGGCAACAATATAGACAAGAGAGTTCTTGTGACTAACATTACGGATGCTTAAACATGGGGAACAAGGTTTGCATTGGGACATGAGGAACAAAGGGATTTTTTAAAACAAATGAATTCTGTGATATGCATGGAATCTGTATTCCATGAGAAGGACCTATTGTCACTATGAAAGGTTGGGGCATAAAGGGAATTACTATTCGAGGTTGAGGCACAGTAGTGAAGGATGCAAATGTGAATAGTGAAGTGAACAAGGAGGTAGCTTGGGAAGTTGAGCTTGTGGAGGTCACAAGGGAAGTTTTCTTCACTACTAAAATAGGAGGCATAGGGTTGAACATGATTACTTCTAGGATAGATTATTGGAAAATGTCCCCTATGAATGTATTTGGCTCATATTTAGCTCCAAACTCATCTTGATCCTCTAGGTAGGATCCTAAACTAGTATTTTTACTAATTTCACAATCCTCATCCACATTTACTAACTATGCTAAAAATTGCATGTAAAATTTAGATAATTTAATGTGGTCATATGGTGAAGTGATGTATTCCTTCCCATTCATATAGGTCAATTCATACTAATGCTTAGAGTCAAACTCTTTGCACGGGATGCACAACCTGCTTGGATGTTCATGCATATCAAGTTATAGTATTATCCATCAATGTTTACATGTAATGGACTAAGTCTAAGCTACTTGAGAAACTCCCTACACTTTGCTATGGTTGGGTCCTTAGGATCATATACATGAGCAAACTCCTATTTCAAGGCCATGGAAACGATGTTGTGCAATACAATAGTTGAGGTAAAAGGCATAAAATGTGATAGATCAATTAATTGGTTAAGATGATAAAGCTTTAATTTAATTTTTAAATTTTAATTTTAATTTTAAAAAATAAAAAAAAATTAAAGTAAATCATGTGGCACAAACTTACAATGTAAGAAGCTATAGTGTAAAAAGGTCATATCATATTTAGCTATAGCATAAGAGAGTTTGTAGTGTAAGAGGCTATAGTGTATTTATCTATAGCATATTTAACTTGTAGTGTATTTAAGCTATAGTGTAAGAAGGTTGCTACATGTGAGGTTGCAACTATAATGGGAAAAATACAATTTTTTAGTATTCATTAATGTGTGAAATAGGCTTGCTTTAGATAAGCTAGCTTGTTTTGGTAAAATAGGCCAGCTTAAAATATGCTAGCATGTTTGACATAAGTAGGCAAAACCCTGCAAATAAAACAACAAATGAGCTAGCTTATTTGTAGCAAATAAGCTAGCTTATAAAGGTAGAGAACTATAGATAAGCTAGAAAATAAGCTAGCTTATATTGCATAAATAGGCTGGAAAAATAGTAAATAAGCTAGCTTATAACACATAAATAGACTAAAAAAAGTAAATAGGCTAGCTTATATCATGTGAATAGTTTGAAAAACAATAATAAGCTAGCTTATATCATGTAAATAGGCTAAAAAAAAGTAAATAAGCTAACTTATAATGCATAAATAAGTGCAAAACTACAAATACACCAACAAATAAGCTAGTGTATGTAAGAGAAACAAACATGAGACTATAAATATGCTAACAAATGAGTTGGGGTATGATAAAGAATTCAAGTAAAGGCCCTCCTTCTAGCACTAGAAACTATAAGGACTACAAAATTCAATGCTGGAAAACTAAAAATCCCAACACAAAATAGTTTACCCCCAAATCCTATGAGCCTCAAAAATGGTCTATTAGATCGCTTAAGGACTTAAAAATTTGTAACGAGCGTATTTAATGAAAACAAGAAAATAAAATCTATAATGTGCATAACTTCAAAAGTAGACCATAAAAATACAGTAAATAAGCATTAAATATTGGTAAAACAAGAGTTGCAAACTTTGTATTAATTATGAGAAAACAATGTTGATATAGAGGTCAGAGAATACAAAGTATTTTTTGGATATAGTGTAGATGGTAGACTATGTTTACACTTAATTTGCATTGGTCTCTTGATCCATCCATGAAATAAATGCTACTGGTTGTGAAAATGCAAAAATCTACACTCAAAAAAATCTTCCTTCTTAACTATAAAATCTACAACTCTACTTCGCTCTTTCTGCTTTAGGGAAATTTGATTTGCCAAAAGTCCTAAAATTAGCTATAAATCTAGAATAAATAGGCTACAATCTACATCAATTACAATTTCAAATGCTCATATGAGCATTAAAAGTTGTGCGTAACATAAATATGTAGATTATAAGCTAGTGTATTTGGTTTTAGGCTGAAAATGCTAGTGTATTTAACATTTTCATTGTCCAAAATTTCAATGTAGGAGGTGCTAATGTACGAGAATTTTGCTACCTATGCAACATACTTACATTTTAGACCTCTTATAAGCTAGTTTAAATGGGATTTAAAGCTTATAAGCTAGCTTAAATGACATTTAAAGCCTATAAGCTAGCTTAGATGATGTTTACAGCTTTTAAGCTAGCTTAAATGACATTTATAGCTTATACGCTAGCTTAAGTATCATTTACAGCTTATAATCTAGCTTAAATGACATTTACCACTTATAAACTAGCTTAAATAACATTTATATCTTATATGCTACAAATTTCATTTTACACATGATGAGCGGCTAGGTACCCCTATGCCCAACCATGTGAGTCACGGGCGTTCACATGCGACTCGGTCGAATTCCATAGAGTGTAAGCACTTGGCATACACCAGACCCTAACCAGCAAAACCTTAGGTTAGAATGGTTGTTGTCTTCCCAACCTCACTTGTGATGCCCTGATTGCAATGGTTAAGTGAGATTAAGACAAGTGATTTTTATGGCTTTTTTCACTTTATCTTCTAGCGGCTAAGTCTTGAAATGGAAAGTAAGGAATGGAATATTACGTAATCTATAATTATCCTAATCTATATCTTAACTCTTCCTAGCATAAGTATCTAATCCCATCTTCCATGCACATCTTGAGCATCCCCTAACCACTACTAGGTTACCAAATGTTAAGCGTCACTAGGTTACCAAGTGTTGGGTTTACGTTCGAGATGGTCGTACTTATGGTTTCTATGAACTATAAAAGAATGATGGCGATTAAAGTAATAACAAAGATAAATTAAGGAAATATTAAAGCATATAAATATTCAAATATTAAATGCATCAAAAAACTAAGTCCAATTTCTGTAAGGAATGCTTGAAAAGCTCGTCTTTATTGCCATTCACGCCAATGGGCTCAAGTATATCAGTGCTCAAATAAGAGCTGAACACGTTTCTTACATCTACTACAGGCACTTGGAAAATATTCTAGCTCTCATAGAAACAAACTGCAAGAGCTTCACTACAACTACCAAAAAGGTACCTAAGTGTGGCAGAAGCCCACTTATTTATAGGCTAAAATAGGCTCCACGTAAATGGGACCATGTCAACGCATGGATGGATGCGTTGACGGGGCCACATCGACACAACCGTGTATACAAGGCCTTGTATACATGGCCTAGTTGATACATCAACTGTTTAGCACTTCATCATACTCCCACAACTGAGTAAAAACTCGTCCTCGAGTTCCTCTACAATTTGGAAGGTATAGACTTCTTATTACAACAAACATGACCTGACACACATGACATAACACCAATTCTACTGATGCACCAAATGCCCAAGTGTACAAAGAGGAAAAATTACAAAATTGGTAGTGTTTAGAGATAAAATTGAACACTCTGATGATCCTAGATTCTCTACTATGCTGAAAGGTGCAAAAATTGCTGGAGAAGATCACATTGTCCCTAGTGGCGATGGGTCCAATGGACCTTCACCAGCCCCTGGCACATATGGTGGTAGTGGCATGAACAGTGGTTGTCCTACAACAACTACAAGTTTTGGAGGTAGCCAGAAAGCCTCCAAGAGAGCCCTCATTTTTTCTTCTTTACTTATGGGATCGTTCACTATCCAAGCGGCTTCCCCGATGTGTGTTGGGACTGGAACCTCCCAAGGGCATGGAAGTGCAGGGAAGAGTTCTTTCAAATTGACAAACCAGGTTGAAAACGTTTTTTGTCAGATGTCAAACACTTGGATTGATGACTGAAGCTATTGGTAGTCATTCATTCATCAGGCCAAGTTCTCAGTGAACTCACACTACCCTTCAAAATGTGTGTGGAGAACCTCAAGTTTCACATTTGCTGCTTCCAATTTTTGTTTTGTCACTTTATGCTCCTAGAACTCACCCTCATATAAGGAGTATGAGGTGGCCACTTTTTTTCAAGATCAGACCGTGGTCTTCCAGCTATTAGCATAGCCAAGTTTGCATAGCGAAGGTTGGCCAACTCCATGTACTCTATCATTTCTTCAATCTGCAATTCCTTGAGGTGGATTTCATCTTGGTTGTAGGCATTCAACCCAACAAAGATGGGTTGCCACACCTCGCCTCCTTCTTGGAGCTGCTGGAGTGCTCAATTCAATTTGGCCTTAGTGACTTGAATATGCTTTTCATTCACTTCCTTCTGTAATCCCACTTGGTCCTTGTAATGATTTTTAATTTCTCAAACTTAAGGGCTTCCTCCTTCTTGGAGCTACTGGAGTGCTCAATTCAATTTGGCCTTAGTGACTTGAATATGTTTTCATTCACTTCCTTCTGTAATCCCACTTGGTCCTTGTAATGATTTTTAATTTCTCAAACTTAAGGGCTTCACTTTTCCAAGTAGTGATTTCGATAGCTATTTTCTGTTGCAAGGCATGAACCTCCTCGATAGATAGACTTCAATTTTCAGTGGCCAACTTTCTCACATCATTGTTCACTCTGGCTAGCTCTTCTTGTTGTTGGTTAATGAAGCTTTTTATGTGCTCATTTTTAGCATCCACATTGCATAGGTGATGGACTTCCGCGGTCAGCCTGATGTTCTCTTGGCGAACCTTTGTCAAGTCCTTGTTTAGATGATATGCATGAGTGTCTACCAAGGACTTATCAAGGATCACCGACTCATGCTCATCCTCAACTAAATGAAGTTTAACTTGAAGCTATTGAAAAGCTTCATCTCTATTAAGTTCATAGTTGAGGAGAGTTAGATTGGCAAGTTGGATCCTTAATTGGGCAACTTCTATTGCCAAGCATTAACAATTATCTTGCGCAACTTCAAGTTGCCCCTCCAAGATGAGGCTCTTATCATTTTTCAAGAGAAGCTCTGACTAGGTTGTAGTGATGTTATCTAGAAGATTAAAAACATCTAGAAGCGGTTGCCTGGTTCCCACTAGTTGGTCCAATAGTTCTTCATGTTGGGCTACATTGATTCTGCTACGTGAAGTCCTAGTGGATGCCTATACATCTTCGAGTCCATGTACATCTAGTATAGGTGCCGCTGGTGCATTGAGGGCTGTAGCAATCATGTCAACAACCACCTCAGCCATAATCTCCTATCCTTGGTGCTACATCATCAGGACCGTCACCCCCTCTCCATCCTCGAAGCGTACCGAGAAAGTAGTAGCATTTCCTAAAATTTTAAGAAACAACTGTTAGGTGGATACCATTACTTCTTGAACACTAGGATCGGTCCTTGCAAGTACTTGTGTTTGAGTGACAGAGAACATTGACCCTACGTTTTCTAGTAGACTTACTGATCGAGCTACTTGCTCTAGGTGGCTCATTGCAGGGCGATAGACCAAAGGGTGTTCTCCTCCACCGGTCCCTCCAGATTGCTCTTATTGGCTCAAGAGTAATTGTCAAATTTCACGTATATGTTCTACAATGGTTTGTGAACCCGACCTCATTGTTTGCATAGGTGGTGGAGGTGGTTGCTGCTCTTCCTCTATTTGTGTGGTGGCTAGAGTTCTATCTTTCATCATTTCTCTTCATGAGGCAATTAGGGCATGCTGGAGTGTATGGTTGGCATAGCATGCTATCTCTGCTCATTTGTAGAATTTCCTAATTAAGCAGGGAAAGGGTAGAGCCTTCCTTCCACGTTCACTTTCAGTGAATCTTTTCTCAATCTCTAAAAACATCAATTGTGGAAGGCTCATTCGGAATTTTTTTCTTAGAGTAACACATGCACGAGTGGAGAAGGCAATGATTTTGTTGGGTCTCATCGTTGTGTTCAGGTGGTAAGATGCAATATGATGGTCAAAGTGTCGAACTCTTTGTGAGCCACCCCATAGCACCACCTAATCCATTCCCCTTTTACCTCAGGATCTACTTGCTTAGGAATCTCTGCCACTTCAACTCAGGTCTCAGGCAACCCCAGAGCTTGTGTGATCACTTTTGTAGAGTAAGACACATAGATGTCCTTGATTCTTACTCTGGACCTCAGCTGCCGATTTTTCCAAAAGAGGTAAGTCTCTCCTAAGTACCATTCACCATTAGATGTGATGATCGACCACATAGGAGAGTTTTGCAATTGAAGCCTTACCTCTTCTAGTGCATTCTCAAGGAATGGCCCAATGTGTAAATTTTTCAAGACCATTCGTTGCACCTCCCTTGGCTTGATAGCATTGAGACATGCCTAGGTCAAGGTGACATCAAGCCGCGGTGCTATCACAAGAGTCTCATCCCCTTGCAACTATTCACTGGGGATCTTCTCTTTAGGAATCTGATGAACAGATTCCACATTAGGCCCTTCACAGAGGGGGCCAGTTGAATGGGAGCCCTTCGCATGCTCTGGGTGTTGTACACCTCATCCTCTTCCCATTTTTGGCCACTTGTCCCTTGGTTGTGATGGTCCTTCTCCCCTTGGATGCCTTGGTTTCGATGCCATCTACAATCAAACATAACCACTAATTAATATTGTGCATAAGTTGCTCAAAATGGCCCTCATACATCTTCTCAGTTTGACTAAGTTATGGTACTAGCACATGCACCCCATTAAATTTGCCCAAGGTGTTAGTTGCTAGGTTAAAACAAAAAACAATAAGGCATGAGTTGGGGTTAGAATATTGTTTTTATTTCTTCCTTTAAGAGGTGGTAAACCTATATTGATTGTAATCGTAAGTAATTAATTAATTTCAATAGACCTCACTCCCCCATGATTGAGAGCATACCTCCAGTTGCTAAAGAGGGAAAGGAAAGGTTGATTAGGATGCGTAGTAGACAATGTAAGTGCTTGGAAGAAGAGGTGAGGAAGAAAAATGAAAAATCTCCCTCCAATTTGTTTGTAAAATGAACAACAATGTAAGGTGCAACAGGGGTATATATAGGGGTTTATGGCTACGTCAACAAGGCTGCATATACGCAGCCATATATACGTAGGGGGTTGCGTATATGGGGCCCCATATATGTAGGGGGTCACACTCTTTAACCAATGTTGACACAACAAAGGAAAGCCCAAAAAAGTTGATTCAAAATGTCAAATTGGGACGATTTAGGAGCTCTAGAGACTGGGAACTCAGCTGGGAGCAAGAGGAGGGTAAGTGGGGCGAAAAAAGGAGTCAAAAGTAGGAGAATGTGGTGAAAAGGAACTCCACGGAGAAGAAGTCAAGTGATGGATATCATGAAAATGATCAACCAACAAAATCAAGAGGATGGGAGGCTAACAAATAGGACCAAGAATATGCAAGTAGGTCCTTCCCATAGCAAGCGGTAGCCTCAATAGCCCTTGCATAACCTCAACACTGGAGTCTATGGGCCTTGGGGCTAAGAAATGGTGATTGCAAGTTAATACTCCCATCCATGAGAACCTGCTAAAGCATGAGAAGTTCATGGAAATCACGACAAACCCTTAAAACATAAGATGGGCAATGAGGTGATTCATGGAAAGAAATGGGTGAAGAAAGGGGAGAGAGAGCTGGAATTCTGATTATCAGTCACATGAAACCTCATGTGCAGTTGTGGTTAAGTGACCCAGTAGGACCGTTCCCAAGTTTAGACCCAAAACCAACCACATACAGTGATATCACAGCAACATGCGAAGACTCATCCACCCCCCAAGTGTACAAGAATGCAGCCACAGAGAACCACCACTCCACAGGCGTGAGAGGGAGGAAGTAAAATGGGACCAAGTTAGAGGGGACGAAGGGAGTCCCATAACTAGTGCTTGTGGCCCATAAGAGGTGGTCTAAGGGGTGTGCTTTGAATTCCCGCATAGTTAGGATTTTATTTTTGTTTTCTTTTTATTTCATGGGAACCACACCATGCAAAGACCCATGCTTGGTTGCATGCATTCAACCAAGGGGTGTGCTTTGAATCCTCATGTGTTTTTTTTTTTCTCTCTCTATCTTTTTATATTTTTCGATGAGGACCACACCATGCAAGGTCAAATTTCCAAGGAGCTTCCTTGTAGAAAAGAAATTGGAGTGGTAAAAAATCTGTAAGGGCACTCCTGCAACCCAAGGGATAGAAGAGGATGAAAATTATTACATTCCTCTTAAAGTCACACCCGATTCAAACCATTGGGTCATCCCTGAGTCTAGAAACTCCACAAGTCACACATTAATTAAAATATTTCTTAAGTGAAGGGGGTTGCATGTTTCCAAAGGGAGGAAAACCATGTCGTGGATGAATGGGTGGATGATGTGGACCCACTACCGATTTTATGAGATGAAAGTAGACATAAATTCCAAGAATAACAATGTGAGGGTGAGAGCAAGATAAAATAGGTAGACTATTTCATGCAACCCATCACAATGAAAACCATCCACACCACCTAATGACAATAAGACAACTTATTAGCAACCAATTGGAAATGAAACACACACACACATAGAGAAATAATTAACAAAGAAATGGAAAAGTAATTAAAGAAAGAAAAACTTAGTAAGAATTGGCAAACGTATGAACGATGTTGAAAAACAAAAAATTCCAAAAATAGTGGAGGGCGTAGTAGAATGGATTACCATGGAGGACAGTCTCCCCCATGATTGGACTGGAAGGAGGAGATGCAAAAAATGAAATGAGGTTGTCCCTATGACAATGAGGTGATAGCACTAATTGGGTGGAGTTCATGGAAAGGTTTTAATTGTTGTCGATTGACCAATTGCGTTCTCATGGGGTCCTTAGGCTTGTGTATAAGCAAGGCCTCGGATGGGAAGGTTTCGGAGACAATGTAAAGTCCTTCCCACAGTGTTTGAAACTTGGTCGGTTGCGGTACATGTGTGGGGTTCCAATAAAGTACCTTATCTCCACATCTAAATGTTACCTTCTGAATCCTTAGATCATGTCATTTTTTATTGTAGGCCTTATGTATCTCATTTGATGACAGGGCCACCAATCAATTCTCATCTAGCACACTTAGGTTGATAAGTCGTTCGCGTTGTGCTAGTGGTAGGTCAAGACCTAAGTCATAGGCTGTAGATAGTGTCTAGAGTTTTACCTAGATTGGAAGTTTTGGTAGCTTACCATACACTAACTCATAGGGAGAGTAACCTATAGGAAGTTTCCAAGTGGAGCGATAGGCCTAGAGGGCATCATTAAGTTTGGTGCTCCAATCCCTCCAATATTTACTAATGATTCAAGTGAGGATTTCGATGATCTCCCTATTGGTGACTTTGGCCTACCTATTGGCTTGGGGAAGATAAGGTGTTGTAAACTTATGGGTAACCCCCAAGTGTTGCATGAGTTTAAGAAAAGTGATGCCTGTGAAATGCATTCCATTATCTGAGATGAGTGCACATGGCACTCCAAACCTGTTGACGATTTGCTATTGGACAAATCATGCGATGGTGTTTGAGGAATAGTTGATGAAAACTATTGTCTCCACCCACTTTGTGCAGTAGTCCACAGCCATGATGATGTATGCCTTTCCATTGGACATGGGTGTGATGGGACCCATGAAGTCGATGCCTCAAATGTCGAAGGGGTCCAGTGGTTGGATCCACTATTGAGGTCCCTCCATTTGTGCAGTTATCCCACCATCTCTCTAACTTCATTCATAGGAGCGGGTGAACCATTGTGCATCCCTGAAAATTGTAGGCCAGTAATACCCTGCAAGCAGGATCTTAATGACTATGCATCATCCAACATAGTGGCCCCCACAAGGGCCCTCATGAGCATCTTGAACAATGCACAGTGTATCATCATTAGGGACACACCATCGAACTAGGCCATCTACAGATACCTTATAAAGGTGGCCATTGATTTCCATGAAGCACTTGGCTTTATGGAGAAACTGTTGTTTCTATCGATAGTCCCACTCCTTTCACAATTCTTGAGCTGTGAGATAGGTGAGGATGTGGCTAAACCAAGGTGATTCTTTGGGGACCTGCATATCAACCGCTCCCGTGAAGAGGAGTTCATCTGGAAATTGATCGGAGACTAGCTCCTCCTCTTCTGCGTTATCCCATCGTAACCAAGATAAGTGGTCAATGACCACATTCTTAGTTCCCTTTCAATATCCCATAGTGAGGTCAAATTCTTGAAGAATCACCAGCCACCATATGATACGGGGGTTCACCGTTGGTTTGTTCATCAGGAACCAAATGGCACTATGGTTGGTATGCATGAACACCTTGTACCCAAGCACATACTGTCAAAATTTTTCCAGGGCAAACACCATCGCCATCAACTCCTTTTCGATGGTGATGTAGTTAAGCTAAGCACCCACAATGCTATGACTTGCATAGTGAATATAGTATGGGCATTTTTTATCATCCCACTGTGTAAGCATGGCTCCCAATGCATAGTTGGATGCATCTATCATGATGTGGAAGGGCCTAGACCAATCAGTTGCCCATAGAACTAGATTCTCTACAAGTTTTTATTTAAGCATTTGGAATGCGAATTCACATTCCCTGGTCTAGACGAATGGAGCATCTTTCTTCGTGAGTTCCACCAACGACTTGGTGATATTTGAGAAATTTTCGATGAAGTGCTGATAGTAACCAGTGTGGCCAAGGAATGACCGAACATCTTTTACAGTGCTTGGTTGCCTAGTAATTCCTTGGATGACTCTGATTTTTTCAAGATCCATGCTAATCCCTGTTCATGAAATATGGTGCCCTAGCATAATACCCTCTTGGAACATTAAGTGGATTTTCTACCAGTTGAGCCATAGATTAGTTTCCACACATCTTTTTAGAACTTGCTCAAGGTAATCCAAGGCTTGATCAAACATGGCTCCATAGGTAGAGAAGTCATCCATGAATACTTCTACCCCATTACCAATTTGCTATTGGAAAATGCTGAGGACAAGGTGTTGAAAAGTGGCAAGAGCATTACCCAGGCCAAAAGGCATATTTTTGTATGTGAAAGTCCCCCAAGGACTTGTGAAGGTTATCTTAGCCTAGTCTTCTGGTGCAATTTGGATTTGGTTATAGCCACTATAACCATCCAAAAAGCTATAATAACGATGCCCCGCAATGGTATATAACACCTGGTCCACAAATGGGAGTCGGAAGTGATCTATGAAGGTAGCCATGTTGAGCAATCGAAAATCTATACAAACCCTCCATTTGCCACCCTTCTTTGGCACAATAACGAGTGGGCTAACCCATTCGCTATCGACAATGGAATAGATGAACCCCACTTTCAGCAACTGCTAGATTTCATCTTTGACGACCTGCTTCAATTTGCAATTCAACCGCCTTTGTGGTTGTTGTTGTGGCTTCATGGAGGGGTCAATATAAATTTCATGTTGGCAAACCCTGGGATCAACTCCTGTTAATTCAAAATACGACCATGCAAAAGNCGCCTTTGTGGTTGTTGTTGTGGCTTCATGGAGGGGTCAATATAAATTTCATGTTGGCAAACCCTGGGATCAACTCCTGTTAATTCAAAATACGACCATGCAAAAGCAACATCCCATTTGTTCACCACCTTCAACAACTTCTTCTTTTGTTCAGGAGCAAGGGTGGCATTGATAATTACTGGTATCCCATTCTGTAAAAATGCATATTCTAAGTGGGTCAGTAAGGGTTTGAGTTCTAAGGGCTCTTGTTTAAAACTTTCAAGGATTTGCAACTTCCCCCAATCATCATGGTCATCAACAGTGGATACCTATTGATGAACCTCTTCCAAATCATCCATGCTTTCTATGTAGGCATGTACAAGCCCCTCAGATGGTTCCATGCACAAGGTGCTGCTAGTAGGATCAATGGTCAGCCATTGGATGCCTTCTTGATTTGTGGCTGCTACATATAGGCATTGTTGAACTTGTGATTCCTTGGTACACCGACTGCATGCTTAGATAGATGTCTACTTAAAGGACCATAACTACTGCACACAGTTCCACCCGGAGTCACTATACACGATGCATGAAATGTGCTTCTTCTCAATCTTTCCAAAAGGATTTTCCTTTGAAATTTCAAGGGAAAGATCTCGGAGTCCCAGTCTTGCATCCACCATGCTAAACCAAGCTCTTCCCATTATGATTGGAAAGTTCCCCTTGCATTTCTCAACATAGATGACAAGGAAATCAGTACAATAGGACCACCCACAAATAATGGTCACAATGTCCTCCACCAATTCCAAGGGAACAGTAATGGATTGATCTACTAGCTCGAGCTGAATGTTGCTCTTCTTTAATAGGGGCAGGTTCTAAGTTTTGTACATGTCATGTGAAATCAAATTGACTCCTAAACTTGAATCTAGAAGAGCTTTACATGGCTCATTTCCTGCCACCTAAAGATAGATGAGGGGGCTTTCTAAATCAATCAATTTCTAGGGAAGATGACTGCCTTTATCCAGTCAGTCATGGTGTGTGTGAGCATGACCATTTGTACGTTGGAGGGCATTTGGTTTCAAGGCTACTCGAAGGGTGGAATAGTGGAGGCATTTTGAGGTTCAAAGGCACTATACATAGGTGTGTGTGAAGGTATGCTTAGGTTATTGGGCTAGAAAAAGGGACGTTTCCATGGTTTGGCTTCTGCTCCACTCAACTGAGAAGTCAATTGTAGGTTGATAGCCCTCATAGCATTATGTTGCTGTGGCTATGGTGATATCTCCCCCTGCATAGGTGGAGCAGGTGGTAACTGAGTGGGGTGTTGTTGAGTAGGGCTAACAGGAGAAGATGATGAAGGATAGTAGAGATGTGGGCCTTCCCCCTTGGGTGATGGAGACTGTGGTCAAAAATATTCCAAGGGGTGGTAGTAATTCTAAAAGGTTGCATGACTGGAAAAGTCCCACGGGGAGATTGGTTGCTGAACGTCGTACCTATAGGAATCTGGCTATCTGTAAGGGTACTTATACCTTGGAGGTGGCATTCCCCATGCTTGTGGGTGCTGCCATTGCTGGAAGTATTTGTAAGGTTGTAGTGGTACTCCACTTAGATAATATCCTTACTGCTAGTGGAACTACTTGGGATTGCCTTGTGGGTACGGCAACCTTCGAGGAGTTTTACCTCTTTGCCAAGCGAGGATTCAACACATACACCCTAGACTCTTGTAGATGTGACACCATGGGACAACATCCCTTAGGATGTTTATATTGGTAGATGTCACATTCATCATTGTCCTCTATATTAGAGTCTGCAACCTATTCTGTTATAGCAACTTTGCCCTTACCTTTATGGTGGGCATGTTCAACTTCCTTCTTGCTATGTTGATCACGATCATTACCTTGCTCTCTAGACTCCTCTATGATTTTCAAAACACTTTGAAATTTTTCATCCAAAGAATCCCACATCTTATCAACCTTTGCTGATATTTTAGAGGCAAATTTCTGTAGGGGCAAGGTTTTTTGATTCACTGCTACATCCAATGGCGATTCCTTCTCATCTTCACAAAATTGGACCTCCCTCTTTTTGATGGAGGGATCCTAATTAAACTCCTCTGCATTCTCCTTCTTTCTAAGTTCCCCCTCTTCTTTAGCCACTTGCTCAATTAGGTGTTGTAGTTGATGGTCCCTTAATTCTAATAGTCACCCTTGTGTGTACACACCAAGGGTCTTTCTAGTTTCAAAGCAGAGCCCATCAACGATATGGTGAAGATGTGCCTGCTGAGAGTAGCCATGACCAAGACATCAATGCAACAGTGAGTATTATCTGCTTATGAATGCATCTAAGGTTTCATGGCTACCTTGCTTCCACCCTTGGATTTGGCATCTCAGGTTCACCACTCTGGATTAGGTTTGATCTTTGTCATTGAATATCTCCAGCATCATACTCCATCTCCTAATTAATTTCGATTCCAAAGACTGGCACCAGCTTTCTACTTCTTTGATGTGTGCAAGGGAACAGCTTTAGCTTTTTCAAATCATTATCAATGTTTTGAAAGGTGTAAGCATCATGAAACACTTGTAGGTGAGTTTGTAGATCACAATTATATCCCGCTTTAAATCCGAGGATATTGTTCATGTCGATGTGCTTGATCCAGCTATCCTTCAAGTGCCTACTAGGTATTTGAACTACCTCTACGATATGGAGCATGCTTCGAGTAGCCAACAATGGTTCATCTAAGTCATAGTCCTACTGAAGGCCCCGATGTCTATGCTGATTCTAGCTGCCTCTCCTTTCATGATGGTGAGGCTCGCATGATTGGTCACACACTCCCTCACGTCGTTCCCTTTGGTTGCTACAACCACCATCACTTCGCTCCTTTCTACCACAGTCTCGATCAGAGTCAAAACTGGATGAAGGTAAAGGGGAGTGAGAGGATGGAGAAGAGGAAGAAGAATTGTCACCGCCCTAGCATCGATCTCCCCCTCTACTCTGATGTTGGCCCCAATCTTCATGCCCATCTCTGCTTGTGCCATGACCTCCCCTATGTGACCCTCCATCCTCCTGGGGGTCTCAATCACTTGATTGCTTATTTTGAATAATGGACTAAATGCTCTAATGCCCCAAAGGAAGTTCAGCAAAATGGGAATTGTGAAAGACAAGTTCCCCATCATTCTGCAGCCCTTGCAAGAATAAGGGGTTACTAAACTATTTCCCCTTCATGTGTTCATAATTTTCTGCTTGCTATTGGTCTTGTACACATTGGGCTTCAGTGGGACAATAGTCCTGGTAGTCATGGTCCTCCATGATGTACTCCACACTACAATCCTAAATGTCAAGTCTGGCAAGATTGTGAAACAGCATTCCAGGAGCTGATCGGTCAAGCAGTAGTATGATGTTGCCTTCAATGTCCCGCTAACGTAGATGCTCATCCTAATGTAGGATAAAGGTGAAGTCAGGGACATATTCGTCTAGATGCATGTATACCACTCGACATTCTTGTGGCACCAGTGGGTTGGATCCATCTTGCTTGTGAGAAGAAGACATGTTGGATGTTAGATAATCCACTAATTGGTGTACCTTACTTTTTACCTAGGCCACCTAGCGTGCATAGATTTTACTATCTTGGGTTCATTCCAAAAATGTGAATGATAACTTTGCTAAGGTTATATGGCACATGTAAGACTAACAGTCCCCAACAACAGCACCAATGATGAGCGGCTAGGTACCCCTACGCCCAACCATGCAAATCACAGGCTTTCACATGTGACTCGGTTGAATTCTGTAGACCGTAAACACTTGCCATACATCAGACCCTAACTAGCAATACCTTGGGTTAGAATAGTCATTGTCTTCCCAACCTCACTTGTGATGCCCTGATTGCAATGGTTAAGTGAGATTGAGGTAAATGATTTTTATGGCTTTTTTCACTTTATCTTCTAGCGGCTAATTCTTGAAATGGAAAGTAAGGAATGGAATATTACGTAATATATAATTATCCTAATCTATATCTTAACTCTTCCTAGCATAAGTATCTGATCCCATCTTCCATGCACATCCTGAGCACCCACTAACCACTACTGGGTTACCAGACGCTAAACGTCACTAGGTTACCAAGTGTTGGGTTTACATTCAAGATGGTCATACTTATGGTTTCTACGAACTATAAAAGAATGATGGCGATTAAAGTAATAACAATGATAACTTAAGGAATTATTAAAGCATACAAATATTAAAATTTTAAATGCATCAAAAGACTAAGTCCAACTACTGCAAGGAATTCTTGAAAAGCTCGTCTTTATTGCCATTCACGCTAATGGGCTCAAGTACATGAGTGCTCAAATAAAGAGTTGGACACCTTTCTTACACCTACTACGAGCACTTGGAAAATATTCTAACTCTCACAAAAACAACCTGCAAGAGCTTCACTACAATTTCCAAAAAGGTACCTAAGTGTGGCATAAGCCCACTTATTTATAGGCTAAAACAAGCTCTATGTAAACGGGGCCACGTCGACGCATGGATGGATGCATCGACGGGGCCCCGTCAATGCGACCGCATATATTGGGCCCTGTATATGTAGCCTAGTTGATGCATCAACTATTTAGCACTTCATCATACCTTCACAACTAAGTAAAAAACTCGTCCTCGAGTTCCTCCACAATTTGGAAGGTATAGACTTCTTATTACAACACACATGACTTGACACACATGACACAACACACATGACATAACACCAATTCAGATCCTTTATGGAGTACCTTTTGATTACTCTTACTCCCATTTTCATTAGATCTACAAGGATCTTAGTACAACCAAGCTACATGATAGCACCTACAGATGTCACCAAAGAGAGTCCACAAGTGCCCTTGATGTCACACCATAGCCATTCCCTCTTAGTCCATCATTTTTCACTCTAGGCATAATGAGCACAAAATTTACTTTTAAGTTTCATGATGACAAGAATATCATTGTATCTAGAGTAGAACCTCTTATTAATAGAATGGTTGGGTGGGTGTGGTGGGTTCGCTATCCAAATAATTAGTCACCTAAGACTTGATAGCATAGAGAAACACCTCAACCAACGAGTCACATGAGTGTTTTATTCATAGATGAGATTACTCATAAAAAGATAAAAAGACAAAAAGATAAAACAATAAATTAAAAGGTGAAAAACCGGAAAACAAAAAGTTAAAAAATTAAAGAAACAGAAAAACATTTATTAATTCTGTGCTGTTAAAATGGAGGATACCCCCCATAGCTTACCAGTTGAGCATGGCTAGAATTAATAAATGGAAGGTTAGGATCCTTGCATGATGGAAATATTGGGACCTGGTCATACTTACCCCATTGGGGTTCACACACTTAATTAAAGTTGACATAGTGGGGCAAGTTATAAGGTGTGGTTAATTTATAAAGAGTTGACCCCTATGGTACTTGTGATAATAAGATGGTATGCAAGGATCAACATGTCACCCCATGTGGCTATATTCATTGGGCCTCATGGTTGCTGGAGGATTGGGTGATGGCCTTGATAAGGTAACATGAGGCATCAGGTTTGAAGAGGAAGATGCACCACAATGTTGGATTTGTGCTAAGTTGATGGATGTAATGGTTTCTGAACTATGGTGTCCCTTTTGATAGTCACATCTAAAGAAGGGATGCCTTTGACATTGTGAAGGACCTCCACTGCTATTGATAGGAGCAACACAAGTAACATTCATGGGTTGGTGCTATGGTGCAAAGCCATCTGGCACAACTAGTGGTGATGTAGAAGAGGGTGAAGTATGAGAATATTGAGGTTGAGGAGAAGTGTAAGGCACATGAGCTGGTGATCTTGTTGGAGAGGACATGGGTGGATAGCACTCGGGAGAATGATAACGATGAGGTGAGGTAGAGGATGTTGATCCTATTGGAGAAATAGGGTGTTGAACATAATAATCATTTGGCGTTGGGATATACGAAGGGTATGGTCTAGTTGGCAGTGGCCTCGCCCACAACTGAGGTTTTTGCCACTATGGGTGAACCCAATATTTCTGTATGAAATCTGGATGTAATATTCCTTCCCAATGCTTATGTAAATGTGACAAAACTAGACATTGGCCTTTGGGGTGATCATATAGATAGATGTTGCATCGATATGTGAAATTGGCAATTAAGTTCTTATTCTTATTCTCTTCAACCCTTCTTTTCGATTGTCTAATGGTGTTCTGTCCTATTTCTTAGCTCATCATGGTTCTTCCTCCAATAATGGTGGCATATTCTCCACATCTTTCATGTACCTAGTTCGTCATCTTATTGATCTTTGCCTCAATTTCATCTAGTGATTGTAGGATTGGCAAAGATGATTCCACCTCCTTGAAGTAAGTTGATTTCTCCTCTTCATGATCATGGACCCTTGTTAAGTTGAGATTTTGGTCTTGTTGAGAACTTTCAACATTCTCCCATTTAGCTATTTCTCCTTCTTCTTTTGCTACCCACTTAATAAGCTCTTGGAATTGATGAGTTCGTAGCTCATATAGTTAACCTCAGGTGTACATCACTAGGATCTCCCTTGTTTCATTACAAAGCCCATCTATGATATGGTACATTAGCCTTTCCTTGAAGCCCCATGGCCTGGGTAGTTGTTTAACAGTGCATAATATCTTTCTAAGGTCATTTCCAAGGGTTCATGTTGTGCTTTTTTCCATTCTTGGATTTTTCTCCTCAAGGCTGACACTCTTGCATAGGTTTGATATCTTTCATTGAAGAGTTCTACCATTTTCAGCCAACGTCGAATTGGTTTTGGTTTTAACGACCTATACCATACTTTTGCTTGGCCAACGTGTGTTAGAGGAAAGAGCTTAAGTTTTTTCCATCCATTATCAATGTCATTCCATGCACAGGCATCATGGAAGGCTTGTATATGATGTTGGGGATCTAAATCATAGCCTCCTAAAAACTTAGGAAATTTGTTTAAGTCAAGCTTGGGTAGACAGATTTCCTTACGATGCCTACGGGATATTCGAACAACCTCTTGTATTTTTGTTAAGCTTGTAGTGGCCAGTAGGGGTTCATCATCACTAGGTATGTTATGCAGTTATGAGTTGGGATGATGTTGTTTGCGTTGATGCTCATAGAAGACCCCTACATTAGATTGGGTACTCCAAACTTCATCCTCATTATCATATAATTTGTTGGTTCTCCAATGAGTTGCCCTACTAGTTGTTGTGTTGTCATAGTCTTGTGAGAGAGACATTGTTGTGAACCATGTGTGACTTAATTGAATTTAATTTAATTTTTTTCTAAAGGATATATCATTAATACTTGTTACAACGATCTTGTATGATATAGCTAATCTAAATAACTAGCATCGTCCCTAGCAACGGCACCAATGGTGAGTGGTGAGGTACCCTACACTCAACCATACGAATATGAGCATTCACACACAATCCAATCGAACTCCATAGGCAGGATAGTTGTGATATCTAGATAGTTACACATTGATCACAGTTCACTGTCTTCCCACCTGGACTAGTATTTGCTTTGTCACATATGTTCTAGTCCAGAGTGAGGCATATGATGTGATCCTAAACTAGTGCTACAACTAGAGATAATGGAACATAATCTTGATTGAACTAATAAGAAATAGGAAATGAAGTCTAAGCTATCCTAAGTGTGATAAGTATCTATTCCTTAATCATCCATACACATCTTGGACCTCATGCACAACTACTACTAGGATTACCAAGCATAGATCCTAGCTACGCTACTAGGTTACCAAGAAGTCACACTTAAATGCTCGTGATTAAGTTGTACTCATTCTGCATTTAACAACAAGAATAGTAAATGATGATAAAGAAATATTAACTAAGAAAATAATAAATAACAATAACAATTAAACAATTAAAACTAAGTGAATGCTACAATGATAAAGTAATCTCGATCTTTATTTCCGGTCATGTGTGCATCCAAGTACGTCACACTTGAATAAAGGTGTAGTACAATTACAAGCATCACACTGCAGGCATGCACTTGGGAAAATATTCTAACTCCTATGGAAACAAACTGCAAGGGCTTTGCTACAACTACTCAAAAGATACCTAAGTGTGATAGAAGCACACTTATTTATAGGCTAGAACAAGCACTGCATAAACGAGGCCACATAGACGCATGGACAAATGCATTGATGGGGCCATGTCGATGCGGTCACGTATATGGGGCCCCATAGATGCAGCCTAGTTAATGCAAGTCTGATATCGAGAGTCAAATATCAAGACCCATTAGACCTAGTATCTTGTATCAGGGCTCTAATAATAGGGGTCCGATAACAGGACCTGACAAACCATGACTTATCAACACATTAAATATTGTTGGAACTTTAGCTAAAACAAGGCTATCAAATGGAATTTTGATGGGAAAATAGGCAATTATTTCTACCTTTTAATTTCCATCAATTACATTACAAATTTGGCTATTAAGGCTTATCATGCAAAATTTGCAAATTTTCCTTAAGATGTTTCTATATATATATTCATTAATAATACTATAGCAACAAGAAAGACAAAAAGAAATGATATGAAGCATTAAATGGGCACATATCCATTAGCCAAAATCATAAGAGGGAAACACAAGAAAATGGTAACATCCAAAAACTACCCAAAGACTATCCATATCTATCCATCTATCCATAATACATAATGCAATCATAAATCATATTCTCATATATAGCTGATGTACATGTCACAACCTATCCCCAAGGTATATCATTCAAAAAGTGCATAAATCATGACAACATGTTTTCATACAACTGTATCTCCAAAAGTATTCATATAGCTACAACTATATCTACACAAGTATGTAGATAGCCATACAAAAATTCTCCCCCTTTTTAAACATCATCCAAAAGAAAGGAATCATGCAAAGCCTCTATCCACTAACCTCTATATTATCATCATCATCCTTATCAAAGTTGAAAGCTGCAAGAGTGGGCTATTATGTCTCCTCCTCCTCATCACTATTAGTGCTAGAGCTAGAGACTTGCTTCTCATCAACATTAGAACAAGGTACTATTACAAGAGCTCTTCAGAAATGAAGCTTCATCTAAAACTATGATGATGAAGGAGAATGAGATGGAGCCTACTTTCTTTCAATGAGCTATGGCACTGAAAAATCTCTTCATTGTTTTCTACTGAAAATATTGAGAAACATCCTTCTATACATATGAACTCAATCTAGGATTCTTGGAATGAGGAATAGACTCCCCTTAGACATGTGCAAGTGGTGCATCAAGATCCTCACAATTGAATGAATTACATGTGGCATACCCTTGGGATGATCTAGCTATTGTGGAATATCTAGTTGGAGCTAGAATGTCTTCATTAGTATCTAACCAATGAGAAGTAGTAATCTCCTTAAACTACTATTCATCTAAATGAGGTGGAAGACCTATGAGGATCATTAAACTTAGAAGGAGGGGATGAAAAAGCTCCACAAAACAAAAATTAATCAGCCAAAGCGCATACCAAATTTTAAAATGGTTTCCCAACATAGGTAGTCCATACTCGAAGGGTAGTTTGCTAGCATACCTCTAGACTTTGTTGCCCTCAAAATGTGACTTGAAGGGTACCACACCCTATACAAGTTCTAAGCTTTACTTTGAAGTGTTTCGACATGACAAATCCACTCAACACTGCAAGGTCCAGACAAGCTTAGAATGTGGTTTTTAGGATCCCACAACCTTTACAACTTGAACTCCACTTCAAAATGTTGTGATGATTAACCAACACTCAATCCCACAAGATTCCAATGAGCTCAAGCAAGATGCCTTCCAGAAGAAGCACATCAATCCCATAGAGCAACAAAGGAGAACAAAAATTGTAAGGAATGAATGCAACTATGTTTGCGAATTCTTGTACTTTGAGGTATAGCTCATTCTAACCAATTACAAAAAACAAAAGATAGTGCAATGAGAAACAATAACAAGAGAATTATTATTTCAATGATTTCTTGATAATTACACTTGAAAGTACATAATGCTTGCATATTTTCCAATGGAATGAAATCTTCTTATAGCTAATATGTTTCCAAAATCACCTTGGGATTCATGTAATAGCTATATAATGGTCACTGGAGATGTCTTCTTCGAGACTAAGACATCTTTCTACATCAGACCTTCATCCTAAAAAGACATCTTTGTCGAGACATCTTTATGAAGATGTCTTTCTCATTACAAAGACAACTGCTATTTTTAAGAAATGTCTTCTTCTCAGAAACCTTCAACTTGACCAAGACATCTGATGTTTCTTGAAGATGTCTTTGCTTGATGGTAGACATCTATTATTTTTGAAAGATGTCTTCACTGATTCTCCTTCTCTTTAGCCAATATGTTTACTATTTCTTGGAGATATCTTTCTTTAGTTTTCTTTGCATATTGAAATCTTCATTTCTTATCCATGCTCTTGAACTCCCACATGTTTCCTTAAGATCTTTATGATGTCTTTCTTCTTCAAGCCATCTTTTTATTTTAATCCAAGTTCTTATCCTATAAATATAGCAACCACACAAACATCCTTGTTCTTTATTTTTTTAATGTTTTGACATACCAAAAGGTCAACAATCTCTCCCTTTTTGGTAATGTCCAAAACTTAAGAAAATGGATTAGTCTAATCACAATATACATGAGCACTATAATCATAATATACCTCATCAATATACATAAGTACTTCACTTCTCCCCCCTTTTGGACATAAACAAAAAGGGAAGGAACAAAAAGTTCTAAGAAGAGATATCATTGTAGAACAAATAGATATTGAAAGCCATAGCATATGAATCACTCCTCATGAATGGATCTATAGCAAAGCCAACTAGTTTAAGCATCTACAAAAATGATTCATAGTGGAAATGTGAATAACATATAGATATTCTAGTTTGAAAAGTACACATCTTATTCATTCCATAGAGCTAATAAAAACATTTTTTATTAAAGAGTAGCCCTTTATCTACATAGCTATTGTAGGACATTCAGTGGATATCCTAAAGCAAGAAATCATTTGCTAGACCAAAGAGCCAAAAAGTAGCACTCAATCAATTTAATAACAACTCTAGACTAAAACTATGCATAATATAATATATAAGAAGTTTAACTCAAGGCTTTTAGCAAAGATTATTTTTGCAAACATTTACAAATCCATAATCATATCATATAAACAAAAACAAATAGTTTTGATAAAACTAAATGACTCTTTTTGTAGGTGCTTATTACTAGAACCAACATTGCATAACTTGAAGCACATATTAAAATAAGATAGATGATTGTAATACTTCAAAGTAGATAGGAAACCTATTATATCATGCTAAATGTGTCAAAAGAGCAACCATAACCAAAAAGAATACCTACACACACACACACACACACACACATCCCTCATGATTTACCAAAAGATATTAGGAGCACCATTTCTAGTACCAATGAGAGTACTTGGATATTTCAAGATGAGTACATCTCAACACATATTTGCAATAAGGATCTTTGATAATTAAAAGAAAATATAACCAAAAGAGCTCATAAGTAAGGTCATAAAAGATTTAGGAGCATTTACCAAGAAGGATCTTCTTTAGATAAAACCTATAAAATATTACCATATGAGAAGGCTCTTCTTTGCATATTTTTCAATGAGGGAGAGAGGAAATCAAGTTTTTCTCTCTTAAGATACATTGAATGCCTTTCAATAAAAGCATCAAAGGACTCCCCCTACACTAGTGACCTTTTGGATGATAATCAGTGATAGGTACAAGCTCCCCCTACATAAATGATCCATCTTTTGAAGCATCTATTGTAGACAGAGTGGTATACTCTTTTTGAGCCTTTTAAAAGCTTCAAGCTACAAGGAATTTCTAAGATCAAGTATGGAGACTAAGGTCTCCCATTAGATATATAAAAACAAGTCTAAAACATTTTCAAATCTTGGTAAAAACATGGAATTTTTCATAAATCATTGTAAGAAAACAAACATGAACATCACACATACATGATAATTTCTTTTGAAAAGCTCCTTTTCTCAGATGACCTATGAAGTTCATCAAAGGAACGAAAAGCATCTTCTAAAGGATAATGAACTTTATAAACATAGAAGCATTGTCATAAGATATATAATAAAGATTAAACATGATAGCTTTAGTTTAAGAATTTCATACAAGCATTTTTTATCATTAAAAACAAGTATTCTAGCTAAGAATTCAAAAGATGATTTTTTTACAGAAGCATCAAAATAATTTCATCAGTAGGTTTTCAAGCTAAGAAATACATGCAAGGGTTTTAGGCATTTTAAATAGAAAGATAAGAAAACAATAGATTCATTACAAGTGCCACACCACAAACCTTCATAAACCCAATTACACCAAGCAAAGGAAAATACCAAAAAAATCATTAATAAGTGTTGAGCTAGGATTAGCGTCCCACAATTAAAGTAAGCACATGACATAAATAATTTTGGACTTAAAAAATTTAGCAAGCAAGGAGATAGAAACTTACCTTAACTTACTTTACTTGCAATAGAGAGGATGAAGACTAATGAATTCTAAGATGAGGTCCTTTATCATGAAGTACCTCTTTACCTTTTGGTTCTCTTTCATTAGATATTTTGCATGATGATTCTATTTGTTAAAGTTCTTTATGAATGAATCCTTGATCACTTCTTGCATCATCAGTCTCTTTGAGGAAATTTTCAATTCTCCACTTCTTTTCATTTTCAACTGCTATCTATAACAAATCTCTACCAACACCTTTTTGACAAGATAAAGCATCAATCTTATTCTGATCACCAAGAGAATAATTAAGCTTTTAATTATTACCATAATGTTTACAAATGAGTAGAGTATTCTCCTAACGAATGAGGTTATCAAACCTAGTTGAGTTTGAGCTTGAGCTTGAATCATCTTGTGAGACTTTCTCTAAATATTTGTTCTTAGGTTGCTCACAAGTCTTTCTTTGTTGAAGGCTTCTACAATCCTTAATTATGAGGGTTAGTTGATGAATCTCAACCTTTATGTCTAAGATATTTTCTTTTAATTCAGTAAAAACTGCATCAAGTTTTCTATTAAAAAATTTATTTACCTTTCTAATTAAGTAATGAAGGATGAAAACCTCTTCTTGTAATTCACTATACTGTTCATCATTTTTACCTTTTAGATCATTAGTAGCTTGGGGTGAATCTTCCTCTATTAGAGCCATGCATATGAGTTGAGAATCTTTGGTAGATTCATCTACTTCCTCTTGACTTTGTTCATCATCACCCCAACTTGTGTAGAAGTTGGTCTTTTTCAATTCCTCATCATTGGATCTATTCTTTTGTTGCACCCTAATATTGCTAGGACATTCAGAGGCCAAATGGCCTCTCCCTTCATAAATCCATCATTCTATAGAGGAGAAATCTCAGTTATAATTTTAAAAAAAATTTCCTCTTTCTTTACCTTGGAACAGATTGGATCTTTGCTTCTTTGATGTCTTGCTTCTTCTTGCTATCAATCATTGTAGCATCCATGAAAGAAAGGCAATCTCATCTTTGCTGCCATCATCATGCTCATTGATCTCCCTCTCCTTGGAGGTAGCCTTTAGAGCGATGATTTTTCTTAGATAGCTCTTTTATTTATGAGATTCATTTCATAAGCAATGAGAACACTTTAAAGCTCTTCAAATTTTAAAGTTCAAAAATCTCTGATTTCCTCCATGATAGTGACCTTTGGTCTAAACTTGGGTTAAAGTGTTCTGATCATTTTAACGATGACATCGCTCTCTAGTAGATCTTTACCAGTACCTTTAATACCCGCAACAAGATCATTTTCTCTAGAAAAGTAATTTTTTATTTTCTCACCTTCTCTTATTTTCAACTTATCATATTTACTTTGTAAAACCAACAACTTTGATTATTTAACTAAAGAGGTTCCTGCATAAGTAGCCTCTAATGTTTGCCAAGTTTCTTTTGCCTTTTTACCACCCTCTACTCTATTATACTCGAATTTATTTATAGCATAATATAAAAAAAATTGACTTTTGACACAAAAATAAACTTATAATTTTCCTCTTGTGTCCATTTGCTGCAAGGCTTGATGGTTCCAATGGAGATGTCAACAGGCAAAGTGTAGCCTTCAAGGATGGACTCCCAAACTTTGAACTCCATGGATTTAAAGAATCCTTGCATCCTAGCTTTCTAATAGGTAAAGTTGAATCCATCAAACATGGATGGCTTTGTAAAACATGTCCCCTCCATTATTCACTCTTGAATTTGATGACGAAGAAGAGTACTAGGATCCAATACCACTTGAGGATCGTTGAACTTTGAAGGGGGGGATGAATAAGTTTTTTTAAAACAAAAATTAATCAACCAAAGCATAAATCAAATTTTAATGTGGTTCTCCAACTTTGGTAGTCCACACTCAGAGGGTAGTTCACTAGCACACCTCCAAAATTTGTTGCTCTCAAATGTGGTTTGAAAGATACCACATTTTATACAATCTCTAAGCTCCACTCCGAAGTGATTCAATGCAATGAATTCACTCAACCCTGCAAGGTTCCAAAAAGCTTAGAATGTGGTTTCTAGGATTCCAAAACCTTTACAAGTTGAGCTCCACTCTAGAGTGTTGTGGCACTCAACCAACACTCAATTTTGCAAGATCCCAACAAGCTTAAGCAAGATGCCTTCCCACAAGAAGGACATCAACCTTGTAGGGCAACTAAGTTTTCTAATCTTTGTACTTTTAGGTATAGCTTACTTTAACCAATTATAATAGACAAAAGATAGTACAATGAGGAACAATAACAAGAGAATGATGATTACAATGATTACTTGACAATGATACTTGAAAGTACATAATGATTGTACATTTTCCAATGGAATGAAGTCTTCTTATAGCCAATATGTTTTTGAAGTCACTTTGAAATTCATGCAATGACTATCTAATAGTCATTGGAGATGTCTTCTTTGAGACTAAGACATCTTTCTGCATCAAACTTTCATTCTAGAAAGACATCTTTTCTATTGGGAATATGTCTTTGTGAAGATGTCTTTCTGGTGAGAAAGACATCTACTATTTTTCATAGAGGTCTTCTTTTGAGCAACCTTCAACTCAACCTAGATGTATATTGTTTCTTGGATATGTCTTTTCTTGATAGTAGATATCTACTATTTTTGCAAGACATCTTCCCTAATTCCATTTCTCGTCAACCAAGATGTCTACTATTTTTTGGAGACATCTTTTTTTAAGTTCTCTTTGCACTTTGAAATATTCATTCCTTCTCCATGCTCTTGAACTCCTTCATGCTTCCTTGAGATCTTAATGATGTCTTTCTTCTTTGAGCTCTCCTTTTCTTTTAATCTAAGATTTTTCCCTATAAACATAGCAACCATACAAATACCCTTATTCTCCATTTTTTTAATGTTTTGACATACCGAAAGGTCAGCAAATTGTTTCACCCATTCTCTTATGTAGGTAAGAGAGATTTCATCCAATCATGTCAAATGTTTTGGGAAAGGATTTTAGAACCTTCTTTATGGTAGACTTTACTTGGACACTTACAGATTTAGACCTCTTGAGCTCATGAGAGGCCCTAGATGGAGATGATGCCTATTTCCTTCTTACCGTCTAAGGTGGAGAAGCTAGGACTTCAAAATTAGCAAGTGTGGTGCTTCTTTTCTCCAAAAATTCCACAAGACATCTCTTCCCTTTAAGAAGAGGCATATCAAGAATAGGGACACTTGCCTAATGAATTAGTAAGCTAATAAGAAGAGGGTATTCATAAACTCTCTCTTTGGTGAATAAACCTAGCATGTCCTTATAAAGAATGTGCCCCAAATCTAATTGCTACCTAGTTAGAAGACAATATAGAAAAAATCTTGTGTTGGTAATAGATAATTATAGCTTCCTCCTTTATAATAATGTTATACAAGACAATAAGTGAGAGGGTAGAAGAATCCTAGAACATTTGATGCTTATATATTTTCCCACTTCTCACAGATAGAGAATTACCAAAAATGGCATCACAAAATTTATCATTAGAAAATGGAATCACATCATTGGTAAATATATCACTCATAGAATGTATAGTAACCCTATGCACTTTAGAGCTTGAAATCCTAAGTAAAGCATTCACCACTTGAGGTGAAATCTCAATCATAATACCCCCAACAATAGATGTGAAAGCTCCATCAGTAGCATTAGTAATTATAATATTATAATATAATTATCTAATCAATATCTTAGGTACATAATAAGTTATTGATATGATTGAAGCTTAACCAATTGCTCATAAAAATTTCATTAGCTTCTTCTAATGTCATAGCTGAAAATGAGACTTCTTTCAAAGATAATGGAGATTGAACAACATACCTCAAACTGATGTTGACTATTTGTAAATTCAAATTGGAGCTAATAAGTATTTTTCTTGCTCATAGAAGCTTCCTTTATTTTTTTTCCATTGTGAGAAGGCATCCTTAACATACCAATCTTCTTGTATACCATGGATTTGAGCAAAAATGGATTGGAAATGCAACTAAGAAGATACCCTAGGTGACTACACTCAAACATCCAAGGATTAAGTGAGATAAAAGGAGAAAAATAAATGATTGGTTCTATGTAGCCAACATCCTTACAAGGGTTTCAACTATAAATTGGAATGTCCCAAAAAAATGAAATGTATCACTTGAGTTGGGCCTAACCATAGTGGGATGTCCTAAAAATAGATAGGACATCCCAACTGGTATGTCACACAAAATATTGCGATGTCCAAATATGAAGTTTCTATTTTCTAGGCAATGACAATCTAATATGAATTAAGATTAAAGGAAATTCTACCAAGGATAAGTTTGACTATAAAACAAAGCTAGAAACTTATTGCAAGTCAAGGAAAATTCTTCCCAATACTTACCTATACTCACCATGCTTACTCTTGAGAGGGTGTGATGTTCATGTAGATTTATATTAAGGTTCTCTCTTCAAAGTCCCTTCTTTGTAACCAACACAAATCTCTTTTATTCCATATGTCTAATCTCTCCTTGTGAAGTTCTTTTGTGGTTTGATTTACAACATGAGTATAAGCTCTTTCTTCCTCCTTCTTCTATTTGATCCTCCATACTTTTCTGACCTACAAGGTATTCTTTCTAGGCACCTTTGCATAAGACTAAGGATTCATATTGTATGACCAAGTATTCATGTGATAATGTTTCATTTATAAATGATAATTTTAGTGTTTATGCCCATACTACCATAATAATAACACTTAATTTTCCTACTTGGGCAAGATGATCAAACCTTGGAGTGTAATCCCATTTGGATGAAGTTCTTGAAGATGCCTCATTTTTTTGATGACTTCCTAATCCAACTTTTTCCTATGGATCCCGTCCTTGTCCTAAAACTATTCAAAGCATATCTTTTCCTTTGATAATTCTTTCATTTATAAGCTTTGTATCTACAAGCTCTTTTACAATCTACTCACATGAGGACGTTAGTTTTTGATTCTCAACCCTTAGGTCTAAGTTTTCTTATGAGAGATTCAAGTATTTTTTATTGAGTTAAGATAACTCTAAATCTTTATCATCAAAGAACTTCTATAATTTAATGCATAGACTTTAAAAGGATATAATTTCATTGCACAATAAGTCATATCTTTCTTTAATATTTCCTTCAATTTCTTTAGTTTTCATTGTTAGATATTCATTAGGAAGGGACATACAAATAAGATGTAATCTTATGAAGGTGTCATCTATTTCTTCTTCACTTTTTTCATCATCCTAGCTAGTGTAAATATTTTTATTTTTTGTATTAGCTTTAGATTCATCCTTCCTTGTAAACCTGCAAAAACTTAAATACTTGGAGGCCACATGGCCTCTACCATCACAAACCCAACATTCTATAGAGGATGCATTAAGATTTGAACTTTTAAAATTCTTACCTCTTTCCTTACCTTTGATGCTAGATTGGTTGTAGTCCTTGTCTTTTCAATCAAGTAATCTTTGAACTCTCCTAGACAAGAGAGTCAATTCATCTTCACTATTTACTTCATGTTCAGATGGTTCCTTCTCCTTTGATGAAATTTTAAGGACAATAGGTTTTTATTTAATAACACCTTAACTAATGCAATTCATCTCATAAGAAATGAGTGCACTTTAAAGCTATTAAAATTTTAAAACTAAGAAATCTCTTATTTCCTCTATGGTTTTAACTTTTGGTCTAAACTCAAGCTACAAAGTTCTAATCATTTTAATAATAACATCACTTTTAGGTAAATCTTTTCTTATCCCATGAATGGCTAAAACTAGATCATTTTCTCTAGAAAAATAGTCCTTTGTTTTCTCTCCTTCTTTCATTTTGAGTTTATCATACTTACTTTTTAACACTAGAAGCTTAGATTTCTTGACAATAGATGTACCTTCATACATTACTTTTAGATTTTTCCAAATTTCTTTCATATTTTTGCATCCAACTACTCTATTAAATTTAAATTTACTTGAAGAACAATAAAGATAATGCTTTACTTTTGAATCAAACATGAAATTATCTTTTTTATCTTGCATCCACTTGCTTCTTAGCTTTGTAGCTCTTGTGATGTTATCCATGGGTAGCATGTATCCTTCAAGAATGAACTAACTCCATGGATTCAAAGAATCCTTACATTCTAGCCTTCTAGTATGTGAAGTCGATCCCATCAAACATTGGTAGCTTGGTGTATGATATTCCTTCCATAATTCACACTTGAGATGTTAAGATACAAAATTGAGAGTGGCTCTGATACCACTTGAGGACTGAGAACTTAGAAGGAGAATTAAATAATTTTCCCAATTCTAACAACCAAGGTAACCAAAACCACACATAAATTTATGCGGTTCCCCAACTTGGGTACTTCCATACTCAAAGGATATAATCCTTGCATACCTACAAACTTTGTTCCTTCAAAAATGTGATTTAGAGGACACAACAACCTTAATAAATATTGACCTCAGCTCAGAGTATTTTTTCATTAAAAATACAATCAACACTGCAAGGTCCCAACAAGCTCAAAATATGATTTCAAGGATCCCACAACCTTTACAATGATGGGCTCTTCTTTGTAGCTCACAAGATGCCTTCTCACAAGAAGCACATCAATCCCACAAGGCTACAAAGAGAGAAATAAAATCAAGGAGCGAATGTAACTAAGCTTTCAAATTCCTTTAAGCTCTTACAACAAAACAAATTCACAATAGATAGAGAATTGAAGGACAAATTACATCACAAGATATAGAAAATGATAGAATAATCACATCAATAGTGTTTTTTTATCTTCACAACGATTCCACTCTATTTTATAGCCTTTTACTTTCAAAATAACCCTTAGTATTTGTGCAATGGCTATGAAAAAATGATTTGAAACATCCTATTCGAGCTTGAAATGTCTCACTAAAAATAGACTACTTGCAAGTGGGATGTCCCACTAGAAATTTTGATGTCTTACTTGGGACATCCCAGTTGGGATGTCTCATCAGCAATTGGAACATCTACTATTTTTGTGGGATGTATGGCCTAAAACTGATCCTTTACCTCTAGGATGTCTATTGACCTTCTGGGATGTCTAGGCAAATACCAAAACATCTTCTTCTTTTTCTGTTTTGTAGGCTTCATGCATCCTTAACATATTTCATCTTGGTTGAAACATTTTGTCATCTCAACTCAACTCTCATCTTGGTCTCAACTTACTCTTTGTCTCATTCTCATGAAATCCTTGTATTTATACTCATAAGATCTTATCTTGATCTTAAGCTCTTGTCATCTTTTTGTTGTCTCAATTATTATGCTCTTATCCCAATCCCATCATGTTCGTATCTCGTTCTTTCTTAGCCCTATAAAATCATACAAACACATTTTCCACATTCTTAATTTTCTAAGGTTTTGACATACCAAAAGGTTAAAAATATACAAATGGATAATGTAAATATACTAATGAGTTGATATTACATTCATGATCGTTGTCTTCCCACTTAAAGTTAGCAAGGTGAAAATCATATGGTTTAAATCTTAGTGAGATACATGATGACCTTATGTTAACTTGCTCTTAATAATACTATGTATAAATATGATGGAAATGCTTATAGATTCTAAGTCTAAGTATAATGGAAATGTAAATCTATTCTATCCTATGGTGATAAGCATCTTCTTTTTGGTTTTCTGTACACATCTTGGTGTCACGTCCCCATTCCCAAATGATGCTGCTACTTAATGAAGATGGTGTCGCTTCATAACAAGTGTTATTGTTATCTTAACAAAACCCAAAACAAGTAGTTGTAATTAAGACCCAAAAGGATGCATTGTAATAATGGACATGTCTCTTAAGGTAACCTTTGGGGGTTTGACCTAAGGAATTTATACCTAGGCTTAGGGTTTGTACCATGCATGGAGTGGTGGAGCCGGTAAGGCAAGTCACGCGAGCTGAGTGAAGTGGGATAGGAAGTGGACTAGCCATTCCTTCTAGCTTGGTTATAGGCCTAACTATGGTGGAAATGCTGGATTGCCTCTAAGGGATAGATGTCAAAGGAATAAAACCCCAAGGAACACTCTTAGAGCATGATTTGATACTCTATTCTACATCAATAAAACTTTCTTTTCTTTCTCTTCCTGCATTTTCTCTATTATTTCCTTTACACATAATGTCAAATATTACATATATTTGGTGTTTGATATATTTTCTTCTTATGCATAATGTCTAATATAATGTATATTTAACATTTTCCATTACATTCGAGGACAAGATGTCACAATTGGTATCAAAGCAAACCATTACCCAAGGGTCATTCAGAATCATGGGCCAATTACAACATGAACTTGATGATGAACCATGAAGCCATGACATAGGGAAAATCATTAATCATCACCAGATGCACCATATGCCTATGATATTCCACCAACCAACAAAATTCTTTCATGAACATCATTAACTAATGAATATCTAAGTCTCATCAAGATTCATCAATTGCAAGAGATGTTTGTAAGACAAGGACACACTAGTCCAAGTAACCCTTACCCATCTTAATACTATAAATATTAATTGATTAAGATCATTGTTAATTTTCTCCCAAAAAGTTAGTAACCATAACCTGAATTGATTTTTGTTTTGTTGAAACTCATTATCCAAGTAATCTAGAAAACCTTAAGTTACCATAAATCATCCTACAAATGTTAGTTTAACAAAATAGGCTATTTTTTGTCCTTTTAATTTCTAAAATTTCAACTTCATTTTTGAAACCTAAGATCATGTCCAATGCATAGTACTCATCAAGATGATTCCAATGGTACAAATTTCATCTTGATCAAACATAAAATTTGGGAGATATTGTAGTTTTAAGTTTCTTAATTTAAGTGTAATAAAATGATATTAAATTATTAAAATTATTATATTATTATTTTTTAAAAAAATTAAGACAGATGTTGTGGGTTCAAACCCCAATCCCTCACATTAAACAAAAGTGTATATATATATATATATAATGAAGTTATAAAAAAATTGTTGTAGGCCACATTGGCCTACAATGGCCACACAAGCCCAGCAGGGGCTACGTAGGCCTTGCAACTCACTTTGGCCTTACAAGGATCATGCTGGCCCTACAAGCTACATTGGCCCTAACACAACCACCATAGCACAAAGGCTGCATGTAGCTCCTATCATGCCACATCGTCCACCATGCCACCACTCTACACTACCACTTTGCCTCTAGTGCATCTTACCACCCTTCCACGCTACCCTCCCACACATCCCATTTTGTCCACTGTGTATGCCATCTATGTGCCCTACCACATCTTCTACCTACGCATGCCCTCAACAACCTCCCAATGCTCCATGGACACTAATAGTGCTATGGATCACATGCATCCCTAGTGCTCCATGGATACCATTGAAGCCACATATCATAAGCATCTTTGGAGCTTCACAGATACCATCAGCACTACAAATAACAGGTGTCCCTGGTGCTCTGCAAGCATAGATGACATCATCGATCACAAGCACCCTTGGGACTCTGGAGGCATCGATCATGTCGAGGATCACAAGCACCCTTGGCTCTCTACAAACACCATCGACACTGCCAATAACAAGCATCCCTAGCACTCTGTGACACCATTGACGCCACCGATCAGAGGGACCCTTGGCACCAACTACACCACCAATCACAAGCACCTCTGACACTGATGACACCACCAATCACAAGCACCCTCTAGTGCCACCATTGGTGCTAGATCCAGAAATCACGCTAACCTAGCACTGGCCACGTGGACCCCATTTTGGGCAATGTAGGCCTTAGAGAGGGCAATGTAGGCCCTCAAATGGATCATGCATGCCCTAGACAAGGCTAAACACAACCTCAAATAGGTTGCACATGCCCCAGAGAGGGCCGCACAAGCCCTTAGATAAGTTGTTTAGGCCCTAAGGCAGGCCATGCAAGCCTAAGAGGACAATCACCTGCCCTAATGAAGGCCATGCAAGCCCTAGAAAAGGGCTACATAAGCTTGGTCTACACCACCCAACATAGTTCCCCACCCCCTTCCCCCCCACCCACCATGCAATAGCTACACCACAAGCCCTCTACCATACTACAGCCAACGCATGTTGCCTCTAGGCTTGCTATTGTCTATCTTTCAACCACTCAACAACCAAGACCACCAATTCCTTTTGATCACCACTACCAATGCACTACCATAGCCATTGCTACCACACGATGCAAAAAATTTTCATTAATAAATGAAAGATTCAAATTTTTTATTAACTAATGAAAAATTTGAAATTCCTATTGACAAATTCATTAGTGAAATTAAAAACATGTCCAAAAAATTTTTAAAAACAAAATTTAACACATTGATAGCAATAGGGATAAGAATTTTGTAATTAAGCGTGCTCACCCTAGAGTAGTACTGGGATGGATGACCTCTTAGGAAGTCTCATTTTTCATGACAAAATATTTTGAACTCTAGAAGCCATAACTTTTGATTTCAAAAGCCTTTTTTGATGAACAGTTGATTTCAAAAGCCTTTTTCAACTAACAAAGAGTTGTTTCCTACAAATTTCAACCTTCTAGACACAATAGTGAAGTTAGATCAATCCCAAGGAACTCCAAAAATTAGGCTTTACCCCTTTCTACATATAGTGCATTAAGAGCCTCAAATTTTAATTTTAGCATAATTCAAGCATACGATTTTCATTTTCAACATATGAATAGTCATCTCCAACATTTGTCACCCTTTTGAACTCAATGGTGAGGTTAGCTTTATCATCTAGATACTTGATAATTTGATGATATCATGAAACTATGCCTTAAAAGTCAATAACATAAGGATAACTAATCATGCCTTGTTGGGAAAACAACCTTTGTAGATAGCCTTAAGATTCCTATGGCATGTCATGAGTTACACTACCAAAGTTAGTGTTTTTAATGGGGGATAGAAAGACCATTAAGAATTAGATGATATAATTATATATTACTAAAATTAGATAATGTACTTAAATATTACTAACTTAGTTAAGAATCAGTTGATGTATTAGTATCAGTTGATTATAAGTCGATGAATTAGTTGATGTATTAGTTGGAGAATCAGTTGATGAAGCAAAACAATCTTCAATGATCAAGAAGATGTATATCAATCCGTCCTACAAGAAAATCATATGGCAAAAATAACATGGATACTTAAAATATTGTTTTGACAAGGTGTATGATACCCATGAAGAGAAATGATCCAGAGGAGAATCCAAGAGTCAAAATGAAAGTTGCAACATACAATGTGCTTGCAAGATCCTTAGCAAGTAAGAAACAACATCCGCTATGTCCATCATGGACCTGGGATTGGCACAAATATCAATATCCACACATTTTAGCATAATTAAAAGATTTGGATGCTGATGTTTTATGGCTACAAGAAGTCTTACCATGGGAGTTTTTGTACCAATTCCAACCAAACTTGGAAAAGATGTGATACTAAGGTATTTACAAGCAAAAAGATTCTTGCGAAAGTTCCTCTTTTAAACCAGACAGATTAGCATATTGTAGAAATCACAACATCGATGGTTGTGCAGTATTTTATAAAGAAGCCAAGTTTGAATTAGTATAAAGATTTGAACTTAGAAAATATGATTTTTGAAATTTTATAACTTCAAATCATGGAAAAGAAAGAACAAACAATATTTTGGAAAAATCACATAGTATTGGCAGTGATTCTAAAAGTCCATCTATTAGGAAGATTTGTATGCATAGGTAACACACATTTGATTGCCAAATCAGCATGTTTAGATGTTAGACTGTGTCAAGAAGCATATCTAATTAAGCAAATAGAAGAAAGCTTGAAGAATAAGTTATTCCTTAGTTACACCAATCCAATTGCATTTATTCTTTGTGAAGACTTCAATATAAAAGTTAGAAGTAGTGTTTATCAATTCTTAAAATATAGATGTATAAAAGAATCCTTGAAAGATGAACTTGATCTGAAGAAGATGTTTCCATCAATTCAATATACAATTCCATTGGTCAATACATATTCTAATTATTTTGAATCTTCAAGAGATAAATCAAATTCCAGAATTCAAGAATAAATGATGTTGATGAATAGTGCTCATCAAGAACCATAATTTACCAATTACTCTGCAATAACTAATGAGGATGGATCAACAACATTCTTAATTGAGACTTTAGATTATATTTGGTACAATGTCCAATTCTTCCAAATTACCAAATTACTTGAGTTGATTTCTAAAGAAGAAGTAGAGAAGAATCAAGATCAAGCCTTGTCATCCTGTACAAGATAATCTAATCACTTATGGCAAAATTACAATTATTTCCATCCATTCATAAAATTAATCAAAACTAGGGAGTACCTCACTCTTAATTTTATTAATAAATCTTATTATTTCTCTTATTATTTAATTTATATTTTGATTACATAAGTAAAATATCTAAGGTAATGGAAGTTGGGAATAAAGAATTTTCCTTGTCCTCACTTTGGTAACCATAACCAAGTTACACTTTGTGTAACTCTAGTTAGGACTAGTGATTGATGGTTAGTAGATCTTTAATTTACCTCTTATCATTATCTTAGAAAATGAGGTAAGTATTAAGAAGGTGATATTTAATTTTTCATATATTTTTCTCACATATATTTTTTTTACAAATAAGCAAGAAACAACTTCAAGTTCAAAGAAGAAATTAAATTATTAAAGCACAGGATCATAACAAAAGCATTGAATCTAGAAAAAGATAATTAACATGGAATCATTTGAGGATGAATGTAACCTAAGAGGGGTAGACTGTCACATCCCCATTCCCAAATGATGTTGCTACCTAATGAAGATGGTATCTCTTCATAACAAGTGTTATTGTTATCTTAACAAGACTTGAAAACGTAGTTGTAATTGAGACTCAAAAGGGTGCATTATAATAATGGACATGTCTCTTGAGGTAACTTTGGGGGTTTGACCTAAGGCATTTATACCCAAGCTTAGAGGTCATGCCATGCATGGAGTGGTAGAGCTAGTAAGGTAAGTCACAAGAACCAAGTGAAGCAAGACAAGAAGTGGACTAGCCATCCCTTCTTGCCAAGTTATAGGCCTAACCATAGTGCTAGATTGCCTCTAAGGGATAGATGCCAAAGGAATAAACCCCAAGGAACACTCTTAGAGCATGATCTGGATACTCTATTCCATATCAATAAATATTTTTTTTCTTTCTTTTCCTGGATTTTCTCTGTTATTTTCTTTACATATAATGTTGAATATTACATATATTTGACATTTAATATATTTTCTTCTTATGCATAATGTCTAATATAACATATATTTGATGTTTTTCATGAATTCCAAGGACACAATGTCATACCTGGGCTGATCTAATTGATACTAGAATTACCAAGTAAGTTCACTACTAAGAAAATCAAGCAAAGTCACTACTAAATTATCAAACAATTACACTCTACTCTTGAAACCAATCGTACTTATTGTGCCTTACTAATAGACATTGAAATCGTAAATTACTTAAGGAATGTAAATAACTTAATAAAAGTAAAACTTATGGAAAGTGAATTGATGCTAAGTGATATGCTACAATGATGAAAACAATTTTGATCTTTATTTCCATTCATGAATTGCATCTAGGAATAATCCACTCAAATAAATATTTCATACAACTATAGTTTACCATACTATGAGCATTCACTCTAACTCTAACTTCATGAAAACAATTGCAATAATTTTACTAAGTGTTGGAAAAAATATGTCTTTTCAATGTGATAGTGAATTGATATTTATAGGCATGATCATGGCCCACTACATTGTATCTATGGTAATGTATGTAGAACTATGATATCATAACTATAATATTGTAGATATGATGTTGTAGAATTCCATATATAATGTTTCATCATGTCCTCATGACTCATTAAAAACTCATACTCGAGTTCAAACAAAAAGATAATAGAGTTCCTTACAAACTTGTTGGATTACATAAACTCTGACATTATGACACATCTATACATGACTAACTCTACTATGAATGTCACATTATGGTTCGAGTGGTGTTACAAAGTTATCATGCAATGCATGATTGGCACATACGACAAAAATAAAACTAAACTAAACAAAAAAAATTCAGCTCAATGCAGTTGTCTTCATGTTCTAGGTGGTCATGGCTCCTTCATCGGCTTCTTTTCCTTCTCGTCGGGCTTCTAAAATTGATATCTGCCCAATAGTACTCTAAGGTTTTCTTCCTTTGATCTGGGGCCATGGACTATCCACCTGAATTCAGCAATATTGGTTGCAGTCAATCTTGCCCAGGGATATGGTAGTTTTGAAAACATCTTATTTTCTTTGATGTATCACAGTGCAAACTATATTCTTTCTTCTTCAAAAGCCCTAGCCACTTTCTTCAATTTCTAATAATCTATCATTTTTTTGTCCAAGTTTTCTGCTGCATCTTTGTGATCTTAGTAGCTAGCCTTAACTACTTGTAATTCAAAGTTTACTATTTGAAGCTTTTAGTGTGCACCTTTCCTATCAACAAACTCCTTTTCATACATTAAATCCACTATAATCACTTGTTGCTCCAATTATATTCTTGGCCTACCTACTATTAACATGTCCAAGTTAGCATATCTAAGATTTGCTAACCCCATGTATTCCATTAAGTCTTCATTTTGTAGGTCTTTATTCTTTATCTCAACTTAATAAACATGATCAATACTATCCAAGATGGATTACCAATCAAGTGTCTATTTTATAATGGCATTAACTCTAGCTTTGGTCATTCAGATTTCTTTCTCATTAATATGCTTATACATGCCTAGTTGGTCTATGAAGTGTTCTTTTAGCCTTTCATGCTTCTTGTACTCATTTTGCCATGCATTAATTTACATTGTTGATTTTTTTCATACTACACAAACTTCTTCCATTGATAGGGTCTTGTTCTCATAGGCCAATTACCTTATATCAAGGTTAACTCTAGCAAATTACTATCTTAGTTGATAAATGCTTTCTTCTATTACATTTTTCTACTTTTTAATGTCAATCAATCTTAATTTTTCTACATCAATTCTTTTGGTTTTCTCTTATAATTTAGCAATAGCTTGAACCTATACATACATCTAAGCATCCACTATGAAAGCATTTACACTACCTTTTTTTTTCCATCTCTATTTGTGTGTATTTGATCATTAGTTGACCAATCTACTCTTTTTTAAATTGTTCAAGCTAATCAAGTCTAAGGTGTCATGTAGGGTCTTATCTTTCAACTCTTAGTGCAACTAATTCTTCTTATAATCTTTGCACTTCACTTTCTATGTGTTGCATCCTAGTTTTTACCATGACCATTTTCTCTTTTGTTGAAAATGATATGGACAAGATTGTAATGATATCACTAAGGATATTAAAAAGGTTTTGCATGACTTGTCATATCTGCAATGATCCTTCTAATACATCCTCATGATTTGCAGGGGTCATTGATGTTCCAACTATGGTTTCCACATCTTTGATTCTAGTAATATCACCTAGTGGCATAATAGAAGCATTAAAAAACTCTTTGATGTGATCTGTTATAACCTATACTACTCCAATTAAATCTTGATGTTGCATTACAAAAACTATGGCTCCTTCTCCTATTTCCAACATCACTTGGAAGCATGCAATGTTTTCTGATATTTGTTGTGCCTAGTCATCCTTTTCTTCTACCTATAAAGAGACTTGACCACTTGTAATTCCTATTATTATGGTAGGTCTACTAGGATTATCCCTGACTCTATACATACTTGAGATCTTCCTACTACCCTAACTTATTATTTTTGCTAACTACTGCAAATGGCTTGTTAAAGATCCATAATCTTGTTGTGCTAGCAGAGAACTTTGTCCTAGTCTTTCTGTAGCTAAAGTTAATCCACTAAGTCATGTTTTTCCTTTTCCTATGGCTTAAATGTTTGTTTCTAGTGTAGATCTTGCTACAACTTCAATGTCCACTGGTTTCTTAATTTGATCCTTCTTGGATGATACTAGCTTATATGATGCATTTTGAGCCTTGTGAAAACATCATTCTTAATAAGACAAGGGAATGGTTTAGTGGGTTTCCCTATCTTCTTCTCCTCAAACATTCTTTATATTTCTAGAAATAGTAGATGATCAATGTTTTCTTGAAATTTCCCCATCAAAATAGCACTTCCTTTGGTAGCATAGATGGAAATCCAATTAAGCCTTTTCATTAGGAATATATGCTATGTCCCAATCTTAAAATAGATCTTCTCGACAATGGACAATCCACTATACTCTTTTTCAATGGTTTCCTATGCCCTCTATAGGCATAAATACCTTACATCTATGTTAGACCTTGTAGATATTTGGGCTATGTTGGCTCCAACATTTGGTATATTTACTATCTTTATAAGTGCTTCTACAAAGTATGGAACTATGACTTCCTCAACTTTCATGGTGGCATCATTCTGTTTATTCTTCAAAAATTGATAATTGTGGATCATAAAGGAGAGGCTTGTAGTTGCTTATGGATATCTACAAGTGAAAACTCCATAAAGGATCAAAAATTAAGTTTCACTATGATAGTGGACATAATGGACTTTTGATAAATTACCTATAGACACTCATTGAAGTGTGTAAGATGTTCTCCTTATTTTGGAGCAAGTGCATCAACTTCTACTTGTGCATATTGCCCCATTGCAAGTGTGGACTAATGGATGCTATAGGAATGTGTCTCTTGCTTTGAAGGAGGAGTTTGTTCTCCACCTCATTCTCCACCTCTTCCTCAAGGTCTTTTCTCCCTATTTTGTGATGGTCCTCCATCTTCACGTCTCTTTGGTAACATTTGTAATCATAAATAATTTTTTAAATTACCTAATTATTTTTAGATAAATTTCTAATGTTTTATAACTCTTCATTGGATTTTGGATTTTGATCAAAAATTTATTTATTATTAACTTTATTTTCAATTTTTATTACAAAGTTAGGAAAATTTGTTATTGAGATAAAATCCTTTATAAGGAAAATCCTTAATTGAGTGATTTCTATCAATTAGAAATAAATTTATCTTTAAAAACCTATGAAAATATTTAGTTTATTGTTTAAGAAATATTCAAATGATTATTTGGAAGGAAACATTAAGTTTATTGGATTTATGTAGGAATAGAATGTAATTATCTTTATTGTTCTTACCCTTACTTTGTTCTTCTAAGAATTAGAAAAATTTTGGCATAATTTACAAAAAACTGTGTGCAGTGCTCTTTTCCACAACTAAGTTGGCCATACTGTAAGCAAAAGAAAATAAGAATGACTCAAATCAGACTTGCAATGAGAAAGATATGGAGCTTTGAAGGTTTGGAAGTTCGAAAAATAGCATGAACTCCCTAGGCATGAAATTAGAAAATGAAAACTTTTTCTAACAGACTATGCATATATATAGATTTTTATAATGGATATATAGTATATATGACATCATGGATATGATATCATGGAGGCTAATATATTGTATCTATGATATCATCATTGAACCTTTTAAAATTTTTGCAAGTTTTGATGAATAAAATGAATAGTTTGGAAGATGTAAAGATGATCCAAAGGGTTCTTGATCATAGATGATTCTTAAAACATAAGAATTGATCCTCAAAAGTATGTAAAAGAAGGAGTTTACATAAGGTAAGTCAATTAAGATTTTTAGGAGATGGTTGATTAAAATTGTTGAACATATGAATGAATATGAATATATAGGAAAATCATAATGGTTATTAAGTATTCAGGATGTACAAGATAGTGTGGAATTTATCATCAAGTATGAAACACAATATTCATATAAAGGGATCCTCCCCAAAGCAAGCTTCTGCCCTTAATACCCTTGTATAGCCACACCTACAATTATCCATAGGCACTCAAGAAGTTGAATGTAAATCATACTTATCTTCTAAGACATACATGTTAGTATTTCCCCAATAACAAAATAATACTATATTATACAAAACCATCAAATTATGATTATATATAACAATCAAGCGGAATGGTAGTGGTAGTGATTGTAGAAAATGGAACATGAGGTGTGTTACAATAGACATAATGAATTCTCTATGTGATGCATGGTTAAGATGACCATAAGCATTTCTATCCAAGATCCAAGCCAAGTTCGTACCACTTACAAATGATATTACATTGTATCATCCCAAAACTAACAATCATAAGACTATTACAACTACAAAAAGATATTATTACTTAGCAATGAAGTACAAGGAAGCAAATTTATTACTACATAGTTTATTTTAAAGTAGAATTGCCCATTGAACAAAGGAGTGCTTTTAGGCATAGGTAACATGTCTTTCCAGTGAAACCCCTAGAACTTTTTATTGTGTATTTATTAGATTATTACTATATCAACCTTACTAGAGGACTACCTTCAAGCATGGGTAACATGTCTTTCCAATGACATGATAGGGCAGCACTTATTTTAGAATATACTTCCATTTTTTTTGTTAAAAATCAAGTAAATAATACAACTTAACTACAAGATAAGACTCATAGTAGTAGCTTTAGATAATCCACAAATTCCCTTAATATCACACCCTTTTCATTCCAACCTGGTACCTTACTTTTCCATTCAAGAATAATGATCATTAGTTTATTTTAGTTTTATTGTGAGAAGAATGTCATTATGTCCATGATGAGAACCTCTCGTTATTAGAAATGAGTGGATGGATGATGTGGTCTCATTGTATATGCAATTAATCCTTTAATGATTTGATAACATAGGGTGAAATTCTTCTTATTTTAACTACATCTTGTTTATTCCTTTACACTTTATTAGAAAAATGAACAAATGTTATATACATGAGAAATAGTAAAAATAATAGAAGAATAAGAAATAGGCAAGAATAGAAAAGCCAATAATTAATTTTGAAAAATATTAAAGAATGAAAAATGATAAGAAATATAAAAGCATAAAAGAATAAAAAAGATATTAAAGAATGTAAAAATTGATTAAAAATTATGAAAAGTATAACAAAAAATGTAAAAACAATATCTCGTGCCTAAGAGTAAAATTTGACATCCCTACAACTATTATCGAAAATGGAAACTTAGAAGATCAAATAGGCAATGAGTGGTCTAGTATGCAAGGTAGAATCCTTGGAGTATGGAAAGTCATGAAATGATTTGACTTATTGGATATTGACAAGGATGATCTTCTATGAGTTATTTGGGTGATAAATCTACATGGCACCTAATTGATATGTAGCATGGACAATATACTATTATTTTCATAAGATTTGAAACTTCGTCTTACATGGGAGATGATTTGGGTTACAATAAATGACTCTATCTCTAAGCTTAATGGATACTTGTCTAATTTTCATGGCATGTCTATGTTTGGAATACGTTTTATGCATTTCACTTCTTATTTGAGCCACTAATTGATTTTCATCTAAGATATTAAGATTTATTAATCATTCTTTTTGGGCCAAGTATAAGTCTAGGTCAAGAGTGTAAGTAGTTGTAAGGGTATTTAACTCTATTTGGATTGGTAGAGTAGGTAATTTTCCATAAACTAATTTGTATGGTAAATATGCTATAGGAAGTTTTCAAGTTGATCAGTATGCCCATAGAGCATCAATAACTTGAGTGCTCTAGTCCTTCTTATATCTACTAACAGTTCTAGTTAGTATTTATGTAGTTTCCTTCTTACTTACTTTAGCTTGACCCTTTGCTTGGAGGTAATACGATATAGTTAGTTTATCATTGACCCCAAGTTGTTGCATTAGCTTCTTGAATGTAGCTCCAGTGAAATGAGTTTCATTGTCTGATATTAACATTCGTGATACTCCAAATCTATTCACCACATGTTATTGAAAGAACTTTGTAGCTATTGTGGTTGTGTAATCTTTAACTACATCTACTTCAACCCACTTAGTACAATAATCAAAAATCACGATAATATAGAAATTTTCATCCAAAATTAGTGGGATAGATCCCATAAAGTCAATTCTCTAAATGCCAAATGGTTCTAATGGTTATATCCACTATTGTGGTCATTCATTTTTAGTTGTTAATCCTCCATCCCTTTTGCATCTTTCACAAGATTATGAAATTGATATGCATCCTTGAATATGATAGACTAATAGTAACATGCCATCATTAATTTTAGTGTTATTCATCATCCTACATAATGTCCACTACATGGCCTTTCATGCACATCTTGCAAAAAACTTCGTTGATTCTCTTCTAGAACACACCATCATATTAACCCATAGATACATATCTTATAAAGATTCCCACTAATTTTTCATGTATCTCTTTATCCTATGGTGAAACTATTCTTTTTTATTTTTATCCCATTCAACAAGAAGTTCTTACATGATTAGATACATCATGTCATCAGTAATCCATGACTTTATTTCTGAATCTACAACCATTTCTATCTTTATGAATAAATTTTCATTGAGAAATTGGTCTAATAATGGTTCTTTATTTTCTTGAGGTTTCCATCTTAATATTGAGAGCTTAATATTGAGAGGTGATCAGCTATAACATTTTTAGTTTCTTTCCTGTTGATCATTGTGATGTCAAATTATTGTAAGATGACAAGCCATCTTAGCACTCTTGGACTTACCATTGGTTTGTTCATTAGAAATCTAATGGCACTATGGTCTGTATGAACATAGATAGGATACTCAAGCACATAATTTCTAAACTTTTCAAGTGCACATACCATCAGATACAATCAGATACCAAGGCTTATGTGCAGTTTTATCCAAGGTTTATCCTGCAGTTTTATCCAAGGCTTGGTCAATAAATGATAAAGAAAATGGTCTTTGAATGTTGTCATGTTGAAAAATCATAAATCTATATAGAGCCTTCACTTTTCACACTTCTTTGAAATAATGACTAATGGGCTAATCCATTTACTATCAATGATAGGATAGATGAACCCGACTTTTAACAACTTTTCTAACTCCTATTTGACAACTTGTTTAAGCTTTGGGTTCAATCTCCATTAAGGTTGGTGATGTGGTTTAACAACTGGATCAGCATAGATTCAATATTAACAAATGCATGGATTAATGCTAATGATCTCATTATAAGACCATGCAAATGTAGTTGGTCATTTATTCACCACTTCCAATAAGTTTCTTTTCAGCTCTTTGTCAAGATTGGCATTTATGATTACCAGTTTTTTGTTATTAAGGAAATCATATTCAAGTGCATCTAGTAGGGCTCTGATTTCTAGCAATTCTAGTTCATATTATTCTCATATCTCTTATTGTTCTCATTCAATATCTTCCTTCTATTGTGACTTAGTATAGGGAGGTTATCTTCATATCTATTCTAGTTTATTTGTTTATTCAATATAGGCACTTATAATTTTTTCCACTGGTTCCATGCATATGTTAGACTTTGATTCTTCTTCATTAATCAACCACTAGGTGCCTTCTTATCTAGTGGCTACTACATGCAAACATTTTTATATACACATGTCTTTAACAAAGTTGTTACATGATGTGATGCCATTGTGTCTTGTTGTTTAGATTCTCTACACACAATTGCACCAGTTATTGTATATGTGATACATGGAACTTTGTGCCTCTAAATTATTCTAGCTTCATTTCTCTTGAAACTTTCTAAGGACAAGCCTCTTATTTCCAACCTAGCATTCATGATGCTAAGCCATGCTCTTCCCATGATGATAGAAAATTCATCTTTATTCTTCCCCACATGGATAACCAAAAAATCAGCAAGATAGGATCATCCACTTATACTAGTTACTACATCTTCCACTTGCCTAAGTGGAATGACAATTGACTAGTCTACTAGCTCTAGTCAGATGTTACTTTTCTTTAGTGGTAGGAGATTTTAGGCCTTATACATGTCTTGAGAAATAAGATTAATTCCTAACCCAAAATGTAGTAGAGCCTTACATGATTTATGTCCTACTATTTAGAGATAGACAAAAGGACTTCTTAGATTTGTTCTTTTCTTAGGAAGTACTTCTACTTTGACCCAATGTATGATTGTTTATGTGAGCATGATAGTAGTCAAGTTCTTTCCCACTAATATTAGATGCATAGTATTCTCTTAGGGCCTTGTATAGACATAGCAGAGTTAGATGAAGTTTTCATCCTTCGAATATTTTCTAGACTTCCCTAAATAAGAAACATTTTTTGGATCTTAATTCACTTTTCATCATGTCCTCTTATGTGGTGACTATCCTAGTAGCACTCTTTTGCTATGGTCATGTTGACATTTCTCCTTGTGTGACTGGTGGTGGTACTTGTAGTAATGGATTAGGAGCTTGACATGAGGGAATTGGTGTTGGTTGAGATATGTAAGGATGAGGATTCATGTGTGATGTTGTAGGTCTATGGTATTCAGGTGGATAGTAGGGAGAGGAAGTATGAATAGAAGTATTTCAAGGAGAGATATAACATTGTACATAATATCCATAGGAATCCAGTTGTATGTATGGATACTACTACCATGGCAGTGGCATTTTTCATGACTATGATTGTTGCCACTATTGCTTATATTATTCCTAGAGTTGATGATGAGCCCCATTTGGATAGTATGGTTGTTGGTAAGGCTATCTCAAATCACCTTATGGATAAGATAATTTCCTAGGCATTTGTTTCTTAACAAATTTTAGATTAAGTACATATGCCCTAGACTATTGTAAGTGGTCCATGACGAGAAAACATCTCTTAGGAAGTTCATATTAGCACACCTTGAAACCCTTGTCATCTTCTAAGCTTGAGGCCATTATTTCCTCTACCATAACAACTTTTACTTTATTCTTATAGTTCTCATGCCCATTGTCCTTTTTCTTCTTTCTATCCTTATTTCAATTGAAATCTTGTTTAGTTTTTTCCTTTACTATCTTGAGTGCTATAGAAAATTTCTCATCCACAGAATCCCACATTTTCTCTACCTTTGTTGTGATATCATTCACTAATTTTTTGATGGGTAGAGTCATCTATTGGATTGCATCTTCTAATGTTTCTTCTTCTTATGTTTTGCATATCCTCACATCTCTTTTTCTAATAAAGGGTCTCTATTATATTCTTTAGCTAATTCTCTTTTTCATAGCTCCCATTCTTCTTTCACCACTTGGTCTATCAACCATTTGTTCCAATGAGCTATCATCTCAGATAATCTAACTTGGGCATGTACTTCAAGTGTTTCTCTTGTTTTGTTCCTTAGCCCATTGAAAATATGTTATAGTTGTTCCTATTGAGAAAAGTCATGGCTTGGGCACCTATGTAATAATGAGTAATACCTATCCGTTAGTGCATCAAGAAATTCATGTATCCCTTGTTTCAAGCCTTGAATATGTTTTCTTAGATTCAACACTCTTAAGTAAGTTTGATACTTATTATTGAAAATTTCTAGCATGGTACTCCATCTTCAAATTAATTCTAGTTCTAAGGATCTATACTAGCTCTCTACTTCTTTTACGAGTGTCCTAGGAAAAAAATTTAATTTCTACCAATCATTTTCAATATTTTATAAGGTGTAGACATCGTGGAAGGCTTAAAGATAATGTTGTGAATCTACATTATATCCACCTTCAAATTTTGGAATATTTTTCATGTCAAGTCACTTGATGTGACTGTCCCTTAAATTTTTGGTAGAAATGTACACTCCTTCCCTAATGTTAATCATATGATGAATGGCTAATAGGGGTTCTTCATAGTCTTCAATTTTGTAGGCTCTACTACAGTGATGACCCCTCCGATGCTCATGATGCTCTCTTATTTCATGTTCAATCCTTTCTTCTTTGTCTTCATGGTTATCTTCCTCTTCATTAGGATGTCTTCTTATGTTTTCATGTCTCTCATGATCTCTTCTTTCTTTCCCATTGTGATCCCTTAGCCTTTGTTTCCTCTTGTCAAAATCTAGTGATGAATGTGAGGAAGAAGATGAAGGAGTTGGATAATGGTGCTAGCTAGTTCTCCTTCTATAACTCCTCTATTCATCTCTTCTAGATCCATTAGAGGTCTTATGCCTTGAATTCCTCCTAAGTCTAGAGTTCTCCTTATTTCTTCTAGGGGTTTCTACAAGAGCTGAATGTAGCTTTATCCTAGCAAGATCTTCAATACAAATTACTGGTATCTGGAAATAAGATCAATGAGTCTGATAGAATTTTTTAACTTGGAATTGAACATCTTCTTTTTCTTCTAGAACAATTGTTTATGATGCCTTCTTTTCTTTATCTTATTCATATCTTGCCTCCATAATGACATCCCTTCTTACATGAGCCTCTATTGGCTAATATAGCCTTGTCATGTTTTTGGTGACTTGGTATCATCATTCTTGTACATGGCCAAGATTTGACCTCATGAGGGCTTCTTGAAGCATTGATAGTGTTAAACATTCAGGTGACAAAAAAGTATTTCCCTGTAGGTCTCTCCATTTGAGTTATTCATCTTGGTAAAAAATGAATGTAAAATTCGGATAATATGGGTTAGTATGAGCATATGAAATTCTGGTTTGCATCGATGCACTCCAATCTTCTACATTGTAATCTCTATCATGGCTTTCACTAAGATTAATAATAGGTGGAGATTTCCCTTTAGATGTAAAAGCCATTTTATTTTATTTAATACTTAAGTGTGTATACATTTTAAGAAATTTTTCTAAGTATGAAATATATAATTTTTGATACTTGATACAATGAACTATGTAAAATCAACTAACTAACAAACATTGATACATGGCTAACAATAGCACCAATGATGAGTAGTTGATTATTCTGATACTTAACCATACAAGTCACAAGTATTCACATGCAACAATATTGTAATCTATAGATGGATAATGTAAGTATACTAGTGAGTTGATATTAAGTTCATAATCATTGTCTTCCTACTTAGAGTTAGCAAGGTGAAAAATGTATGGTTTAACTCTTAGTGAGGTACATGATGAACTAATGTTGACTGGCTCTTATTAAGAATAAATGTAAATATGAAAAAAATGATTATAGATTCTAAGTTTAAGTATAATGGAAATGTAAATCTATTCTATCATATGATGATAAACATATGTTCTTAGTTTTTCATACATGCCCTAGGATAATGTAATTGTTATTGGGATTACCAAGTAACTTCACTACTAAGCAAATCAAGAAAAGTCACTACTAGATTACCAAATAATTACACTTTATGCTTGAAACCAGTCATACTTATGCCACCTTACTAATAGATAATGAATAGCAAATGACTCAAGAAATTTAAATAACTTAATAAAAGTAAATATTATGAAAAGTAAATTGATGCTAAGTGATATTCTACAATGATGAAGAAAAATCTTGATCTTTATTTCTATTCATGAATTGCGTCTAGAAACATTCCACTCGAATAAAGTTTCTATAAAATTGCAATTCACCACACTATAGGCATTCACTCTAATTCTAACTTTATGAAAACAAGCTACAAAAATTTTCCTAAGTGTTACGCAAAACTTGTCTTTTTGACACAATGGTGGGTTGGTATTTATAGGTGTCACCATGGCCTACTACATCATATCTACAATGACGTATGCAAAACTACAATATCATAACTATGATATCATAGACGTTCTATATATAATGTTTCATTAGGTATTAAGGTTCATATGTGGTGATTTAAGGTTATCCAATAATTTAATTTTGGATTTTAAGTTTTGTATATGAAATATATGGAATTTAATCACATTTCTTAATTGATTTTATAAATTATCTATGGTTAATCTCAAGATGTAATAATGAATGATATAATAGCATGGATGAATGTCTCAACAAACAACAAGATGAAAGGCAAAAGTACCATGAACTATGTAATGGTGAGAACGAGAATAGGAAAAAAGGGACAAAGAAGATGATGAATGTCACAAAACATTCTATAGTACGAATGAACATCATGAACAACTTTGCAATAGGGAGGAACATCATGAACAATGTGATGTAGAGGACAAACGATGCAATAAACATTACAATGGCATGGGCAAATGTCACAGATGGCACTATAATTGCCTAATTGAATCTAATTCTTGATTTACCCAAAACATATCTATACTAAGGTATTTATGTGAATAAATAAGGGATATTAACATATAAAAATAAAATTTTAAAACTAAAGCTAAATTTGAAACTAAATGCATTAATAAAATATTTTAATATAAAAGAACATTGTAATCATAGAAGATATAATAGGGTTGTAACTAAAAAATAATAGTAAAGTAATTAAACAATCATCAATGTCTTTGCACTAATTTACTATTATTACTCTAGTTAAGATAGCTTCTTAAAAAGAATTAAATTGATTATTTTTTTAGACAAAATCTTCCACAAGTAGAAGTAACCAAAATCATATAACACTAATTTTATGTTTTAGAAACTATATCCAAAATTACTCTAAATTTAGAAATTAGTATACAAAACAACCTTTATGCGCACACACATCTATACATAATTTGAACCTTCTTTTAAGGATTCCTATGAGAAGATAAAAAATTTAACATAGAATCATATGTATAGCTAAATGAGAATCACCAATAGAACTATTAGACAATCAAAATACAAAAGGAAATCCATCTACACACTCCACACCAACCACCTAAAACATATGATGTCTTTACTAGCAAAATCATTATAGCAAATTTATTTAGTAGTGGAAACCTCATACAACTTATCAACTCTATTGGTATACGTTTTACGTGCCTTCTTGGAATCCCACCCCATTGATACAACCATAGAGTCCAATGGTAAGCACATAACCCATTGGTCACAACTCTATGTGCCATGTGTGAGCCCATCTCTACCAACACAAACACAAAGGCCAATGGCATACATCATCATAATCATGCAAGGTTCATTAGTCATAATGTTGTATGTGATGTAGGAGCCTATCCCTATCGATGCAATCACAAAATCCAATGGTAGGCAAATCATGTAATGAAATTCCCACCACTAGAATAAATACTTAATAACCTAAGAATACTTATAGTTAAGCTTAAATAAAAATCATATTTATAAAGTATGCATCAAATCAACAAAAAAAAAATTACTTCTACAACAAATAACTATAATCGTCAATATATAGAGTATTCATAAAAAAGTGATATAATAATTAATTTAATCAAACTATTTTTAAAATCCTCTTCCACAGAAGAGGAAGGAAGCCCACACCAAAGGCCATGGCCTTGACAACCAACATAACCATTTAGAGTTTACAAAGAATCAGGGCAACATAGTCCTTAAATTATAGCAATACATAACATGATCAACATCACACACATATAGATATCAAGAGTTGATTGAGGTTATTCATTTGTAATTGATCATTCCTACCAATATTCATTAGGCATGATAAAATAATCTTAAAAGGGTATATAATGGTTTTACTACTCAAGGATTATATAATCAAAAAGTTACAATAAAGGTTATATGTCTTTCAAGTAAGGTAGTAGTATCTTCTAACAAGAAATACATGTCATCATAATATAAATGAAACAATTTTATGTTATGCACAAACATGTACACACACACACACACACACACACACAAGAAATTAGTTACATTATAGTAAGGGTATGAGATAGACTTACCTGAGCCTTAGCAATCTTCTTGGAGAATTTCTTCTTTGCTTCTCTTACACTTTTAGGACTTATGCTTTTTTCCACTTCCCAGTGGCTCTTCTTCCTCTTGTTTAGTATGTCCACAGGGTAGGGATAGAAAGGTATTTATAAGCCTAGGATGGAAAAAATATTTTGAGTTCTAGAAAGTTTTATATTAAGTGTGAATAAGTGGGGGTTGGAAGATGTCACCTCCATTGGAAGGTTCTAGTAAGATTATAGAAGAATATCCTTTTTTTAGTATCTTCTCCACCCTACTTATCATTTATTTTCACCTTTTATATTTACTTTACCCTAGTTACTATTTAGTTTACAAAGTTTACTATTCATTTATTATCTTTTACCGAGGTTACGATTCATTTACCATATTCTACTAAATTTACTATTCATTTACCAAATTTTACTGAAGTTACTATTTATTTACCATATTTTACTAAGGTTACTACTCAATTTTTTATCCAAGTTACCATTCATTTACCTTTTTATTTCTTTTTACTATGATATGTATACTTCTTCCTAATTTTATATTGTCTTAGCTCTTAAAGTCATGTACTATCATGGAAAAAAGTAATTTAGGTTATGATTACAATAAAACATTTAAAATAGCTTACTTATTAAGTATTACTAGCACATCTAAAATACATTACATATTACATATTAATACGTTGAAATTACTAACTTGGCTAAATTACATACCATTACATTCATAATATAGATGTAAAAGCAAGGTATTATAGGCATAAACAATGAGGACAAATTTCATAAATGGAATAGTATGGAGATGATAGCTATGCCAAACTACTAAAAGATAGAGATAAACATTATCATGAATGACACTTTTTCATGGTGGGGACAAATGCCAATAACAGTTCCTCTACAAGGATGAATGTTGTGAACGACATAGTTGTAAGTAGGAATAAAGTAATAAACTAAATAGTAATGGGAATGAATATCACAACCAATATTGAGGTGAGAATGAATGACATGATGGTGAAGAGGAATAGAGCAACAAATAGCAGGATAGTAGGAATGAAAACCAGAATGGATATCAATGCAAGAATGAATGCCATGACAGTGAGGACAAATGCAATGACAAACAACACTACCACAAGGACACATGTTATAATTGATACCACAATCACAAGAACAATCATGACAAACTAGTATCATAGTCTAATTACTTTAATCCATGGAAAGGAATGAACACCATGGTCAATAGTAGCATGGTGGCAAGAATGAATGAATGAATGATACCAAGTCAGGGATAGACAAACACCATGGTCATGGTCATGAGCAACCAAACCAAACCAAAATGAAATCCACCACCCATGGTTGGTGAGTTAGCATGATGAAAGATGGATGGATGGAGATAAATGTTGGCCACAACAAGGTTGGGGCAAATGACACATCACCCATTCTCGCCCACTTGGTGCATCGTAGTGCCTCAACAAGGGATAGTAAACAATGAAGTCAATCTCATTATGAACTGGCTCCCAACCTCTCCTTCTAGTCAAGAGGTATTGTAATGCAACAACAAGCATAACAGGTTGGCTCAATTTCATTGAAATTAGTGAAAGTTACCAATTTTAAATTATGTGAATAGGACTAACATTACCAATGTGGGATTCTAAGATTGCATCCACATGTTTTCCCATCTTTTCCACAACCATTATAGTAACAAAAATGATGATATTCACATTTGTAATGTTTGATGACCATCATGATTGAATAACAAAAATGATGAACTTGGATCTAACTATTGGCTTTTGCTCCACAAGTATGCGGGGTCTCAATTCAAAATGTTAGTGAGTGGCCTCCTAGTTAAATTCATAAGAATTATACTTGCCCTTAGTATGTGGGATAAAACATGATATGTTGCATCATCCATACCAAATTTATAACACCCATCCACCTATCAAACTTTAGAAACAAAAAATTATTATTGGTATTCTAAACTATTATACAATAGGTACATCCCAAGATTTTATAGAAGTTTATAACTCAGTGCTACCTAGTAGAATTGAACCTATGACCTAGGATTACTAAGCCAAGACCCATACCATTAGGCTAACACCTCATTTTTACTATAATAAAATATGGCACCTACAAGTGAAACCGTTGATCTTGACATTTAGTGGTGAGTAATCATTTGAAACAATACAATCTTTACCTTCAATGGTCAACATGTAGTTCAAGAATATGACTTGGCAAGTTCAGTTCCTTGGTAACAATTACTAAATGCTAGCACACAATAGTGCAAATACAAAGGTCAATAAACTTGAATCCGTAGCTTATCCAAACACTTAAATATCCCTATAGCACACTCATCCTTGACATGTAATACAATAACATAGCCTCATCCTTACCAGATTTGAAAATCATAATAACCTAAACTAATGTCTATATAGATTATCCTCACATCATTCTCTATAATAGTTTCAAGTATGTTGCAAACTCAAGCATACCACCTAGTGAAATTTTATTGAAACTAAAACTATATTTGTAGTTACATGGTTTCCATGAAATCTTTGGAGCATAATCTTGATTTTTCTTTTATCAAGCATTTTTTACTTTTAATATAAAACTTAAACCTACCTAGAGAAGCTAAACATATGACCTGGGGTTATGTTACAAAACTAGTACTCTTACCAAGAACCAAACACATCAATTTCATACAAAAAGCACCAATACACAATTTGTGTTCAATCACAAAAAGCCCTTCAAGAGTCTTCATATGATATTTCAAAGCAACATAACATTTACATGTGTGCCCCTTTCCACATCTTTGAAATAAAACACATGCACATTATCCATGCTCATGATTATGGACAATTGCTTCAAGTTTCATCTTATTTTTCTGCAACCATATCACTCTTCATGTTTCACAATTTCTTCACTATTGCTCCTAGGTGCCATGATGCAATGAACAATAGGGATATAAGTGCTTACATTGTGTAGCTAAAGAGCTTTTTCTCTTAGACACATAGGACATTGGTCCATGACACCTATTGTCACTCAAGTAGTATGGATGCCCAGCTGTTACATGGACTTATTGTGATTAAATAACAAGGATTCGTGTAGGCTCTATAATATTTTTCTGAGACCAATTTCTGGGAACATAGCTTTGCCCTTGGCATCATACATGGAACAACAAATATTACTAAGATGGATGCCATTTGCTTGATTTAAATTGGGGACACACATGGCATATTCACGAGGTTGGGCATATCTATAGCTAGCATCCAGTGCTTATGCATACATTATTATGCAAATGTGCATGGAGTAATACACATGCTACATGGCATTCATTTGGATATTCTATTCTACTTGTACAGCCTCACATGAAAACCCCATGATTTTTGCATAGATGATGTAGTGTATCATTAGTCAAACTTTTTGCACAATAATCTTTTGATTGTTATAAAATAGCATTGAGTACCGGTTATTTAATGCACATGAGATGCCAATGCTATATTTTGATATCTTGACATAGGGTGGGACATTTTATTTTGTTCATGAATCCTTTACATCCATTGGATAGGAGAAACGTATACTATTTCCATTTGAAACAAATTAACAAAATTTACAACTATAATATTTCACTTATGTCAAATATGTTTAGACTGTGAACATTACATAAAAATGTTGTATTCATCTTCAATGTTGTTTCTACCTTGTGCACATATTCAATCTTCACTAGGAATTTTAGGCCATCTACTTGTGCTAAATCTAACCAATGATTAGATGATAAGAATACATTCATGCTCTATGAATCATGCAATGCAAATGATAATAGTAGGTACTAGTATGTAAGTAGTTTTCCTTCTAATCAAGCTTGTAACACATAAATAGTTTTCCTTTTAATTAAAATAAAAATATATTTTTAATACTCTTGATTTTACTTTTGAATATTCTATTTATTAAGCCATAGAAACTCTCTCATAAAATAATATATTATCTTGGGTTTTCTTTTTTTGAGTATTTATAGAATGATTTTAAACTATAAATTGTAAAATAGCTTCAACTTCTAAGAGTATCATCTCTTTGAGCATGAACTCTACTTCAAGAAGCATAGTATTGTAAGTGTTAGTCTTTTCACTTTGCATTCATGGAGCATAAAACCTTTTAAAACCATATATTATCTTGGTTTCCATAATCATTTATTAAATTTTTTCTAGTATTTATATAATGATTATAAAATATAAATTGTCAAATAGCTTCAACTTCTTAAGCCATCATCTCTTGATCATTATCTATGTTTAACTAAGCATAATATCTTATTGTCTTTGATGTACATTTAATATTTATTTGCAGGACATAAAAGAATAGTTGCATGTTAGGAAAAATATTTCTTCAAAGGATAACCCTCAAAGCACTTAATAAGTTACATGTTTTGCACTATTTCTTATCTCTTTTGACTATAATAATTATCACACCCTTCGTTTTTTATACATTGTACCTTGGGAATGGATATAGGATTATTGGTATGCTATAGATTAGATTTGAATGTAAGATCTATCTTTTGTCTTTATTTTTATCTTAATTAGTTAATGATGTGTGTCATTTTGTAATGGCATTACTTTGGAAAAGCCTCACTTAACACCATCTAAGAGTCCCAAAGTAGTCAAATGTTCCAAAGCATACTCAAGGTGGACTATGCCTCAACATCTTCAAGGATTTATAAGCACAATATAAATACATAACTCACATGCCACACATTAGCCCATGGTTAGAAGCTTTGCGAGGATTCCTTTATAATCATATAAGCAACCGAACCAATGTAACATACACAATATACTCAAAAGGACTAGCATACATGAATAACATCATTCCCTTATGATGAGTGGCGAGGTACCCCTACACTCCACCATACGAATACGAGCGTGCATGCGCGATCCGGTCGAACTCCGCAACCTAAATGCCTTAACGCCACAAGAAACACTTGGGGTTAATCGTTCATTGTCTTCCCAGGCTTGCTTGTATGTGTCACGGTGTATGGTTAAGCAAGTCTGAGGTATGTGATTTTTTTGGTATTTTCGGCTTATCTCCGATGCTATTAGAGGAAAGGGTTGAGAAACTAAACTAACTCTAACTAAAGATCTAAGTCTAAATTAACTAGCGTCAGCATCCGTTCCCACTTACCGGACACACCCTGAACTATGCAACTGCAGCTTACCAAACGCTACTCGTTACTAGGATCCCCACACGTAACGCAAGTGCTCGAAGTGGTCGTAATGAGGCATCTATTTAGCCTACGTGTGATAAGCAGCCGATTCCTTAGCCAGCCGTACACACCCGTGGGTGCTCGTAACTAAGTCGTACTTATCACACGATCTAGCCTAGCAATGAGCAGCCGATTCCTCAACTAGCCGTACACATCGGACCCTGGAGTTACCAAGCGCAGAATCCTGGAATACGCTACTGGGTTACCAAGCATCCAATGCTCGTAATTGAGTCGTACTCATGCATTGCGTCAAGCAGCCGATTCCTTAACTAGCCGTACACGTCCGTAGACGCTTGTAATCAAGTCGTACTTGAACGCACTAGGAAAGCAGTAAACGAAAGCAATAAATAAAGCCACGTGCTGCAAGGTTTATCCAATCAAGTTCGTCTTTATTGCCGTACACAACTTGGGTTCAGGTTACAAGCTGCTCGAATAAAGAGCCGTTCACTCTAGGACTCCTACTGCGGGCACATGGGGAAAAATTCTAACTCTGGAGTGATCAATCTGCCAGAGCTTCGCTACACTAGCCAGGATTGGGAAATGAAGGGAGTGCCGCCTCTTATTTATAGATATGGCGGCGGGACGCGATATCGCATACGCGATATCGCAGGAGAAGATGCAATATCGCGTATGCGATATCACGGCCTAGTGTAAGTCGCGTCTCATCACCTTAGAAGAGCTAAAATACATTTCTACTCTGATGTATCTAGCCCTAAGTCCTACTCCAAAGAGAAGGTTGGTGGCCCAAGCATCGTAGCCAAGGCTCACATATCCTTGTGATGCAATACACAAAGGAATTAGAGCCATGTAGTTCTTCGGTGATGCCTAAGATAGCATAGAGCCCATGTAGATCTCCACACTTCCTCCAATCCCTGTTTTGGAAGGTAAATAACCTTTGATCTACCAACAATGCATGTGTTCCTATACTCTTCCCTACTTGAAAGAAGCAACATTCTTGGAGCTTAAGTCTTTATTAGTACACTTTTTCAAATATGAAAAGCAACATGAATATCAAGGGTATTAAGCAACTCAAAGTCCATTAGAAAATTATAGATAAGAAGGATCAATGAGTAGGGTCATTGATCATAAAGCACAAATGTTGAACTCAACCTGACATTCAATCAAGGCATAAGGATGCTCATGCAACCAAGGTTAAGAAAAAATAGACTTGTTCTTTTTCATGCAAATTGTTCCAATCTTTCTACCTAGAGGAAAATCTACTCATCTTACATATGGGCCATTTCCTCTATCTCTAGCAATTATGTGAGAGTGTAGAGTCAATCCTCTACATCCAAGGAAAGATAACTTTATACATTGGGGAAAATACTTTTCATGCTTAGTTGTTGTCTAGTACTAGTATGAGTAGGGATCTTTGGAACTTTGCCCTCACTATGGAAATCACCCAAAACTCCTTAATAGAGGTGGAACACATTGCAATTCTTCACCCTTTGAAAGTGGTTCATCCTCAAATCCAACAATACTATCTAGCCTATTTAACATTCTTCTCTTTCATTTTTTTTTTGGGCATACATGTAACACTATGACCCCCTTTTAAAAATTTGGGATATTCCCTTCCCTTTTGAGAACCATGGAACCTTCCCTCCCCTTAAAGTACTTATGCTTCATAAGCAGAGTCATAATCTTGTGCTTCCTACTTGAATCAAGAACTTATGCTCCTTACTCTATGCTTCCTAGTTGAAGTTACAATCAAGAACATATACTTCCTACTCAAAGTTGCCATCAAGTGTATATGCTTCCTCATACACACTACTACTTTAGTTTGTCTTGGAAGTGGTAGTGTTAGGCTAGCCACATCTTATCCTCTTTAGAACAAATCTTGGTAGAAATTTGATTATTCACCTTCCATTGAGGCAGAAAGATAGAATTACATATCACATTCACTGTCACAAACAATAAAGTGTATAACATTGAAAACAACATTTTCCAAGACCTTTGTTAAAATAAGAACTATTTTCTATCATAATGTTTAGAGGTAACTAAAAACATCATAAAACATGAGTAGAAGATAATTTTGTTAAGCTATCCACCATGCCAGATAATTTTGTTAAGCTATCTACCATGCCAAATGTGAAGCATAAAGGGAAGCGGTGAATATAGAGATTTATCCACCATAGTCACTACTCCTTCAAGAGAGCCACCATATATTCCACTATTTACCAATTGTAAATCACCAAGTCAAGTACATAAGTACTTGAATATTTGAGTATTCACAAGCCAACAATAGAGCATCATGTTGTTTGACATAAGGGGGAATCACACTCCATATTTGGAATAACTACTCTAAGAATCAAATCAAATCCTTAATAAGAAAAATTTAAACAAATGAACCAAATATTGAAACATCCAAGAATTGTCATATCAAAAATGTCATCCAAGAATAAGAACATGGAGAACACTCTCATCAAACATGAGATTTGTAAATAAAGCAATTTTAGATACTATCAATTTTCTTCTATGGATCATGAGTTGATCCATCAAGATATCATTAGTAAAGGACCCTTAGATGAGAATCCAAGTGTAGCATCATAGCAAATGAATAAGAACCATCACCTTATAACATCAAATTAGGAATTCCTTAAAGTATTAAAGTCAAAGACTCTTCTTAAGATCAATGGATTCAATAATGGCCATCCCATGAGAATAATAGATTGTAATGCTCAAATTGAAGATCATTGATAAAATTTCCTTGGGCATACCAAGTGATTTCTTAGTACAAAATTTTGAGCTATAGCACGTTTATGTGTTTTGTGCATGAGCTCATTTAAATAAGAAAGGAATTGTCTTTAATCAATAAACACTTAAATCATTTGGCCTTTTTTTTTGTTCCAGATAGATGACCTATGATTATATCATCTATATGTAACAACTATTCTTGTAACCAACAAACTTAAGAATCTTTTAGGTCCCTTTTATTTAAGGTAGAAAACATGTCTATGTCATCTACTTGAAGCAACTATTCATATAGTTTGATCATCCACAAGAGTAGAACCAAAATTTGTTTACTCGTCTAAATTTTCACATCTCTGTCATTATACATGGTCGTATTGTTATGCACCTCCTTGTACACAAGATTATCTTGTTTATTAACTCCCACTGGATAATTATAAATATTGGGATCAAGAGGAGCATTGCTATGATTTTAGCTTCCCTTTATTCTTCTTATGTATCATAACAACATATAAATCACAAGCAAAAAATCATAATCATGGATAAAAATCACCAATCATAGGCAATGAACCTTGATCTATGACCTAGGCTTTGATACTAAGTATAATGGTATTACTTTGGAAAAGCACCTCTTGACACCACACAAGAGTCTCAAAGTAGTTAAATGTTCTAGAGTGGACTCAAGGTGGACTATGCCTCAACGTCCTCAAGAACTTGCAAGCACAATATAAGTATACAACTCACATGCCACACATTAGTCTAAGTTTAGAAGCATCATGAGCACACCTTTATAAACATATAAGTAATCAAACCAATGTAATGTATACAACATACTAAAAAGGACTAGAATACACGCACAACATCATTCCCTTAGAAGAGCTAAGACACATTCATATGTTAACACATCTAGCCCTAAGCCCTACTTTGAAGATAAGGGTGGTGGCTTAAGCATCAAAGCTAGGGCTCCTCCATAAGCCTAAATATCCTTGTGATGTAGTACATAAAGGAATTAGGGTAATGTAGTTCTTTGATGATGGTTAAGATAGCATGAAACTCATAAGGATCTCTACATTCCCTCCAACCTCCATTTCAAAAGGGAAACAACCTTCGATCCACCAACAATGCATGTTTTCCTACATATTTCATCATGCACATCTAGATTTAATATATCTATTAAGCATGAGACTTTTTAATTAATGTTTTGTATTAATTAGTCTTAGGTTTACCAAGTTCAATGTAACTTAATGGTAATTATTATTTTTCAATTTGTCCCATCTCTTGTTCACCATCATTATTTTATCAATCTTTTCTAATTAATGTTATTTATTTTGTTGATAGATCATTGATACTTTGTGGTATAGACTAATGATTGATGATGTGCCCCATTGATTAGTGGCGAGGTACCCCTACACTCAACCATACAAATACGAGCGTCTCATGCGTGATCCAGTCGAACTCCAAGGACTAAGTGCTTACGCGCCCTAATGGAACACTTACGATTAATCAATCGTTGTCTTCCCAAACTTACTTGTATTGTCACGGTTGTATGGTTAAGTAAGTTTGAGGTATATGATTTTTATTTCTTTTATCTTTTTAATGCCTATGCTTAAGAAGGAAGGGTGAAGAGACTAAGTGACTAACTTTCATTAACTACTTGCTAACTAAGTTCTAATCGTCTTAGCACTAGCATCCGTTCCCACTTGCCGTACACACCCTTAACCAATGCAACACTGTTGGGATTACCAAACGCTATTCGTTACTGGGTTACCAAGCGTTACACATGTGCTCGAAGTGGTCATATTGAATGCACTTAACTAAGAGAGTTAAGGGTTGAGAGAGATTAATTATCTAGGAAAGCAATTAAGCATTTAATATTAATTAATTCCTATTTAGCTTAGTCCATATGCTACAAGGTTTATCAAAAAGTTTGTCTTTATTTCCATACACAAATGTGTGCTCAGGTACAATTTGCTCGAATAAAGATCCATTCACTTTGAGACTCCTACTGCGGGCACATGGAAATTATTCTAACTCTGGAATGGTAAAACTGCTATAGTTTGGCTAAGGGTCTAGATCTAGATGAGAAAACAAGGGAAAGCCGCCTCTTATTTATAGACAAGGCGATAGGCTGCGATATTGCATACGCGATATCGCAGTTCATCATGCCCCCATGACTAAATGAAAACTCATCCTTGAGTTCCTTACAAAATACTGGGAAGGTATGAGATTATTGACTTGAATGATATTAATGGTGAATGGGGTGACATGTGAACCGATCATCATTACAAAACATGATAAAATTAGTGTTCATGACAACACAAGTGAACACTATACACATTTGACATCTAGCCTTATTTGCAGTTAAAAGAGAAAAGAGAAGAGAGAGAGAAAAGAAGAAGTCTGTTGCTGCCGATGCCAAGATTGCACTTTTCATTGTTCATCCATGAGCACACCATCAATCTTGTTCCTTGCGTAACTGCTTCAGCACTAGTCCATTCCAAGTGTTTCCTCCAGATCCAATCCATTGGTGTATGATTGCCATTTGCACACATAACACAGTCTTATATTAGCAAGGGTAAATGAGTCACAATGCAATTGATACCTTGCCTCACTATAAGGTCCATTGGCTGAGTTGTGATATGGCTAATACGGATTTGGAGATATAATATTGGTGACTACCCGAGGTGTAGGGGTTAGGAGAAAATCAAAAAAATTGGACCAAGACCCCCATGACTAAGAGCGAACCTCCGGTAGCGAGAGAGGGAATGGAAAAAGAGAAGGAATAAGAAAGATGGAGAAAAAGAAACAACGGCAACACCAATAAAATGGATGTCAGGGATGGAAATGAACAAAATAAAAGATGATTGCAAAAAATATTTAAGGGAAAGAAAGTAACGAATGCACCAAATAGGAATGTCAGTGAGTCCTCCCCTGCCCTTAAAGCCCTGACAATCCCAAATTCAAAGAGTCCATAGGCTCTAGAAATGTTATTTGGAAGCAAGAGTTAAATTCTTAACCACAAGAATTTACCAAAAAGAAAACAATGCATCAACTGAAATATGGACTACTGATACAACCAGCAATGAGGTGTATAATGGAGAAAGAATGATGGCAAGAAGAGAATGGAATGGAATCTCAAAAACAAGGTGGTGTATAGCCCCTTGGGTATTAATGGTAAATGCGACTTAGTATATCTCATTCCAAATCTGGCCTCAACAATCCACATCCAGTGACTTCACATTAATACATTTGGCTTATCCATCCACCTGAAGTAACCAGAATGCTTCCGCCAAAGAGTCACCACCATTCTGACGAAAAGAAAGAAGAGAACGTAGGAAGCAAGAAGGGCCTTAGTTAGAGGGAACATGTTTATTTTAGTTCTATAACTAGTGCTTGTAGCCCAAATGATTATTTCATCTAAGGGATGTGCTTTGAATTCTCACCGTTTTTTTTTTGTGTTTTGCGTGAGAACCACACCATGCGAAGACTTATTATTTTTACTAGCTCAACTTCCTGATAAAGGATTAATGTCAGAATGGGAAGGAAAACTCAATAAGAAAACATCCAAGCACCCAAGAGAATGGCCAGCACAAGTGCATCAAATCCCCTTGAAGTCACACCCTTTTCAATCCTTGAGTCCTTCCTTAGTTTGAGAAATACCAGTCACTGATTCATTGATAGTTCTTATTATTTAAGGAAGGGGACTGTACAGTTCCAAGCCAAGAGAGACCATAGAAATTCATGGATGTATGGATGATGTGGACTCATTTCTTGTTATATCAAAAGAACCATACCTTAGTATCAACATTATCACTCAAAGGTAAAAACCAAACATTAGCAATCAATGGAATACAGTTCATACCATCATCTGGAGTAGTTATTGGGTGACAAATCTTAACAAAAATAAATAATCACACAAATAAATGAAAAAGTATGAATGATGTTGCAAAACAAAAACCAGAAAAGTTAAAGAATTTTGTAAAACAAAAACTTAAAAAGGAACTGAGGGCCTTAATTGATTAGCATAGGTGGCCATCTCCCCCATGACTAAGTTGAAAGGAGGAGATCCGAAATGATGAGCGAGGTCATCCCTTCTCTGATGTGCTATGTGCATAGATCATTTTAGGTTCATGATAAGGTTTGGTTTGTTGCACATAGACTAGAATTCTCCTATCGAAGCATTTGTTTGAATCATTTAGGAGTTTCCAACTTCCCTCAATTGATGTTTTCAGCTCAAGGGTTGGAAGTAAGCAACATTCTTACTCCAGTGCATCTATGCTCTCTATGTAGATGCAAGTTGGTCCCCCCAGTTAGTTCCATTCATGTTGGTGAGTTGCTCTCTCGATTAGCTATCAACCGCTGGTGTCTTCTTGTTGTGTGGTTGCTATATACAGGCACCTTTGTATGTTAACCTCTGGTGCACACCGGTTGCATGTAGGCAATGTTGAACATTCCTGTACGCCATCACACCCTGTGTCACTGTATGTGATGCATGGAACTTTCTTCTTCTCGATCTTCCCACAAGTGTTTTCCTTAGAGATTTCTAGGGAAAGATCGCGGATTCCTAGGCATGCATTTACAATACTTAGCCATGCCCTTCTCATTATTAGTGGGAAGTCCCCTTTGTCATTGTTGACTTGTATCACTAGGAAATCAGCTAGGTATGAACAACCACACACAGTGGTAACAATGTCCTCCACCAGTCCCAAGGAAACAGTGATGGACTGGTTAGCCAGCTCTAAGCAAATATTACTCTTCTTTAGTGGAGGTAGGTTCCAGGCTTTATACATTTCTTGTAATATCAAGTTAACTCTGGAACCTGATTCCAGAAGAGCTTTACAAGGTTCATTCCTAGTGACTTGGAGATAAATTAAAGGACTTCAAGATCAAAGAATTTCCTGGGAAGGTGGCCCTCCTTAATCCAGTTTGTGATGGTATGTGTTAACATAACCGTGTGCATTGAGCTTTGTTTTTGGTTTGAAGGGAGCTTCGAAGCCTTATTTAATGGAGAAGCGTTTGGAGGCTTAACCGCTCGTGGTTGTGAGAGCTTGTTTGGACTGTTGGTTCTGAAGAAAGGTCTTCTCTTTGTATGGTTATCAGAACCAGTAGCAGGTTGAAGGTTTATAGCTCTCGTAGCATTGCGTTGCTGTGGTTGAGTGGGGAGTTCCCCTTGCATTGTTGGAGCGAGTGGTAGTGGATTTATCGGCGTGAGAGTTGCCGATGGATTTGGAGGATGGCATGTATGTGGTGTGCCTCTCCCAAGAGAAGGAGTCCTATAGTACTCCCGAGCTTGGTAGTGATGTTGTAGGATCATGTGACCAATAGAGTCACGTGGAGAGATTGGCTGCTACACGTAGTAGCCATATGGATTTGGTTGCCAGTAAGGGTATTGTTTTCTCAGCGATGGCATCCCCCATGACTATGGGTATTGCCACTATTGGTGTTGCTCAATAGGTTGTCGCAGAGTTCCACTTGGATAATATGTTAATGGTTGGTGGAACTGCCTCAAGTTACCTTGGGGATAAGGTAACCGTCGGGGTGCTTGTCATTTGTTAAGTCATGGGTTGAGTGCATACACCCCAGACTCTTGCAGCTATGAAATTATTGGGCAACATCCCTTAGGATGGTCATACTGGCATATCTCACATCCACTGTCATTGTCCATATCTGAATCCACAACCTCTTTGGTGATGGTCATTTTACCCTTACCTTTGTCACGTGCATGGTCCAATTCCCTCTTTTTCTTTCTATCATGGTCACTACTTCACTCCTTAGACTCCTCTACGATTTTGAGAACAGTTTCAAATCTACTATCTAAGGAGTCCCACATTTGATCTACCTTGGCTGACACTACTGTTGTTAGTTTCTGAAGCGGCAAGGTTTTCCTATTCACCATCTTCTCGAGTGGTGACTCATCCTCCTCCTCACAGAATCTCACTCTCCTTTTTCATAGGGAAGGATCATGATTGTACTCTTCCACGTTTTCTCTCTTGTGTAGCTCTCCTTCTTCCTTAGCTACTTGCTCCAATAATCTATGGATTTGATGGGACCTAAGCTCTAATAATCTCCCTTGGGCATATGTTCCAAGGGTTCTCCTAGTTTCATGCCTAAGTCCATCTATGAGATGGCGTAGTTGATCTTGTTGCGAATAACCATGGCTCGGGAAATGATGTAACAGTGCATAGTATCGGCCCATGGTAGCATCCAAGGGTTCATGAGTTCCCTACTTCCATCCTTGGATTTGCTTTCGTAGGTTGGACACCCAGGAGTACATTTGATACTTATCATTAAACAGTTCTAGCATCACACTCCACCTTCGAATGGATTCCAGTTCTAAGGACCGGTACCAGTTTTCCGCTTCTTTTACTAGTGTCCTTGGGAACAACTTTAATTTTTGCCACTCGTTCTCACTATTCTGCAAGGCACATGCATCGTGAAATGCCTATAAATGGTTCTAAGGATCAGCATTGTATCCCCCCTCAAATTGTGGGATATTATTCATGTCTAGTCTCTTGATCCTGCTATCTTTCTGGTGCCTTGTAGGAATTCTAATAGTCTCCATAATGTCTAACATGCTTCAGGTTGCAAGTAGGGGTTCTTTATGGTCATTTCTTTCGTAGCGTCTGTGATGTCTACGTGATTCCCTACTTTCCCTTCTTCCATGTCGTGATTCTCTAGAATGTCCTCGTCCTCGCTCTCGACTCTCTTGTCGAGGTTTCTCAGTTTGCTTACCCTTATTCTCACGGTGAGGCTCCTTATGACTGCATCTTGATGTTGAAGGAGAGGGTGAGTGTGATGATGAAGGTGAAGAAGAAGGAGAACCATTGCCATGACGATGCTTCCTACCTTCTCTTTGGTGATCCCGACCCCGATTGTGATGACGATCAGAACACCCACCCTTATCATGTGTTTGTGTTCCCTCATTGAACACTTGGTGTTTGTGGGGATCAGAACCAAGGTTATGAATCGTGGAATGAAGGTTCTGATACACCACCTCCTCACCATCATTAGGAGGGGGAACATCGTTTTGTGAAGAACCCATCAAAATAGGTTCACCACCCTCAATTTTGCTTAAGACAAGTGAAGCATTATGGGGTCTTTTGCCCTTCAATGATGTATAGTAACTCTCCTATTACAAGTCCCGTTGACGTTGCACTTCTATGGGATGGTAGTCCCTTACGTGGTAATCACATGCCACATACTCTACGTATAATTGTGACATGCCTATTCATGCAAGGGCATGAAGGAGCATGTTGGGGGCTACTTTGTCTGGAGGCAACACTATGTTACCCTCCAAGTCTCTCCAACGCAATTGTTCATCTTGATGGAAGATAAAGGTAAAGTCGGGTATATATTCATCGTGATGAATATATACCACACTAAATTGTTGAGGAACTGACGGTTCTTAGTTATGTGTGTTGTGCTGCCAACTATCTCTAGTGTTGTTCCTAGGCAGTGAAGTGCTTTTGTGCGAAGAAGAAGACATTTTAGTCTTGCTTGATGTGCAATTTACCGTTATGTTATTTTTCGTTTCATCAACCCTAAGGGTTCGTTCTAGCTCCCAATGATGTGAATGATTTCCTATGTTCTACATAGCACACAAACAACTAAGTCCTTGGCAACGGTGCCAATGATGAGTGGTGAGGTACCCCTACACTCAACCATACGAATACGAGCGTCTCACGTGCGATTCGATTGAACTCCAAGGACTAAGTGCTTACACGCCCTAATGGAACACTTAAGGTTAATCAATCGTTGTCTTCCCAAACTTACTTGTATTGTCATGGTTGTATGGTTAAGTAAGTTTGAGGTATATGATTTTTATGTCTTTTATCTTTTAACGTCTATGCTTAAGAAGGAAGTGAAGAGACTAAGTGACTAACTTTCATTAACTACTTGCTAAATAAGTTCTAATCGTCCTAGCACTGGTATTCGTTCCCACTTGCCATACACACCCTGAACCAATGCAACACTGTTGGGATTACCAAACGCTATTCGTTACTGGGTTACCAAGCGTTACACNTTGAGACTCCTACTGCGGGCACATGGAAATTATTCTAACTCTGGAATGGTAAAACTGCTATAGTTTGGCTAAGGGTCTAGATCTAGATGAGAAAACAAGGGAAAGCCGCCTCTTATTTATAGACAAGGCGATAGGCTGCGATATCGCGTACGCGATATCGCAGGGGCCGACGCAATATCACGTACACGATATCACGGCTCATCACCTATTGAAGTAATAATAATAGTAAGTATTTATTTTCATGTTGGGTCATATGGTTATATGCATAAACTAGGAATCTTTTTATGGGCATAAGGTTTTGCATGTCGCAAGTTGTCTTTAGTGGCTTGAGAATTAAACTATCACAGCATTAAATTGAGTTTAGGTCTAATGATGGAAAATACGATGTTTAGAATCATCACATGAATTATTCTTTCTTGTCATCTAAGTCATTCATACTTGATAGATCTTGACCATCGATTTTTCTAATTCCACTTATAAAATGAAAATCTTGGTTTTCTTCTAAACAACTTGTCTAAGATTTTCTGTTAGATTGCGTTGCATCTTGTTGTGGTTCCATGCCATGTTACTAGGGGGTTGTTGGACCCCAAAAAACTTTGTTGTGTTACTACTAGAGGCTTCTCACTCTATAGGCATACCTAGGGATTATGGTGTTGCTGCAAGTTAATATCTATTGGTAAAAGAAAGGTAGAGGAATAATAGGTTATTATGGCTTTCCATTTTATTTTTTCTCTCTTTTTAATTTTGTTTCTCACTAGGATCTTGAGGATGGTTAGTTGTGATGTGTATAATTGTAATTCGTGGTGTGTATAATCACTTATCATCATCCTCAGGATTTTGATTTACATGGTGTGTATAACCAAATGTTAGGCAAGCTATGATGTATATAATCATAGAAGTAGTTGTAAATTTTTTGCTTGGTGTGTATAATTGAAAAGTGGGCTATGGTGAGTATAGCCTTAGGATGGGATGAATTAGGATGTTAGGCATCAAAGCTCATACAGGTTAAGGCTAGGCTATTATTTTCTTTTGAATTGAGCTCACAACTTTTCTAGTTTCTTGTAGCGAAGTAAAGATATCAGTAGATAGCATAGTATGTATTTAACTTGATGTTTAACTAAAAACTTGTGAATATTTATTGGTTGGAAAATATCTATTTTTAACATTTATTCTATGGCTAGTGGTGACCCTTCCAATTGGATCCTATCTTTGGAAGTCAAGGATGAAGTTTATAAGTGAAAGCGTCGATTCTTCTTCCATATTATGTATGCAAGGGGTATATATGCAAGTGTTGGAAGGAAGGAATGTTGGATGATGCATAGAATCTTGCAAAAGATTATCTTTTAATTGCAACTTGAGCCATACTTTTAATATCTATATACACAGCCACGTAGTTCTTCTTAACAAATAGTTTAACGTATAAGCTAGGTGTAGCTTATTACAGCTGATGATATTAAAAATATTTTATTTTTAGTATGGTTTATTGTAGCAGGCTGTTACAATAATTTTCCTTTAACGAGTACTAACCTAACGATTCCGTCTTTGCTTGGAAAGTAGTAAAAAATGTGGGGTTGAAGCTTGGCCACGATTCTTTATTGTGTTCATACTTCAGACATGGAAGGGGAAGCAGAAGCTAAACAAGTCATCCGAATCTGCAGACTTGTGCGAAGTTTGACGGTACGCAGATGACTTGCGTACACTTACCTTGGATATTATATACACAATTTCCTGTTCGCCGAAGTTATGATTCCATTTCCGAATTGGAATCGAGGAATTCCTATTCTTTTCAACCTCGTAATTGTAGGTCTTTCAGGAACAAAAGGGAAGTACACGTTCCTCGCAAATTCTTACAGACGATTTACAACGAATACAAGCAAGATTTGGTTTCGGAAACCCCTTTGCGTTCTAAGGATCCCAATGCTTCTACTCTTTACTCTGATTCCCCCGGTATCTGCACTAGGTAAAGATAAATTAAAGTTCACGAAATTGTTGTAGCAATGAAGGCCATTGCCACATCCTCCGAGAACTATAACATAAATGAAACTGGAAATGTGCTATTGCAAGTCCTAGGCGTATGCAGATCGACATTCTGGAATTCACGTTTCAAATGCATTATCCTTGTGATTTGAATGATGAAACTGATGTTTTCTGAGATAATAGCAGTCGTGATGACCATGCAAGATGCAGAAAAGTTATGTAGAGAGCGTCGACGTTGGAGAATCATCTTTAAAAATTACAACACGCTACTTCCTAACTGCGCGGTTGAGAGCGCTAATTTCAAAAATTTCAGGTTTAGAATGTAACGAATGTCTTCCACGTTTAATGACGATATTAAGAAGTGCGCATTATTCAAACAGTTAAAGATCAGTGCAATAGATAAATGATGTAGCTTAACAAAAGCGCTTTTTGGATAGATTTTGCTTTCTCTGGGCAAAGAAAGTATTCTTCATATGAGAGTTAAGCAAGAAAATTATACAGGGTGTAGCTCGTTGGTTAGGATTGTAACTTGCATCTTACAACTTGCAAGTTCAAACTCCCTAGCGTATACCGAACTAAAGATAATAGCCAAGGTTGAACTTTGAACTTTTTCCAGTATATCCCTAGGAAGACCACATGGATGTTATAAATGTTTCACTTTAATTTCAGATTTTTACGGTTAGGAAAAACTAATTCTGGAATGCAAATTTGATTGATTGTCAAAGTTATATATGATTACCTGGACAACATAGATATGCCAAAATGATTGACAAATTTGTAAAGTTGCATGGAGAAAATAGCAAATGAAAAGCTTAGTTACTGATTAGGTGGAAATTTTATGTGAATAAATATATCAAGAAAACATTGAGAATTTTAGATATTATTTAAGAAAATTTTCCTATTGGGCCATGATACGATAAACGTATATTTGAGGAAAACATTTGCCACAAGCGGGTATAATATATAGATTGTATTATTTTCGGTACCATAAAATATTTGTTTTCTCATGAATAGGTATTCATAATTTAAGTTGGTTCTATTGTCTAGCAGGTTCTGGGATTGGCAAGGTTACAGAATTCGCTATCAACATGCTGGGAGCTATGGCCCAGCATTAGTACTTATACATGGATTTGGTGCAAATTGGTACTCTTTATGTCTGCTTTAATTGCAATACCAGTAGCTTTCTGAAAATTCCAAGGAATATTTTTGTTAGGAACCGATGAATAATTTATGTTTCAATCTATTTTATTAATCTATCTGACAAATTGCACTAAACAATATAATGCAGTGGATTTGCCTGTATGGTGGACATGATTTTTTTACATACCACCCTTGCCTAAACTTTTCATAGTGACAATCATAAATGAAAATCATATATCTTTTCTATACAATATTTATATCAGGCAACTTTAATGAATTTATACCAGTGAATTTGAAGTATTCTGGTCAACTTTATCATGGAATTATTTAGATGCCACATTGGCTTATTCCACACCTGGTTAAATTCCTTGATTCTCCAAAATAAACTAATACGACTAAGGGTATGCTACTGTGGGCGACTTTTCAGGGATGACTTGATTCTTGGTATACATTTGTGGAATGATTCTTGCATTACTTTTTACCACTTTGTGGTTGTATAATTTTTTTGGGTTAAAAATATTTTAAAGAAAAGACTTGAATTGTGATAGTTCTGGTTGAATTTAATTGCAGTGACCATTGGAGGAGGAATATTCCTATTCTTGCAAAGTCAAATAGAGTGTATGCGATTGATCTTCTTGGTTATGGGTATTCAGACAAACCAAAGCCAAGCAATACAGATCAGTCTATTTACACATTTGAGACATGGGCTAAGCAAGTGAATGACTTTTGCATGCAAGTTATTAAAGATCAAGCATTTTTTGTATGCAACTCTATTGGTGGTAACGTTTCAAAAACTACATTTAGTTACTTTTTTATAGGAGTTGTAAAGCATGCTTATAATGCTAGCTGAATTTCATCATTCTGTTCACATTAAAGAGACAATTAAATTTATTTTATTGTTGAATGTTGATATTGAAACTGAAATTTTATTAAGTCTATAGATTCTTTGGATTTGTTGGATGGTAGAAATGTATATGCTATGAGTTTTAAAAATATCATTAAGAAAATTACAAAGTGTCGGTAACATTTGGAACAGATTAACCAAATTTGCAAGTGTAATATCCCACGTATGTCTAATGTGCTCAAATGTAGGACATTGTAGGAAAATGTGATATTCATCTTCAATGTTATTTGTATTGAATAGTCAGCATATTTATCCTTCACATGGAATTTTGAGCAATCCACTTGTTTCAACTTTAAGATGATGAGATCCTATTAGCATTATGTTAATTGGGCATTGCAAATGGTGAGGGATAACAACAGATGAATTGTTGGCTTTTGAATTAAAGCCTTCCCTAATACTATACAGATAGAAATGTTTTTTTTATTCTTCTATGTTTTTGTAAAGTTTTTGAGGCACCACTTTCACTAATTTGCGATCTTGCGTAGGATTAGAATAAAGAATGTACTTTTGAATATTCTATTTATTAAGCCATGAACTCCCTCATGAAATCATAGTTTATCTTGGGTTTCTATCATCACTTTTTAAAAGTATTTATCTAATGAGAATTCAGAAAGATTATGAGTGCAGGCTATAAACTGACATATAGCTTAAACTTCTAAGGGCATCATCTCTACTTCAAGGAACATAATATGATATTATCTTTATCTTCTCACTTTGAAATCATCGATTAGGAAAATCTTGTAAATGTCTGTTAGCTATTTCCAATGTTTACTTGCTAGAGTAGGACCCCATATGCCACACCCATAAAAAATAGTTTGTTAAACAAAGGCATGAAAGAGTTATTTTTAGATATCCCAAGCTAAAATTGATTTCTTCTTACATTTACTTTTTAAAGCAAATAATGTTTTCATATCACTTGTAGCTTTTTGAGTAATGCACTAATCCGATTTGTAATTATAGAAGCATTCTAGTCCAAGATATTTATAAGAGGAGGTTAAGCTCATATGTTTGTTTCCTATATTAAAATTTTATATCTTATTGTGTGCCACAAATCATTACTTTAGTTTTCTAGACATTAACCTTGATTCTTGACAAAAGTCATTAAGAGTATTAAATTTTTGTTGTAATCCTTGCATTGAATTGGAAATTAAGACAACATCATCAACATAAAGTAAGAGTTTGACATGACTACTTTCAATTGTAATTGCAAATTGAGTTGGTATTTTATGCATCTACTTTTCAAGTTCATCAATAAAAAGCCCAAATAAAGTAGGAGAAAGAGACCATCATTATTTTACACCAACAAAACTATTAAATAAAATTCTTTCTTGCCCATTTGTAAACTAAATACATAGCTCTTTGTAAAGTTTTTGGATGGCAAATAACATTATGTTGGGAACTTTTAAATTTTCCAAGTGCCTCCAAAACTTGCTTCACATGACCAAATTATAGGCCTTAGAGAGGTCTACAAAGTAGATAGGTGTTGCCTTGTTTGGATCTTTTATGCTATCAATAAGATATTTTAAATTGATGATATAGTTTATGGTAAAATACTAGCGCCTAAATCTTGCTTGGGAAATTGCTCATATTTTAATTTCTTCCACAGCTTTTTGTGCCACTAGTCTTTTTTATCCTTCATTAAAATAAATAGTGTATTATCACTATTATGAAACTCTTCCATTTTGTTGTTGCTATGAAACAAAGTTTGACAAAGATTTTCAATGCCAAACTAGCAATAGATACATATTTCTTCTATGAGAAAACTAGCAATATTCATGCCAAGGAATTGGAAGGGAAAATCCTGTAATAAACCTTCTCATTCATAGAGAGCAGCTTTTTTAGGTGAAAAGTAGCAAAAAGATAAGATTAAAAAAGATTTATGTTGTCATATTGTTTAGCTAAACATAATGACTATATTCATCTATCTTTTCTATTTGAACTTAGGATGAGGATATCAACCATTATAACCCTTAACTTGGAGTCCTCAAGTGTGCTTGGATCCTTGTGTATGTGTCTTTATGTTTGGGCATGATTTGGGCAAATTTTAGCAGCATTTGAAGTTGTTAAGGGTCAAGGTGTCAAAGTTGCTTGTTGTTGGGATGTCTTGAAGACATGAGACATCTTAGCAAAGGGTTCTAGATATGCAATTGGGACATCTAGCATAGTTGAGAGATCTTGCTAGCAAATGATATCTTGGAGTTGGGATGGCTTGCTTGAAACAACAATAATCTCATATGGGTTGTCTTGTACTTCTTGAGGCATCTTGGTTTAAATGAAGGTGTGAGTGGGAAGTTGAATAGTTTGAAAAAAAAAAAAAAACTATAAATAGGCTATGAGGTCTTTATGAAATGAGACACAATTAAAGAGAGGCAATTGGGACACACTTGAGAAAAAGAGTAGCCTAAGGAGATGTGAGAGAGTCTCTTATGAGTGTTGTCTTGTCTTCTTGAGATTGTGCTCTTGTGTGTTATATTGTGGTAGCCACAATTGAATGAGAGTTGATGATGAGGACATCACTTCAATCCTAAAGTACTTTATCCTTAATTGTGTGTGTTTGTTTGATTTGTCTTAAGTTTTTGTGTGTATTGAGTGTGTTTCGGGCATTTTGGGACCATGAAAAGGTTCAAAGGAGGTTAAGGAAAGGACTTTAGATGCAACCCGTGAGTTGGGATGCTTTGTTGTTGGGACATCCTCAAGGTTTGAGATGTCTTGATAGAGCTTGGGATGTCTGTAGTGGAAATGTCTTGCACCTTTCAAATATCTTGAATCAAGACATCTTGACAATTTAAGATGTCTTGACTACAAGTTTATGTGCCTTTTGGCTAGATGTCTTGGTTGTTGTAGACATCTTGGCAAAATGAGGCTAGACTTCTTTTGACATGTCTGCACATGTTTGGGACATCTTCGAACATTTAAATTTGTACCAAGGAAGATGAATGGTCAATGGGTTCAACTTTGGCAACCAATTGTGAAGTGTAAGTTTGACAGCTCATTGAGAGCATTGTGTCTTATTGTGAGAGTCCATTGTGGTTTAATGAGACTGTGAGAGAGTCTATCCATGTGTGGTGGTTGTGTACTTGTGGGAGTATTGAGTTGAGTGTGGGGAGGGAGTTTGGATGTCTTTGTCTTGTCCTTGGGATTTATGCTTCCTAATTCATTTGTACTTATTTTGCATTTAGTTTCCAACAAAAATAAAGAGTGATTTTTTTGTCATTGAGAGTTTTTGATGTGTGTTTTGATCATTTTGAGGACCTGGATTATGGAATCCAAGGGGACTCCTCACTAGGTGAGAGGGATCATTGAAGATATGTATTGCCTCTAGGTCCATGGGATTGTAAGTTGAGCTTTACTTTTCCATTGTTGTGGTATTTCTTTATTTAGTTCAATATAATTGTGGGAGAATTATTTCATTTTTTCTTGTTCTTGCATTCTTCAAGTCAATTCAGCTTGGAAGTGTTGTAGAATTATGAATTTGAGGCTTTTTGGTATGTGTTTGATCAATTTGAGGGCCTAGATTGTTGAATCCAGTGAGACTCCTATCAGTTGAGAGGGATCATTGAGGATATGCGTTGCCTCTAGGTCCTTGGGATTGTGAGTTGAGTTTTGCTCTTTTATTGTTGTTGTATTTCTTTGTTGAGTTTAATATAATTGAAGGAGAATTACTCCATTTTTTCTTGTTCTTGCTTTCTTCAAGTCAATTTAGTTTAGAAGTATTATGGAATTGTGAATTTGGGGCTTGTTGAGGCAAGCCCCATGTTAACTTGTTGATGAAGAGAATTTCAAATCAAAACAATGAAACCTTCAAATGGTCTTCCATGATTTGCATTTCTTACATAAGGAATACATAAAGCAAAAGAATTTAAAACAAAAATTTTTGGAGAGTCTTCAGTTTTTGTGTCTTAGCAATACCAAACATGTCAAATTTATTAAAGAAAGATATATTATATAACTCACTTTATCTTCTACTGATCTACCAATGTTTAAAAATCCACAATGAAAACATGTTATACCTTTGTTGTAAAGTTTTTTGAATAATTAGTTTCTGGTAATTATTGCATTACCTTTTGAAAATTCTATGAAACCTTATACCCTTGCTTCTTTCATGTCCATTCTATGGATCTTTTTGCAACTTCCCTTTTGGTATGGCCATTATTGATCTAAATTTTATACCTTTTAAGTGGTTGTGATGTTCCCAAACTTTGGATCTACCATTTGTGTCATGAAATTTGACAACATTCTGCCTAGGTTTATCATTTTTAGGCCTGTCATGAACTACCTACTTTATTTCAGGCAATTGAATGTGTATTATTTTTCTATTACCATTGTCACTTCTTAAATTAGGTCATCATTTTTTTCTCTATCCTAACAAAATGGAGATTAAGAGCTTTTTCCTTCCTTTCTTTTTTTAATTGAGAAGTTAGCAAATTGCCGCATCCATGTGAATTTCTTCAACAATGTTTTTAAGCTACTTCTTTGTTGGATCCACTTTAATAATAGCTTCCAATGTAGTGATTTTAGTTTTCATATATATTTTTTGATTTATCTTATTTGCTTATCTTTTTTGATTTGCTTTGGTCCTAGCTTTCAAAGTAGTAAACTTAGCTTCCAATGCAGTGATTTTCTGACACATCTCCTCCAAGTGCAGTGGTAAATCTTTAATTTTTATGAACATTTTCTTGAACATTGCAAACTTCATTGCTATTCTTTCCCATGTAGCTTTAGGAACTTGAATTATTTCAAGGTTTTGTCGTTTAGATCCCATTTCAAAACCTTGAAATTGAAGTGGTTTTTTTGTGTTCTCATATAGATTTGATCACCAGAAACCTTTTTCCCAGAAGCTAGATCTAATCACTGGAATACTCAAACAAAACCCTTTCCAATGTATTCAACCGTCGCTGCCAAACCCTTTATGTGATATGCTAAGGTGGTTTACCAAATTATTTGAATAATGCTTGCAACGAGAAGTCTTTAATTTCATTTTTGCCTCTTTAATATTTTTTATGCATTCATGTGCACACACAAGGACGGGTGTGGTTTGTAGGATGAATGCATAAAATTTTGAATATGATTTTATGAATGACAAACATAATATCTGATAAATCTCATTTTAATTGTGGGCATTTTTTGCATCCAACATCTTTGTTTGAACTTTGAAAACATAATGTAGTAAGGATAAAGTAATATGATTTTGATAGCGTTTTGAAGTCTTCTATTTAGAATGTTGGTCCCTGGAACCAGGATTTTGTAGCCATCAATGTACCTTTTGCAATTCCCTACCATCCTAAGATTACTTCATTTAAGAATAGCAGGACATAAACACATTGCTATTCTTAAAATGTACAAGGTTCTTTTTCCTAATAGCAGGAAGTATCTTAATTTTTTTTTTGTTCACAATGAATTGATGGAAAGTCAATTGGGTGCTTTCCTAAATATCAGATTTGGATTTGATTATGTTTTCTTTCCATGATAATAATTTCTGAACAACTTATTCTGTTTCTAAATAAAAATAAAAATAAAGGGTTCTTTTTCCTTGTTTCCACAAGTGTTCTGGTTAGACTTTTCATTACTTCCAAACCATACGGTTTTTACAGATTGCCTGTAACTGTAAAATTTTTCCAATATTTTCTGCTTTAGACCATATGCTGAATAATTATTGAAGGTTGCTCTTGAACATTAGTACTGCCATACACATTATTGAACATATGTTTTTTCTGTAAGATTATCCGATTTCATTAGTTGGATCATGAACGTTTTTTCCTTACCAACAATTTGATGGAGAAAATGTCTGTGCTATATTTGTTTATTCTTGTAATTTAAATTAAAAAAATCGGATTATTCCACTTTAGATTCTATTCATCATGTGCAGGCATTGTTGGTCTTCGGGCTGCCATCATAGATGAAAATATTTGTAGAGGTCTGGTTCTCCTTAATATCTCGTTGCGTATGCTTCATACACGGAAACAAGCTTGGTATCAAAAGCCATTCATAAAAGTTTTTCAGAGTATTGCAAGGTATTTATTGCTATTGAAAATTCATGATTAAGATGAAAACAATTTGGATTGTCTTTTGTGTATTTAAACCAGGGATACCTATGTATTCTTGCAGAGATACCAATGTGGGAAAGTTGTTTTTCAAGGCTGTTGCAACACCAAAGGTTGTTAGAGACATACTCTCTCAAGTGAGTGGTCAATGGCCTTAATTTTACTACACCAATTGTATGTGATCATTGTTGAAGTAATTTTAGGAAGCAGTATTGTAGATATTTGAGGCCAGCAGTTTGAATCTTATGACATTGATACATTGTAGTGACAATATGTTAAAATATATCTTTTAATCAAGATACAATCATTAGTTTCTTAACGTAAGAAAAAGAAGGTTATGATGATTCATGAAAAATTACAACTGCTCAGGAGGTATAAAGGAGCCTTAGATCACACCTTGAAAGAAGATGAACCATCATAAGAAGACATCATAGAACAATAGGAGATGTGATCATAAGTCAAGGATGAATCAAGAAGATGGTTCGTAAAATTAAAAGAAGTTAAAAGCTCCATGTCATAAGAATGATGAGTAGAAGAAGAACGAACATTTGTAATGTATGCTCCAAATGAAAGACTCGAGTTCTTTCAGATAGTACTTGTGGAGAAGAGATTAGGCCTGGTTCATAAGGGTTGAGAAAACCAAGTAAGTCCTGGATATGCCCAACACCAAAAGGAGGATTTAACAACAAAGGCTAAAGATTGAAGAAAGTAAATACAGTGAGTCTGTATGCAAGTAAAGAATGCACGAAAGAAGTATGTATGAAGAAAACAATTGAAGATAGTTATTGTAACTTAGCTGCAGATCACTAAAGGAGCATAGAGTGCACCAACCCATGTAAGACTAAGCATAGGAAGTTTCATACATGTAGTAGAGAACCCACAATGCTAAAAGACTCTAGGACAATGTAGAAGTTGTAGCATTACCAGAGGAAGGTGCTATTGGTGTTGAAGGATGACTGTTTTTGTTTAAATGTTGAAATTTTGGTTAAATTTTGATGTGAAATGATGAAATTTTAGTTTACAATGAATTGTATTATTGTAGCATGACTCATGGTTTCTTGATCACGACTGAACCACGACTTGTGGTTAGTGGAAATAGAGAAATAAATTAAATTGAGGATTCCATGAGCACACCATGAGTGAGCCATGAGTTGTGGTGTTTGCAACTAGAGAATAAATGTTCTTTGAGTATTTCATGAGTTTCCTATGTGTTCTCCATAGGTCGTGGAGCTTTTGCCATATTTTAATGTAGAGACCATGAGTTGTGGTTTAAGATCATGAGTCATGGTATGTGACCATGAGTCGTGGTTTAAAGAAAATGTCAATTATGTGTTGTGGTTGACTTTGGATTGTGTGTTGCAAATGCTGATGACCATGATTGGTGGTGACCTCATGGTTTGATTTTGGGCTGACCATGAGTTGTGGTTTATTATCTGATGTAACCATGAGTTGTGGTTGGATTGTGGCAAGACAAAAAACTTGGGTTTTGATCAAAATTGAAATCTAATTTTGATGCAGATTTGGTGATTGATGTCACTAGGAGTATCTTGTCAGTTTGGTATGAAGATTAGAGTGACTTGGTATAAAATTGAGATGAGGAAAATGTGATTATACCATTGATGACTATTGAACTTCTGAAGGTTGAAAATCTGAATTAATGAGTTGATCTTGAATGATTAATCCTATGACATTGGTCAATTGATGAGAGTACAATTTAGCGAATGTGCTGAGAGCCAGACTAAGTTGAGAGACTTGTTAATGATTGACAGTAAATTTGGTGATAATAATGTTTGGAAGTGGATGAAGATTTAAACTTGAGGAAGATGAACAGTTGAGAGAGTAATGTGAGCTTGAAAGCTTTCGTAACTAATCTTTATTGCAGCAATAGCAATTCATTACCTCATAGTATGGCCTTGGAATGTATAGAAAAGTGATTGGGCCTTACTAGGAGGTATTGAGAAGTCATTCTTCAATGAAAAAACTGAATAAAATATGAAAATAATGATGAATTGGGGGCAAATAATAATACATCTGTCCATCAATTCACAAAACAAACATACTAGGGGGGCATTGAAAAGTCATTCTTTAATGAAAAGATTAATAAAATATGAAATTAATGATGAATTGGGGGCAAATAATAATACATCTGCCCATCAATCCATTCCATAAAACAAAGAAAATACATTTTTGACATTTTAGAAGAAGAGACAAAATGATACAATACTATTTTCCCTTGTCTTCATGCTTGAATGTTGCTTCCATTGAACATTAATATTAACAATCCCTCTTTTAGGGTGTAATGCAAACTTCTTTTATTTTTGTTGATGTTTCCTTGATGCCTATACTGCTGCAAATGTGGTCATGTTTGTCATGCAAAAGAGGTTTAGTAAGTAAATGAACCAAATGATTATTGGATTCTTCATGGATTGGTTTGATATTGCCTTTGTTTACCTCTTGCTGGATAAAGTAGTGTTTTATATGAATGTGCTTTGATTTTTTGTGGAAAATGTGTTCATGAGGAAGTTGTATGGTTGAAGTGTTGTTACAAGACAAATTGATAGGTAAGTCAACATGGAATCCAAGACATGTCATTAATTTTTTAAGCTAAAGAATGTGTTGTGTGCACCTAACCATGATAATAAATTATGCTTCGCATATAGAAAGATTGATTGAAGTTTGTTTTTAGGACTTCCAATAGTTGGTATTTCTTCCATGAAAATTGATTGCCCTTGAAGTTGATTTTTCATTGTCATTGTCTCCTCCCTAATCAGCATGTGCATAGGCATGAAATTTTTTATCAAATTTGGTATATATTAGCCCATAGTTGGTTGTTCCTTTGACATATTTTAGAATAGAGATAACAACTTTTAGATGAGATTCTCTCTCTCTCTCTCTCTCTTCAAAAGAGATCAGGTGGTATATTAGCAAAAGCAACTGTACAAAGGCTAGAAAGCCCCAAACCGGCCAAGATCCACCAACCACCCACACAGACAAAATTGGATGGAGGCTATCCCAACAAAACCAATGGTATGGCAGTACAAAGAAGAGCACAAAAACTAACCTGACCCCAACCTAATAAAAGGGGATTGTAAAGAACAAAACTAGAATAACTGGCCTAGAACCAAAGCACAGCAGGGGCCCTTGCCCCCAAAGACCGGACCTTTAAAGATGAGTGGGGAGCCTCGAGCACTCATAGTATGGCCTCACAGTATGAGATTCTCTTAGTTCTTGCATGAAGCATGAAAGAAGAGATGTGACAAGTTCTAGGTCTGGCCTGGTGTGGCAAAGGAATCTAAGTGCTCCAATCATACTTCTATCCTTGATTGCATCCACAAGGGGAGTGATGTCTTTGTTCTCAAGTTTGATGTTATGAGGAAGTGGAGAGTTTGCTGATTTCTCTTTTGTCATGTTGTATTTTTCTATTATAGATTCAACATACTTAGTTTGGTGAAACTTTATGCCCTTCTTTCCTTGTTCAACTTGGATGCCTAGAAAGTATTTTAATTCCCCAAGGTTTTGCATTTTGAATTCATTCTTTATGTCTATTTTGAATTCTTCTAATAGTCTGTCATTGGTGGTAGTGAACACTAGATCATCAACATAGAGAGATATCATAGTAAAGTCAATCTTATTATGTTTGTAGTAGAAGGTTGGTTCAAACATGCATAATGAATTGTTTTTCTTGAGACAACTATTAATTCTCTTGAACCAGGGTCTAGGAGCTTTCTTTAAGCCATACAATGCCTTTTTCAGTCTACATACTGCCTTCTTTTCCTTTGATTTTGTATCCTTTTGGTTGCTGCACATAAACTTTCTCATTTATATCTTCATTGAGGAAGGCTGAGTTGACATCCATTTGATGTAATTTTAAGTTTTGATAGGTTGCCATGGAAAGAATAAGCTTTATAGTTTCAAACCTTGCTACTGGTGCAAAGATTTCTTTGTAGTCTATGTGTTTTTGTTGTTTGAATCCTCTTGCATCAAATCTTGCTTTTTGTTTGATAATTTCTCCTTTTTTATAATATTTTTTTTATACAGATATTTACAATCAATTATCTTATTTCCTTTAGGTCCATCCACTAATTCCCAAGTGGTGTTCTTCATGACGGCTTCATACTAGTTGTCCATGGCTTCTTTCCATTCTTTGATCTTTAATAATGGTTGTGTGTTGGTTGGCTCTTGACTAAGGGTTGAATAGGCAAGGTTTTTGAATGTATTGGATCTTGTTGTCCTTCTTTCAAAATTTGTTTTAAGCATTTGATCGTGAGGGTGGTCTCTTTGAACCGAAGGTTTACGGTTATTTTGAATATCTGATTTTTCGTTGTTTTTTAAAAGTTCATTTATGCCAAATTGTTCTTCAATTAATAACACATCTCTTGATGAGCATTATTTGTGTTCACTTAGGTTAGAGCATTTATATCTACTTGTTTTTGTGTCCTAGCCAAGGAGTATGCATTTTCTATCTTTGGTGTCCAACTTGTCCAGAAATTGTTTTGGTATTTTAACATAACAATAACATCTAAATGTTTTTATGTGTCTGATGTTCGGAAGTTTTTTGTAAAATAGCTCATAAGGTGACTTTTTTTTTTTAAAAAAATTGTTGCTGCTGATTATTCTATTGGTGATATAGGTTGCCATTGTTATGGCCATGCTCCAAAATTTGTTTGGTAATTGTGCATTTTTAATAAGGCACATCATCATGTCTTTTAAGGTTCTATTTTCCCTCTCTACGGCTCCATTTGATAAAGGGGTGTATTGTCAAGTTGGTTGGTGGAAATTTCCTTGTTCTGAGTAAAAGTCTTCAAAGTCTTTGTTGATGAGTTCCTTTCCTTTATCTGATCTAATGGCCTTTATAGTGAGATTCATGATGGCATAGAAATCTTTAAATTTACTTGTTGGTTCATCCTTAGTTTTCATGTTGTGTGTCCAAATAATTCTAGAGTGATCATCTACCATGTTGAAAGTGTAATTTGCCCCTCCAATTGATGTCAATGTGGTTGACATAGGTCCAATGAGGTCTATGTGAAGTAGCTCAACAGATTTTTCTTTTAATTTTCATAGTCATGATGTGAGGACTGTTTGCTTTCCTTGGATGCAAATTTTACATTTTTCTTTTGGTGTTTTTCTGATTTGTCTTCAGATATTAGTGCTTGGACAGTGGGATCTTTTGTTTCTTGAACATTACTGCTAGTGTTAATAAGGTTTTCTTTTAAGTCAGAACAATCACAATCTATGCCGTGGATACCATTGTTGTAGGCTTTGATTGTTATGATCTCCTATCCATCAAGTTTTGGGATGGTACACTTAATTTTTGTAACTGACATTAATTCCTCTCCTGGCCTTTTTTTTTGAGAAGGTCGGGAATATATTATAGCCGCAAAACAAAGTAAGATACAAACCTTGAAGGGGAGGATTGCCACTAAGGGGGAGGGGAGAAACCCCTTGACATCAAACAAAACCACAAAGAGAGAGAGAAACAACATTCCATAGCAGGGGGTGCAGGATTCGAGGCCCTGGCAGGCGCTCTGCCGCCACGCGCATGCGATGCAGGTACAAGGGTGGTTGGGCCTTGAACTGCGTAGACTGATGGTGGCCAGGTACCCGCAGGTGTCAGGCTGGCAGTAGATTTGGAGGGGGCTACTCCTCGAGAAGATCAAAATGTTCCTGTGGTTACTGCGAAATGACACGTTACCAGTTCACACGCTTCTGCGCAGTTGCGGCATTAATGTGGACGACACCTGCCCCTTGTGCGACACTGCGCCTGAAATAGTACGACATTTCATCTTTGATTGCACATACATGCACGCCATGTGGCACTCAGCTGGTGCGACCCCCCCCCCGATGTGCCTCACCGACAACTCTTGGGCAATGCTACTTTTTAATGGGTAGCGTGGAAGACAAGAAACTGCACTGTTTTCCAGCAGATCAAGTTGCCCCCGTCCCCGCTAGTGGTTTCCTAGGCTCTTCGTGCATGGAACGAGATCGAGTGGTGATGGGGGTCACGCCGACTTTCGAACCTGATTGCGCCGTGTTCCAGGCAGAGGAAGAACTCTGGCAAATGGTGGAACAGTGCAGCTGGAACGGCCCCCCTGCAGTAGCTGATGGGTGACCTAGACTTGGCAGATGACGTGTTTTTCTCTAACTGGCACAACAAGCAGACTTACTTTCGGGGGAGAGAGGTAACCATCACAGAATCTTCAATTGCCAGGTGTTTGGGGGCCTAGGCCGTTGACGAGGTCATTTTACCTTCCGCACGAGGGTTGCAAGACGCGGAAATGTTCTTCGATGGGCCAGTGCCACGCACACAAAGTAGACAAGTGCCTAGATCCTGCTTGCCACGAATCTGGGCCTGAGCGGCAGATTTGGTGGACAGATTTTTTGTCTAGTCTGGCAACGGCTCCAAACTCCAGGGCATCCACTTTACCTTCCTTCGTTGCCTGAAATTAGGGCGTCAGGTTAACTTACCCCAATTTTTTCTGGCGGCTCTACAACTTCAGAGACGAGGCTACCATTCAGGGCTCATCTTGGCCTTATGGCAGGGGGTAGAGGGGGGGGGGGCCAAGAATCGCAAAGCATCCCCTCGTGGGGGCCTCCCCCGCCTAGCCCATTGTCCTCGACCAGCCGGGAGGACCTCTACCCCCCACCTTCAATGACTTACACGTGGAAACAGCGTAGCCAATGAGGACGGCGCCTCCCAACCAGTTTCGTGGCATCGGAGTTGTCACCGCCTGAGACCTCCAGGCGCAATGTGAACTGGGAAGAGGAGTTGCAGCAGGCTACACAAAAGGCCGCAATCGTGGCATGCAAGGCTGAGTGGTAGGAGTGGGAGGCAAAATGGTAGGAAACCCTCACGCAGGCACGGATCGAGTTGGAGGCCCAATTTAGAGAAAGGGAGCAGGAGAGGGTGAGGCAACAAACCCTCTAGGCCGATGCGGCCTGGGCCTGGCTGGTGGATGAGATCCGGGCCCAAGTGAGAGAAGAGATGCTGCAGGAGGAAACTGTCCAAAGGGAGCGTGAGGAGGCTGAACAGGCGTAGCTCGAGCGGGAATAGGAGGAGGAAACTCAGCGGCAGTGCTAACTGGATTGGGCGCACGAGCGGGAATAGGAGGAAACTCAGCGGCAGTGCTAACTGGATTGGGCGCACGAGCACAGTGCACGCCAATGGCTTCGAAGTGGATGGTGCCATACCTCATCCTGGGCATCAATTGCGATAGCTCCTGGTGAGAGCTCAGATGCCACATCCGTTGGACCTTAGCGTGCTTCTATCCAGATGGGGGGACATCGACGGAGGACCAGAACAGACGGGAGTCGGCCATGCAAGGAATCCAACAGGCCGCCAGTTTTATGGACGCAGAGCTACATCGGAACATGCTGGATATTCTTCATGAGCTGGAACACCCACAATGTGCTTGCCATCGGCTGCCGAAAAACCCCTAGCAGGGTCGTGGCTTCGGTCTGTGGGGATCGTTGTTGCTCCCCCCCTCCCCGCCACCCCCCCACACTTGTTTTTTGGTTTAAGGTGGCTTTAGCCAGACTGATGCAGAGTTTGGCATGTTGATTTTGGGGTGTTACCCCACCCCACAGGGGCCATCGTTGATGACCTGCTGTTTGTAATTTCTTGTACTATAATTTTTCTGTAATACAATCCCGACTATTTCCTCAAAGAAAACATTCTGTAGCATGGGAAAGGGACAAAAATATTTGATACTTGGGCCCTTAGGGCAACCGTGCTCAAAACCCCAACCCAAGAAACCCATGGACTACACCGGACAGCTCTTCTTAATTCTTGTTAACTTTGTTATCATATGGATTGGGAAAGCTTGGTACAAGTATAGTGTGGCCTTTCCTGCACATGGGTTGTGTCTAAAATGGCATTGTGGTGTTTAGAAGCCATAAAAGTTGTAGCCTCTTCAAACTCTTTGTATTGCTCTTCTCTTGGTTGTTGTTTCTATGCCCCCTAGGTTCTTGGCTTTGTTGGGATGAAGCTTGCTAGATGTAGTGCGAATTAACCTCTGTAGGCCAGCCCAGGATACGTTATGACTTACCCCCATGATCATGTATGGGCACCTTCCCATACATAACCATAACCATTGTTAAGCATTGGAGTCATGGGTAATATCTTGATTGATTTTCATTTACTACTTCTTCAAAAAGGCCTTGGGCTGCTATTGCTCCTCCTCCTCCTCTCTCTTGAGGTGTTCTTGCTCCTCCCTGAGCATGTCCTTCTTGATATGTGCATGAAGTTAGTCCTCTAGCACACTTTTGAGGGTAGCTTCCAACTCCTTTTAGCATCTTTCCTCCTCAGTGACTTCTTTCCATCATAGCTTCTCTTGTTGAACCCTAGCGAGGTTCTCTTGCTCATGCTACCACGGCTTGGTCTCCTACCTTGTTTGTTCCTTTGCCCTAACCTTGACCTCAATCTTCGCTTTGGTCCTAGTAAGGACCACCTCAAATTTTGATTAGAGCTTCCAACGGATTTGGTCCTTGGCACACATCAATTGCTCTTGGAGGCATGAGTGATGGTTCGTGGTAGAGCCTTGCCAGTTAAAGCCCTTACTAGTCCCCATAGGGCCCACCCCAATCAACCCCTCCACCCCTCCCCTACTTCCCAAGCGGTTGCTCATCCACTATTGTTGGGGTAGAGGATGCCCTCTCTTGGGTTGGTCTTTCCTGCTCATAGACTATAGCGTATGAAGAGAGTTTCATAGTTGGTAGCTTCAGTGGTTGTGTAGCCCGCCAAATGACAAGAGTAAGCCCTGAGTGTCAACCCTGTCGCTCTTGATGAAGAAAAGCCAAGAAAAATTTGGGCAAGTGAGTTAGACATCTCAACTTAAAGCACTTGAGGAAAGCAAAGTGTGCTCCTTGCAGTTTCCACACATTGTCTGAGTGAATGAAGAATTGTTCCACTAGCTGCACCACATCTTGTTATAACTACAGGAGGGTAGACTTGGGAATTTGATCACTCCCCATTTTTAGAATTGACCCCTCAAAGAAACTTTTTGCATCTTTATTTGAAACTTATTTGAAATCCTTAAGTAATCTTAAATGAGTCCTTTATGATTGCAGATGGCTTCTAAAAGACTCGTAGCTGAAAGACCCTCACAACAAAGAGGCAAGAAACCTAGAGGAAGCAGACATGTTGGAGAATAGACTCCACAAGCTAAGCAAGAGGCGTAGTCCTTTAGCATTCATTAGCAAACACCCACGATGGAACATTCTGCACAAGCTGAAGTTGAAGCACCATTAGCTCAAGAGTAGGGATAGCGTCTCAAGTTCTTAAGCGAGTGCCTCCAAGCTATTTAGGAGAAGTCCATCATGTTCATAGTAATTGTGGAACTTAACTTTAGACCATTCATATAGTTTGCACCTGCCAATGTCCGAGAGCAACTCCAAGCCTCTCCTCTTTGGCCAACACTGTCATGTAGTGGTGAATGGTATAGAGGGGAAGTTTATCAAGTCTAGAGAGATAAACAAGATGATGCCATAGTCAAAATTGAAGGAGGCACAATGCCCTATTTAGTTGAAGCAATTGCAAAGGCATTGGACCTTCCAAATGTTGGAGCAAATATTGCACAAATCTCCACAAGGTCTGACATTGATGCAAAAAGGTTGTAGTTATAGAGGGCTTATGGAACAATAGACAAAGAATAGAATGGATTGTCTACTAAAGAAAGGATATACTTCAAGATTGGGACTTATCATATTTTTCTCACCATGAGATTAAACAAGATTTCCACTTATGCTACAAGAGGAAGCATAATCCTCATGGGAAAATTTCAAGCAAACATAGCTCATCTGCTATATCTAGAAATCCACAGAAGGTTTGAAGAGAAGAAGGCAGAGAAACTCACTTTGCCATTCCCTTGCCTCATAAGAAGACTATGCAAGTAAGCTGGAATTTTGGGTTACACCAATGATGTTCTATGCAAAGCCTAGAATGCATTCTACGCTGATATGTCAAAACTAGTGTTTCCCAAGAAAGATCAACTAGAGAAGCTAGTAGGCATTGAGGGACCTACAGGATTCACATGAACAAGAAACATTCTAGCCATAGGATAAGACCAAGTAGGACCTAGTGGGTCAACACCAGTTGGTGATAGACCAAGATCAAGTGCTCCACCATCACAACAAGATTACAAACCTTCTATGAGCCATCTATAGCAGATTGCAGAAATCATCAGTTTTGGAAATAGAGAAGTCTCAAGCATGTACCAAGTCAGAGATAATTCCATAAAGTCTATAGTATCAACAGGACCTGCTAGTGGTCAAATATCAATATAGGCAAAAAAAGATGAGGATTGGGCACAACAAATATCAGGGAACGTTACATCCTTCCAAGTTATGCTAGAAATAGGAGAAGAAGCCACAATTGTGGTTATGCAACACTAGGATGCAACAAGAGTAGTCGAAGTTATTATTGATCATAGCAAAGAGTTCTTCAATGTTCTCGTTGTGCCACCAGCAGATATGACTAGAGCGAAAGATGTTAAAACAATAGCTGGAATCTCTATGGCCCTGCAAGAACATGAGGATATCTTGGATCGACTATTGCAGACAAGGCAAATGATGTAGAACCTTTTTCATATCCCTAGTGATATCACTGTAGTACAGTCCAAGCTTATTTCAAGAAAGGGCAAGCTAGCGATGGTTGAAATTATAGCTGAACTTGCAGAAAATGAGGTGTAGAGGTTGCAAGCAAAATTAGCAGCATTAAGAGTAGAAAAACAAGACCCTGCACAATACGTAGCGCTAGACCAACTAAACAAATTTAGAATTGAGCAGGTAGCCCAATTGGTAGCCAGAAACATTCAAGTGGAGAAGGAGAAGGAGAAAGCAATGTGGAACACCTCAGTGGCTGAAGCACAAACATATGCTCATGCCAAAGCCCTAATTGCCTTGGAGCAGGCAAACAGAAAGATTGTTGTAGAAAATAGAAGATTGACTAACATTGAGAAACAGAAGGATGTCCTTGAAGAGAGCATCCATCAGCTAAGAGAGCAGTTCGCAAGAGTCAACTAGGACATGCAAAAATTGGCCAAGGAAAACAAAACCTTATCAATGAAGGAAGTTTGCGCAATCCGCCAAAAGTCAACTATTGAGATTAGTGCATGGCAAAACGAGGCCAAGAAGCATGAAAGGTTAAAAGAGCACCATAGAGATCAAGTGGGCATGTATAAATAGATTAATGAAAAAGAAATCTAGATGGCCAAGGCCAAAATCAACACCATTACAACGCAAACACATGATTGGCAGCAAATCCTGGATGGTCTTGCCCACATTCATCAAGCCAAAAGTCAGGAATAAAGACTTGCAGATCAATGATATCATAGAATACATGGGTTTAGCAAACCTCCATTATGCTAATCTAGCCATGCTCACAACAAGTAGACCTAGAAATGAACTAGAGCATTTAGTGGCTGTAGTCTATGTGCTATATGAGAAAGAGTTTGCAAATAGAAAGGACACCCAACAAAAGCTACATATTGCAAACTTTGAACTTCAAATAGTCAAGGCTAGCTACTAGGATCAAAAGGACGTTGCAGCAAATTTGGCTCATAGAATGATAGACTACCAAGAATTGAGAAAAGTAGCCAGAGCATTTGAAGAAGAACGACGGTAGTTTGCAGCATGGTATGTGAAGGCAAATAAGATGTTTCCATAGTTGCCTTGCCCATGGGAAGTACCAATTTCGGCAAACATTGTTGAATTCGCCTAGACAGTATACAACCCTAGATTAGAAGAGAAGAAACTTTGGGTGTTACTTAACCGCTATCAATTCTAAAAGCTTGATGACAAAGGGAAGAGACTGATGGAGGAGCCATCGCCACATGGGACATGAAGCTACATTGAACTCCAAAGTTTTGTTTTTTCTTGTTTTGTTTGTCATGTGTATCCATCCTGCAATGCATGATAATTTTGTAAACATCACTTGATCCACAATGCAACATTTGTAGTAGAGTCAGTAATGCAAATAAGTCATAGTATTCAAGTTTGTATACAACCCCACAAACTTTGTAAGGAACTCTATTCTCCTTTTGTTTTAACTTGAGGATGGGTTTCTAGTCAGTCATGGGGCTATGATAAAATCACTTAAGTCATCAGATGTGATATCGTAGCTTTGCTTATGTCATCATAGATGCAATGTAGTGGGTCCTAGTCTCCACTATAAATACCAACCCACCACCACGTCAAACGAATAACTTTGGTCCAACACTTAGGCAAGTTCTTGCAATTTGTTTCCATGATTTTACACTTAGTGATTTAGTGAATGCTGGTAGTGTGGTGTTAAACAGTTATATAGAATCTTTGTTCGAGTGAATTGTTCTTGGACACAATTCATGACTAGAAATAAAGATTGAGATTGTTTTTCGCTATTATAGCATTCTACTTAGTTTACTTACATTTCCATTACACTTAGGATTAGACTTCATTTCAATTTCCATTATGTTGGCATTTAAGATAATTCAAGTTATATAACATTAACCTATCATATGCCTTGCTAAGAGTTAAACCATATAACTTGTACTTCACTAACTCAAAGTGAGAAGATAACAATCATGAATTGAACCTCAACTACTAGTGAATTTACATTGGCCATCCATGGATTACAATCAAGTCACATGTGTACACTTGTGACTTGTATGGTGGAGTGTTGGAATATCCAATTGCTCATCATTGACGCTGTTGCTAGGGATGTGTCAATGTTTGCTAAGTAGTTGATGTTACAAAGTTTGTTGTGTTAAGAGTCATCAATCAAATCCTTTACACTAAAAGCAATTTTTCCAAAGTACACACTTAAGGCGTTAAACATTTAATATGGCTTCTACAAATAAGGATAAATCACCACTTGCTAATAAATTTAATAAGAGTCATGATAGGAAATATAATAAAAAAGATTGGAGTGCACCCATGCAAACTAGAATTTCATACGCTTACACTGATCCATATTATCCTAACTTCACATTTGTCTTTCACCAGGATGAACAACTAAGGTGGAGAGATTTACAGGGCAACATTGTCTTGCCTCTAGAATGTTCTGCATCGTCAATGCTACAAGCAATCCTCATAAGGTTAAACCTTGGCCACATACAAGAAGGGTACCACATCACAAAGCACATGACCAGGCCATGCCAATCAATAGAAGCTCAGGTAAGAAAGGATGCTGCTATGGAAACAAGGCATGAGCTTGACAAAGGAAAGAAAGTACCACAAATGGTTGTCCTAGAAGAAAGAGACGATGCTATGTTCCACGTGGAGAAATTCTATCAAACTCATGGATCTCAATCTCAAACACTAGTCATTTGTATCGAAGATTCTGTCAAGGTACAATTACATTCAGCTCTTGTGGAAACACCTAGATGAGATAAGGAATACTCCACACTTAGGAGCAACTCGAGGCCTAGAACCTCCACTAAATCAAAAAAGGGATGAATCAAGGAGTCATAGAAGGAGAACTAGTAGGCACCATTCTCCAACTTCTTCCTCTTTCTTGTACTTCTCCAGAGATTATGACAAGAGAGAAAGAGGAATGAGGGATCATGATAGGGAGAGACGAAGGGATCTTGAGAGACATGAGCATTGAAGAAGATATTTTGATGAAGAAGAGGATAATTACGAGAGAAGAGGAGAAAGGGTCAAATATAAAGTAAGAGAGTGTTATGAGCATCGAAGGGATCACCACTACAATAGAGCTCATGAACCCGATGATTATGAAGAACCCCTATTGGCCACTCGCAACATGATTAGTATCAAAGAAGTAGTGTATATTCCTACTAGGCATGTAAGAGATGGTCACATCAAGTGGCAAGACATGAATAATATTCCCAAATTTGAAGGTGGATACAATGCAAATCCAGAACACCATCTTCAAGCCTTCCACAATGCTTGTGCCTTGCAAAATATTGAAAATGATTGGCAGAAACTCAAGTTGTTTTCTAGAATACTCATAAAGGAAGTAGAGAGCTGGTATAGATACTTAGAACCAAAAACAATTTGGAAATGGATTACCATGCTAGAGCACTTCAATGAAAAATATCAAACTTATTCTAGAGTGCCTAATTTGAGGACACAGATTCAAGGATGGAAGCAAGTGATACATGAATCCCTTGATGCGGCAATGGGCATATACTACTCCTTACTCCATAGGTGCCTAGGCCATAGATTTTCTCAAAGGAAGCAATTTGACACATTGTTGATGGGCTACGAAACAAGATGAGAAACCCCTAGGGTATATGCCCAAGGTAGGTTATCCGAGATAAGAGTCTATTGTATTGAAAGACTCATTGACCAAGTGGCAAAAGAAGAAGGAGAGTTAAGAAAAAGAGAATTAGTTAAAGAATACAAAAGAAATCCTACCATTAAAAAAAAGGGATGTAAGAATATATGAATCACAAGAAAAGGAGACTTTGGAAGAAATGATCCAATGAAAGACTCTACCTGTTCAGAAATTAGTTAATGACATGCAACTAAGGCAGAGAAAATGCGGGATTTTGTAGACGATAAATTTGGTACAACATTGAAGATAGTAGAAGAAAAGATTAAACAAGTCCTAAACCAAAGTAAAGGCAAGAAGAACCAAAGAGACCATGGGCAAGAACACTATAGAAATAAAGGAAAAGTTGTTGTAGTAGAGGAAATAACGGACTCTAGTTTAGAAGATGATGAAGGATGCAAAGTGTGCCAGTATGAACATCTTAAAGGATGATTCCCTGTTATGGCACACTTACAAGAGTCCAGGGCATATGTACTTAATCCAAAGTTTGTCAAGAAACAGGTGCCCAAAAGATTACTTTATCCACAAGGTAACTTCAGACAACCCTACCAGCAAACGTACTATCCAAGTGGGGCATATCCTCAACCGTAGGAACAGTACTAGTAGTAGTGGCAACAACCACAAGCATGGGGAACGCCACCACCAAAGCAACAATATCCATATAGGCATCCTGATTCCTATGGATACTATGTTCAACATCCAATCTCTTCAGGGAATACTTCAGTCCATGTTTCCTCTCACTACTTTCCACTAGAATATCATTGACCCACTACTTCACGAATGGATCCAAATTCTTACATGTCTCATTTAGCAACTAGTTCCTCACTTCAAACTCCTAGCTCATTACCAGCAATACCACCACTAGTCATGCAAGGAGAGCTGCCAACACAATTGCAAAAAAAGAGCACTACTAGGACAGTAACTAGACAAGAGGGTGTAGTCACAAATGAACCAAGAGCTAGGAAACGTCTTTTTTTTAGGACAAGTCCAAAAAAGGTTCGAAGGATGAGGATTTTTCGTAACTCTACCCCATCCACACACACTCCTCCAAGGAACAATATGCTTCTAGTAACTACAGATAAGAAAGTCACCGCTGTCATGCTCACATAGACAATAACACATTGGATTAAAGTAGGAGCACTTTCCAAGAAGAAAACAGATCTTGGGAGTCCCTTAGTTTACCTTCAAATAGCAAGACATAAACCATGCAAAGCTCTTTTAGATTCTGGGTCACGAGTAAACCTAATTTTCCAAGATATTTACAAGGCTTGGAACCTACCCCCGTTAAAGAAGAGCAAAATCTGATTAGAGCTTGTAGACCAATCCATTATTGTTTCACTTGGACAAGTAGAAGATGTTATTACTACTACAAGTGGTTGGTCCTATCCCGTTGATTTCTTAGTCATTCATGTGGGAAAGAACAAAGATGAATTTTCCATAATTATGTGAAGAGCATGGCGTAGTACTATACACACTAAACTTGGGATCATAGATTTGTCCTTGGAAATCTCCAAGGAAGATTAAGCTGGTATCATTTAGAGCCATAGATTTTGATGTATCGCATGCAATGATAATGGGCACAATTGTATGCAAAAAATTTGGGCCATAAAAAATAACGCCATCACAACATGCAATGGATGTATAGAAGATATGTGTGTATAAAGATTCATGTATGCAGCAACCACTCAACAAGAAGGCACCCAGTAGCTGATCATTGAAAAAGAAACAGAATCCAATATGTCCATGGAATTGATGAACAAAATCACAAGTGCCTATGTTGAAAAATTGATAAGTTAGAACAAGAAACATACGAACTAGAACTAGAACCTCCTTACATGGACTCACATCAGGAGGAAGGGGATGATTAGAGATACAAGAAACATACGAACTAGAACCGTTAGAACTAAAAGCCCTATTGGATACACTTGAGTATGCGTTTCTAACAAAAAAGCCGATAATTATAAACACCAAACTTGATGAAGAACAGAAGACATAATTACTGGAAGTGATAAATAAATGGCCAATTGCATTTACATGGTCATATGACAAGATCATTGGAATTGATCCATGCATATGGCAACATTGAATTTATATACATTTAGCTATCAAACCACGTTGCCAACCTCAAAGAAGGTTGAACCCAAAACTTAAGGATCATTGTCCCAAAGAAAGGTGGCAAGTGATGGGTTTGCATTGATTTTAAATTGTTAAACATGGTGATGTTCAAGGATCATTTCCTATTGACCAAGTCTTGGACACCATCGCAGGACACCAAGTCCTGGACACCATCGCAGGACACCAATATTATAGCTTTCTAGATGGATATAGTTGGTACAATCAAATCCACATTGCACCAGAAGACCAAGAAAAAACCACATTTACCAGTCCATGGGGGACATTTGCATACAAGCAAATGCCCTTTGACTTGTGTAATGCATCCACTGCCTTTCAGAGACTTGTGCTCAGCATCTTCCAAAAGCAAATTGGTAATGGGGTTGAAGTCTTTATGTACGATTTCTCCACATATGGGCTTGATTTTAAACAAGCCTTGGATTGTTTAGAGCAAGTATTGAAAAGATGCATAGAAACTAATTTGATGCTCAACTAGCAAAAAAATCACTTAATAGTTCAAGATGGTATAATTTTGGGACATAAAGTATTTCACAATGGAATAGAGGTAGATCCAGAAAAGATTAGAGTCATCTAGAACATCACTTAAAGACCACAAATTGTCAAAGATGTCAGATCATTTTTTAGCCGCACAGGATACTGTAGAAGGTTTATTGAAAATTTTTTAAAGATTGCCAAGCCATTGGTGGAACTAATTATGAAAGGTGGATCATTTCAATAGACAAAGCAATGTGAGAAAGCATTTGAGACCTTAAAACAGAAGTTAATTGCGACACCAATTCTTTGAGCTTCGGATTGATTAAAGCCTTTCCACATTATGGCAAATGGTTTAAACTACACATTGGGAGTAGTACTGACTCAACTACATGAGTAGAAAAGACCTTATTATATACATTGTGCTAGTCGAAGCATCATTGGGGCACAACTTAATTACACTACCATAGAAAAGGAATTGATGGTGTTGACTACCCCAGCGACCTGGGTTCGATCCTCGACAACGGTGCCAATGATGATCGGATGGGTATTCCAACACTCTACCATACAAGTCACAAGTGTACATGTGTGACTTGATTGTAATCCATGGATGACCAATGTAAATTCACTATTAGTTGAGGTTCAATTCGTGATTGTTGTCTTCTCACTTTGAGTTAGTGAAGTGCAAGTTGTATGGCTTAACTCTTGGTGAGGCATATGATAGGTTGATGTTGTATGACTTGAATTATCCTAAATGCCAACATAATGAAAATTGAAATGAAGTCTAATCCTAAGTATAGTGGAAATGTAAACTAATGATAGCCTATAGCGATAAGTATTTGCTCTTGGCTTGCTGTACATGTCAAGGGCTCATATAACCATCACTGGGATTACCAAGTGAATCCACTACTGAGCGAATCAAACAAACTCACTATTGGGTTACCAAATGATTATACTACATGTCGAAACCGATCATACTTATATTGCCTTACTAAAAGGTGTAGGAGAAAATAAAGTACTTAGAAATTATAAATGACTTTAGCAAAGTAAATATGTTGAAAGGTAAGATTAAACTAGGTATGAAAAATGAACTAAGTAAAAGTAAAGTGAACTAAGTAAAAGTAAAGTAAATTAAGTAGAATGCTACAATGGTAAGAAACAATCTCAATCTTTATTTTTGGCCATGAACTATGCTCAAGAACAATTCACTTGAACAAAGATTCTATACTATTGTTTAACACCACACTGCAGACATTCACTAAATCACTAAGTGTAAAATCGTGGAAACAAACTGCAAGAATTTGCCCAATTGTTGGACCAAAGTTGTTCGTTTGACGCGATGGTGGATCGGTATATATAGTGGAGACTAGGGCCCACTACATCATATCTACGATGATATAAGCAGAGCTACGAAACGATATCACATCTGATGACTTAAATGATTTTATCAATAACCAATCTTTATTGTAGCAATAGCAATTCATTACAGCATAGTATGGCCTTGGAATTTATAGAGAAGTGATTGGGGCCATAGGGGGCATTGAAAAGTCATTCTTCAATGAAAAATGAATAAAATATGAAAAATAATGATGAATTGGGGGTAAATAATAATACATCTGCCTATCAATTCATAAAACAAAGAAAATATATTTTTGACTTCTTAGAAGAAGAGACAAAATGATACATGATTAATTTTCCTTGTCTTTATGCTTGAATGTTGTTTGCATTGAACACTAATATTAACAGGAGCAACATCATTGAAATACAAGTTCTCGTGAACTCAGCTTAGTGTTATAGATAGCCTAAATACAATAGTAAAGATTATGAAGATAAGGCAGAACCAGAACTAGTACTAGTTATACTCTATCCATAATAGTTTATGCTTTTCATAATTTCTTATAAAGATATTTTGATATAAATAAACATGATATTAACCTATTTGAGTATTGATCTACGAAATAGGCTATTTGTAACTCTCTTCATCTACAAAGGATTTGTAAGCAATCGTAAGACTTATGACACTCAAAGAATTGTAGGAAACATTATGAACTATGCCTACTTATCACGCACAGTTTATGATAACTCCTTATGTTCTTAATTTAGATCTTGGTATGTTAGAGTTGTTCAGAGAAGGCATAAAATGAAACTTTAACTAAAGTAGAGGATGCTCTGAATGGATGGGATCATAATAACGATACTATTTTGGTTGTAATTAAATTGTAACCAAACAAAACCATGAATCAAGTTAGTTAATAATATTATGTTTATTTATTTCAATATATCTTTATAAGAAATTATGAAAAGAAAAATAGCTGGCTTGAGTAAGCTATTCCAATTTGTTTTTCAATTTAAATGTATTATTAATGATATAGCTCAAACTCTTGAATGGTCACAGCAGTTTGATTATTCTGGTATAATGCTAATTAAGATTTTTTATGTAGTGCTACTATAATAAGGAAGAGGTAACAGATGAACTTGTTAATATAATTTTGTCGCCTGGACTTCAACCTGGTGCAGCAGATGTGTTTATCTCTTTTATATGCTACTCAGATGGCCCCCTTCCAGAAGAATTAATTCCCAATGTTCAGGTTAGCCAGGATATTTGGATATAAGTTTACCGTACTGCTAAATCAACGCTGTAAATTTCATACGTTGCCTTTTTATTGCAGTGCCCTATTTTGCTTGTATGGGGAGACAAAGATCCATGGGAGCCACTGGAGCTAGGAAAGGAGTTTGGAACTTTTAAAAATGTCGAGGATTTTGTTGTTTTACCTAACGTCGGTCATTGTCCACAGGTACCTATTATCTTCATTTAGTTTTATTATCTTTCCTTGCCGTCTGTATTTTCTCATGTTTACTGTTATTACAGGATGAGGCACCTAATCTTGTAAATCCACTAGTGGAGGCATTTGTATCAAGACATTCAAAAGATGCTTCACGCAAGTTTTGAATACGGAACTGCGACTGTGTAACTCAACACCAAGTGTTTTGTTGATAGAAGTTGAGTTTAATTCATGTTCGCAATGAACGTTTCTACGAATACCTTTTGCTGTTATGTTTTTTCTCTTTTGTTTCTATAGAAGATGTAAATTTCTTATTTGTTATGGCTTTTGCGTGGATACCGCTCAAAGATTGAAAAATTCATATTACACATTCTTATCTGATTTGACTCTAGACACTTCAGCTACCTAGTACTCTTCCAATTGCTTGGACTGATTAAGGGCTATCTTTTAAGATGCGTATGTACTATTCAAATTCTACTCAAAATAATTTAGATTACCATCAATCATATACACCAACTTTCTTTGCTTTCATATCTTCACAGAAAATTCAAAATTGTATGCAATAAGAGTATTGTTGTGTCCACACAAAATTGTGCAATATTACATGAGAAAGTTCATGCCACATAAAGGATGAATATTTATGTGAATATGCAGTACGTACTATGGATGGGATAAAGCTATGATGGTGATGGTAGTGCTATTTGTTTGTTCCAGTCTCAGTAATGGAATTCTGCAACTGAAGGTGGTTGTATGACGGAAAAGATATCAGAGATTTATGTTTTGAATTTTTTTAAAAATCCTATGTGAAGATCTTAAGAGTAAATATTTTCTAGTTTTACCGGTCCTATAGCTTTTCCTTGATTCATAAGCTACTCTGATCATTGTCTTGTGCTTTTTTACCTGTAGATTAACCCGCTAAGATTGGGTTCTAATACGATTAGTCTACGGCAATGTTTTTATCATTGATCAAACATAATCGGATTTCTGAGCGTTTTACATAGTTTATATCACGGGTCTCCCATAAACCATGCCCCCCCATCCTTTTTAATGCATGATGTCTCAAAAGACCTGGTTAAGAGAAGAGGCTGTCCGGTGCGGTTTGGGCAACACGACTTCTAACAAACACATGGGGGGATTGGAAAATATCTAATTGTTGCTGCAGAAATGCCATTTTTATTTTTTATTAAAAAAAGAAAGAAAGTGAGATTCACAGCATTGGAAAATGCCTGTAAGTCTTGACGCTGAAAAGATTTAACTTATGGTTTGAATTTGTTAATACCATATTACCCTCGTACCATTAACCAAGGCACAAAACGAGGCCAAGAAGGCAGAGTTTGTGAGGGTAAGTGTTTCTACCATTTCATCACTTGCCTTGAATGTCTCTCTGAGTAAAGTGAAGGCAATTGTCGTTCACATAAGTTCAATATTGTCATCTCTTTGATTACAAACACTATCTTTTTGTAATTGAATGGTACAATAGTTATGTTGTAATATACTGTAGTGTTGAGTAGTTAATTGCAAATATTTGCAATGTAGTCAATGTAAACTATTGTTCATCTTTGCTGTTAATATTTAGTTTGCATTTGGTTAACACTACTTGCGGATGCCCATCCCATACTATAAATATGGTTGCAAGAAAGCCTTGAAGACAGTGTGTTTGGCTTTATTCTTTGTGCTATCTTTTTTCTCATTCTCTGTTGTTCATTGTGATTGAGAAATTTTCTTTGAGCTAACATAAAGATCTAGGAGCCTGTTTCTTGTTGGGGTTTTTCTCATTTTTCCCTAGGATATATTCTTGTGTTTTTTTGTTGATTTATCTTTTATTGTTATGACAAACGATCTAAAAGTCACAATTGGTATAGGAGCTAGGTTCTTTCATGGTGGTTTTTTCTTCTTTTATGGTTTTTTGATTTTAGGGTATGGCAAACTTTGCAAAAATCAAAATTGAAAAATTCTCTAGGAGTGATTACAAAGTTTGGAGAATGTACATAGAGGATCTTCTTGTTAGTGAAGATCTCTAGCACGTAATTGCTAATTCAAAGCCTGCTATTGTTCCAGATTTAGACTACGAGGCCTTGAATAGAAAGGCATGAAACAAAATTCATTTGTCTCTCTCTTGTTCGATGTTGCTCAACGTTTCTAGAGTTCTACCTACCAAAGACTTGTGAGACAAATTAAAAGATTTGTACCAAACAAAATTTGTTGCTAACAGATTGTTTCATAGGAGGAATTTACAGACACTCAAGATGCTTGCACGTATGTTAATTACTAATCATCTAAATATCTTGAACGATATCATGAAGCAACTTAAAGTAGTTGAAGATAACATGAAAGAGAAAGATCGTTGTATGTATCTTTTAGAGTCTCTTCCTGAGTCTTGGAATACTTTTGTAACATTAGTGAGTAATTTTGTGTTAACTCTTAATTTTGAGACTATTGTAGCCCAACTCCTCAATGAAGAAAGGAGGATTAAAAGGTCTACCTCTATTCAAAATAATATTTTCCTTGCCAAAAATTCCAACTTAAAGTTGAATACATGCCCATAATTTAAACCTCCTAAATCTCAGAAAAATTCCACAAAAACCAAGATGTTGGAATTGTGGAAAGTTTGGTCATTTTAAAGAATATTGTAAAGCATCAAAGAAAGGAAAAGCATCTGCAAATAATAATAGTAAAAATGAAATTCCTCTTTCTCATCGAGATAGAGATTTGTATGTGGTTTTTTGGTATATATTCCACACCTTGAATGGTTTTGTGAATAGTTTGTAATCTCAATGTGGCCAAACTAGGTGATGATGGTCTTTGTGATGTTGTTGGGTATGGTAATGTTAAAATCCAATTTAAGGATGGAATCATTAAAACTATATATCATGTTTCTCATGTACCCAAACTCACAATGAGTCTTATGTTTGTGAGTTGTGAGTTTCTTGTTTGTGAGTGAGGTAGACTTTGCAAGTTTAATTATCATATTTGGTGAAGGAAAATGTAAAATCTTGCAAGAGTCTTTACCTCTAGCCATTGGTGTAAAGGTCGGAAGACTATATTAGTTGGAAGCAAGGACATTGTAGCACAACTTCAACATGGTAGTTGTTACCAACTTGCATTCAAGCATTGATCTTTGGCATAGAATATTGATGCATTTAAGTAAAAAAGGATTAAAAGAATTGTGTAAAAAGGTAAAATTAACCTCATGGAAGAATCTCTAAATTTTTGTCATCTTTGCCTACTTGGTAAAGAAACACATTCAGGAATTCCAAGAAGTAATGCTAAAGTTAATTAAGTGTTTAATACACAATGATGTATGTGAACCAGTTAAAGACTTGTAAACATTCTCACTTGGAGGTGCTACATATTATGTTTTATTCATTGATGATTTTTCAAGGAAAACTTGGATCTATTTAATGAAACATAAGTTTGAAGTGTTTGAAAAATTTAAAGAGTTCAAACCTCTTGTTGAAAATTATTCAGGAAAGAAAATCAAGTTTCTCAAAATAGATAATGGTGGTGAATTTTGCTCCAATGCTTTTGACAATTTTTGTAAAGAACATGGCATATATAGGTAAAAGATTGTTCAAGGAACTCTCAAACAGAATGGAGTAGCTGATCGTTTTAATAGAACATCGCTAGAAAGAATTAGATAGAACATTGCTAGAAAGAATCAGATGCATGCTAATTGAAGTTGGTCTTGGTAAACAATTTTGGGCTGAAGTTGCAATGAATTCTTCATCCTTTGCAATTGATGGAAAGATTCTAGAAGAAATATGGAGCAACAAGCTTGTTAATTTGAATTATCTTTGGGTTTTTAAGTGTGAAGCTTATCTTCACATTCCAAAAACTGATAGATCAAAATTAGATTATAAGTTTGTAAGATGTATTTTTCTTGGTTATTTATGATCATGGTGTTAGAGCTTATAAGTTGTAGTTGTGATGTTGTATTTATAAAGTTTTGCAAACATATTAAGCGCAGTCTCTCTAATGATGTAACACCTGATCATGTATCTTTTTAAGTTAATAAAAAAAATTTAGAGGGTCATCCTTCTTCGGCAAGAGATATTGTTCCTAACCAACAAGGTGGTGTGAATAATATACAAGAAATATGTATAGGGAAATATATAAGTGAAGATGAGGAAATAAAGTACCAACATGATGCTCTATCAACTTTACAATCCTTAAGATGATCTAGTTGCATAAGAAAATTACCCACTTAGTTTGAAGATCAAATTCTAATTGTTAAAGCTAAACCACCCACTTATGATGAAGTGTGTACATCTCTTTATCATAAAGACTAGAAGTGAGTGATGGATGATGAAATGTCCTCTATTCATAAGAATAATACACTAGAATTGGTTGAACTTCCATTTGATTGAAAACTAATTGGATGTAAGTGGCTGCTTAGAATTAAATCTATGTGTTATTCCCAAAAGAAGGAAATTGATTATGATGACATCTTCTGCCCTGTGGTAAAATTAACATCCATTAGATCATTGCTATCAATAGTAGTATCTTATGATCTAGAACTTGAACAAATGGATGTAAAAATTGCTTTCCTCAATGGTGATCTTGAGGAGGAAATATATATGCTTTAATCTAAAAGGTATGAAGTGAAAGGGAAAGAGTATATGGTGTGTCGATTGCTAAGATCATTGTATGGGCTCAAGCAAGCACCAAGGATGTGGAATAAAAAATTTAATGAATACATGTGAAGTCTTGGCTTCATTAGATGTCAAGAAGACTCTTGCTTATATGTCCAAAATAAAAATGGAAAACTCTTAATTTTACTACTATAAGTCGATGACATGTTAATAGCAAGAAGTGACATGGATGAAATTAAGGAGTTGAAATAACTTCTTTATTCTCTGTTTGAGATGAAAAGATCTTGGTGTTAAAAGAATTTTGGGCATGAAAATTAAAAGAAACAAAGGTAATAACAAACTTTGGATTGGACAATTTGCATATGTGCAAAACATCTTAAAAAGATATAATATGCAAGATTGTAAGCCTGTGACAATACCCTGTGAAACTGGGATGAGCCTCTTAGTTAAACAATGCCCCAAAACAGATGATGAAAAAGAGCTCATGATAAAAATTTCATACTCGAGTGCAATCAACAATTTGATGTATGTAATGGTTAGTTCTAGATTTGATATTGCATACATTGTTGAAAAACTTAGCAGGTATATGTCTAATCCAGACAAACAACACTAGATTATTGTAAAACAACTTTTTCGATATCTTCGTGGTATTATGAAGTTTGGTATTTGTTATTAAAGTGATTTGTCCATTCTACATGGTTATGTGGATGTTGACTAGGGTGGAGATTTAGACAATAGAAAATCAACCAATGGATATGTGTTTAATATTTGTGGTGGTGCTATCTCTTGAAAAAGCCAATTGCAGTCTTATGTAGCTCAATTTACTACTGAAGCAGGATACGTTGTTGCAAACTTAGCTAGTCAGGAGGCAACATGGCTTTAGAGATTAGTGGTTGAACTTAGGATTCATAAAAAGATTGTGAAAATTGGTTGTGATAACCAAAGTGCAATTTATAGATCCAAGAATCCCACTTTTCACAGTAGGATGAAGCATATAGAAATATAGTATCACTATATTCAAGAGTAGATAAATGACTAAAGGATTCTTCTTAAAAAAATTAAGATAGAAGAGAATCTTGTTGANTGATTCTTCTTAAAAAAATTAAGATAGAAGAGAATCTTGTTGATATGATGAAAAAATATTTATTTTAAAAGGATCAGTGGAAAAATTGCAGAGTCAAAAGCATAATTAATGATTAATGGAAGGTATTGGAATGTTCCAAAGGTCCCCTTTTTAAAGAATATTTTAGAAAAGTGCCATTTATCATTTTCATTTTGAAACTAAAGCTTGAATGATATGTTTACAAATAAAAAACTTTTTAGTTGCTAAATTTCTCCTCAGATAACTTGGGAGCATGGATCATATCTAGGTCCTCGTAGCCAACCCACCCTAAGTGAATTCAGACATTGGATATTAGTTTGATGGGAGTATTTTAGAAAGTGCCATTTATTGTTTTCATTTTGAAACTTAATCTTAGATGATATGTTTACAAATAAAAAAACTTTTTAGTTGTTGAATATCTCCTCAAAAGAACCCAGGAGCATGGATCACATCCAAGTCCTTGTAACTAACCCATCCTAAGTGAATTCAAACATTGGATATTTGTTTGATGGGTTAATATCTTCCTATCTTCATATTGGAAATGCCTTAAGGGTCTAGTTGTTAGGGAGGGATATCCAACACCAGGTGCAGGTCCTTCTATTTATAAAGCTTTTTCTCAATTTTCTTGATTGCAACATTTCATAAACAAAGACAAAAGGAATGCTTCACAACTTGAAGTTATCTAATTTTTTTAGAAAATGCCAAGATTTAGAGAAAACTTAATTTTAGAACCTCTTATTATAGCACATATATTATTTTAACTAGTTAATCCAAGCCCAAAAATTTGCAATATTAATTAATATGGAAAAACAACAAATATGGAATAATGATAGTATGAAATAGTTGTCATTTTCTATCATAAAAAAGAGTCACACCTAAAATGTACATTGGCTAAGGTAGAAACATTATTTTCAATAAAGATGGCTTGCAACAAATTAAATTTTTAGGGGTTGAACCCAAAAAAATAAATATATTAAAAATAAAAATTCAAAGTACAAAAATAGAGAAGCAAAGGAGAAACTCTAAAACAACAAAAAGAAAAGGCCCAACGATTTTGGGGATGCTTTTTCAGGTTTTTATCTTTGCAACCAATATTGAAAAGCTCCCCTCTAGGGTAGGAAAAAGATTAAATCTTGCCCTCATTTAAAACCACCCAAATGGGTTTTCACTTTCTACTAAAGGCTTCATGTTAATAAAGAAAAAAAATGTTAAAAGAGACATTTAGGAATTCAACTGAAGCATTAGCTGTTGAATGATGTCACCTTGAGCTAACAATGGAAGAAAATGAGTTGGAGAATCTTTGAAACTACATTACATTGAAACTTCTAGATGGCACAAAGAATAAGAGGACGAAAACAATATTAAGTATAAAAAAAATCCTTGAAGTTGAAGAGTAACAGCAAATAAAATTTCATCTAATCTTGGTTGAAAACCATGTAAATAGTTGCTACACCAAGTCCAAGAGCTACGAGCAAGGGGATAAGTAAAAAAATAATGGATGAATGTATCTTTTATGTTGCAGATAGGATATATTGCCTCATGAATATCCAAATGAGAGCATCAAATGCAAGTATGCAACCTTGATGAATTAAATTTCACAGAAAATGTCTAAGTTTTAAAGTAGTAGCATTTCAAATCCTCTGAATTTGCTACTTCCATAATTGCACATTGTAATTAACCTTCCAAAGATAATTGAATCTTGGCCAAATATTAGTATTAGAACTAATAAGAGTTTATATGATCTTGGATTGATATGGAAAAACATTATGGCCATTAATTTAAGAAAAATTAAGAAAACCATTATGAAAATCTTAAATAGTTACATTTCTATTCAAACTATCCAAAAGATCAACAAATGTAGACTTTTTAGAAACATTAATGCCATAGAGACTTTGACATTCAAACTAAGTAATTGAGTAATTATGCATGTGAATAAATAAAAGAGAGGAAATGATAAGCTTATACCATGTAGTGCAAAGGCATGGATGCTTAATAGCCCATGGTACATTATCAATGAGAAGTCACCAAAGATAAATCTTATTAAGCATAGAGGTAGAAATAGTAATATTATTGAAGTTCCAAAAATTCTTGATAAAACTTGAAACCTTCCAACTGTGCTTTATAATAATAGAATCTAATATAGTAATACCTTTTGGAAAAAGGATTCAATTAAAAAAATGAGTATTTTCAAATAATCACTATTACTAGCCTTACTTTCTTAAATGCACTTATGAAAAGAAATCTTCCAAGGCTCTCCACTAGATAAACATTTAACCACCTACTTAGTGCATAAAATAATACCTTGCTAATAACAATTTACCAATTTAAATCCACTATCCTCTTTGTGAGAAGTGCAAATGTTTCAAGTAACATGACAAAATCCTTTTCTATAATGGCTACTACTCTAAAGAAAATTTCATACAAGTTGATTAATGTGACGATATGCAAAAATACTAGGAGTATCAACATAATGAATAATACACGAGTAGCTTGAATGATATGCTTATGAACAATAAACTTATCAACCACAGAATCCTTCTTCTCTTTTCACTTAATAAGTTTTTGTTCAATTTTCTTCACTGTAACATCTCATAGAGTTTTGAAAATCTAGCAAAGGAAAAAGGAATGCCTAACAATTTGAAAATGTCTAACTTTTTTTTAAAAAATGTAAAGATTTAGACAAAGCCCATTCTTGAAACCCCTTATTGCAAAAAATAGAAGATTTGAACTAATGAATCTAAAAGCCAAGAAGTTTGCAATATTGATTAATATGATAAAAAGATGACATGCAATAGCTTTTTCATTTTTTATCATAAAAAAGGAGTTATCTACAAAATGCATATTTAATAAAGTAGGAACATTATTTTCAATAAAGATGCCTTGTAGCAAATTATGTTCTTGGTCCTTTTGTATAGCATGTCATAAAAAATCTGTAGCAATGATGAAGAGATAAGGAGCAAGAGGGCAACTTTGCGTAACTAAGTATTCAAACTTAAAACTATTAGTAATGTTAACATTTGTAGCCACATGTACATTTGCATTTACAAAAAAAAAAAAAAAAAAAAAAAAAAAAAATCTCCACCATCGCAATAAATGTTTCTATAAAACCATATTTGTGAAGAAAAGCAATAATAAACTACCATTCAATTCTATCATATTCTTTAGCATAATCAAGCTTCAAAAAAGTAATGTGCTTTACCATAATCAAGTTTCAAAAGAGCAATGTCTTTATTGGAATCTTTAGCCCATTGCATACCCTTCCAAGTTAAAACAACATTATCTAGAATATATCTACCTTTGACAAAGTTAGTTTTCATTGGAGCAATTAACTAAGAATAATTGGTTTTAATATTTTAGTAAGGCCTTAAGCTAAAATTTTATAAACAAAATTCAAAAGAGTAATAGAGCGCCAATCACCAATGTGGGAAAGATCACCTTCTAAAGGAACAAGTTTGATGGCTCCTCTATTTAGCTCTTGACTAAAAGAATGTTGTTCAATGGCTTCTACAAAAACACAATAAAGGTCTATATCAACAACATCTCAATGATTTTTAAAAAATTCATTTGGAATTCCATCAAAACTTGGAACTTTATAATTGACCAAGCTAAATATTGCATATTTAATTTCAGTATTAGAGATATCTTGTTTAGGAACATGATTGTGACTGCTATGAACAATATTAGGTAAATGATCATAATTAGAGAGAAAATCCTTATGATCAGAACCCTCAAACAATTATATGCTAAAAATATTTTTTTAAGAAAACCATTGATAATAAGAGGATTAAAACTAATTTGACCATCAACTTTCATGAAGTCAATAATAGGTAAACTACCTTTACCTTTTAAGAATTTAATAAATTTCTTACATGGCTCTTCCTCTACATTTAACAGTTGAGATGATTCTTGATGAGGGTACTCTTAGCATTATACATAGCCTTGTTTGATTGAGTGAACATAAGTAAGTCATTGTTGAATAATAATATTAAAGGGTCCATTTTGTATTGTAGTGTTGATCTGTTGAATTTTATCACAAGTTTTTTTCTCAGTCTTCCTTTGTCTTTTGGCATATTGCTTACCCAACTAGTAGATAAAATTACAAACATGATATATAGCATGTAACCTTCAATCAATCCAACTTGATTTACCAAGGGGTCTCATTTCTACATTCCCCAGAGATGTCAAAATAACTTTTCCAGAAGAAGTAAGAAATATAGATGCATTCATACATAAAAGCTCGTAATGTCAAACTATAGATTTAATACCAAATTCTAGATTAAGAGAAATTAAAAATGGCTTAAAAGAGTTGCATATTTGTAAATTGCAACCTTTTCATCAAAGAACCAAGAAAAATAATTGGAAAAATAAAATTAGTCAATTCTTTTAAAAATCTAATTATTACCTTAGGCTAGATAAAGAAATCATCATGGCAAACATTTGATTTAGCAACATTAGAAAAATAAAACTATTTTTTAAGAACGTATCAAATAGAAAGCTCATGGTCTACAAGCTATGAAGAAGCTTTACAAATTTTATCATAAGAATTTTCAATCATATGGAAATCACCATAAAAAAGCCATGGAATGTTAGACAAACTTTGAAGAAGAAACTACTATAGAGAAATTCTATTTGTAGAAGTGGTAGGAGCATAAATATTGAAAATACCAAAAGGAATTGAAGCACCTTGAAGAATTGTCCATATTGGAGAATTATCTCTGCCATGAAAGAGAATTTATTTTAGATGAAAAATGATGAATACTGAGAGTTGCATTAGCTTGACCAATATTATGATTAGTAAAAAATACTATAGAATCATGAAGAATACTGTTACTAGCCATGATTATATTTGAATTGAAAATTTTAATCTCCTGAAGAAGAATGAAATTAGGAACTAAATGTTGTGTGCGAAGAAAAGCACTAACAACTTTTATCTGAAGTCTAGTAGTAAGACCTTGGATATTCCATGAAAAGATTAACATTGGGTGGAGGGATAGGGGGCCCCATGCTATTAGTAGAATCAACATTATCAAAAGAAAATATCTCCGTATCTTGACCAATAGCTACAAATGAATTAGTAGTAACTGGAATATCTTGAACATGCTAACCATTCTAAAGATTTGGTATATATTGACCAATAGATAAATTTCTTCAATGTTTTTTGTTTTGAAGAACTATTTGAAAATCATTTGAATTAACAATATGTTTTTGTGGAGCTTAGAAACATATATTTATTTTCCTTTAGACATTTAAGAATTCTTTGAAATTGATTTGATTGAAACCTTCCTTGAAGATACATTTTATTAAACAATAGTAAAAAAAAGAGGTGGGCTAATTGTTTAAATGTCAAGAGAAGAAATCATTGTAGGATTTGCAATATTTGTAGGTAAAACCTTAATAGGATTCATAACACTTGTAGAAGAAACCTTAATAGCATTTGTAGGAGCTTATTGTTGACATGCTTGCATAGCCTTTTTTCTTAGCATAAAAGGACATGAATTAAACATATAACCCTTTCAATGACAATAGTGATATGACTTTGGAAGATTATACTAAACAACCTTCTACATACAATGAATTCTATTGGCACCTAGAAAAATTTCTTGCTTAAATAAATTAAGATCCACTTCCATCATATATTGAATTTTGCAAAAATTGCTAGCTATAATTAGGGTTTCAGAATGCTTGATTGGCCCAATTTGAGAAACAACATCCCTTTCAATTATTTTAAAAATTAATGGAAGATTAGGCAAATCAACAAAACAAGGAACCTTTCAAAATTTAGAAGATGCTAGATTAAAAGAGGAAGTATACTTTCAAATAATCAATAAAACATGACGATGATTGAAAATACCAATAACAAGGGTCTTAAAAATCATCATTAAATTGACAAATTATACCAACAAAAAGGAGTTTAAAAAATAATAAGCATGGATAACATCCAAACCTCAATCTCTTCAACCAAATTTAAATGACTTAACAAACTTGAAGAATGAACTAAATAACCTAGAATTTACATGAAAACATACCTTCTAGGAATTTCTTGAGTAATAGATTCATCTAAATCATCAAGCAATTTATAGAATAGCAAAGAAATAGTGATTTTGCTTAAAGGATTAGGTATTGAATATGGTAGCATTACACATAGTATCAATAGAATGGGAGAAGATTGACAAAAGTTCAAACACTTGGCTTGCAGAATCTGGAGTTTTCAAATTTAACCTTGGGTGGAAATTTTTCTAATTTGATATGATTTATGAATTTTTCAATTCTTATAATTTTTAATAAATTAAATTTTTGATCCTTTCGAACAAGAAGATATAGAAAATTGGTAGCAAGGATGAAGAGATAGGATGTAAGAGAACAACATTGCCTAATAGAGTACTCAAATTTAAAGCTAATAGTAACACCAACATTTGTAGCTACTAGCACATTAACTTTAGTAGAAAGAATCTTAACCATCCCAATAAATTTTTCTTTAAAACCATATTTGAGAAGTCAAGCAATGATAAAATGCCATTCAATCCTATTATTAGAATCCTTCCAAGTAGCAACAACATTATCAAAAATATATCTATCTTAAATAAAGCTAATCCACATTAGAGTACTTAATTGAGGAAAAATTGGTTTTAATCTTTGAGTAAGACATTTGACCAAAATTTTAGAAACTAAATTTACAAGAGTAATAAGACATCAATTTAGGAATAGGTTTGATAACTTTTCTATTTAGCTCTTACCCAAGTAAATAATGCTTAATCGCTAGCTTTAGTGAAAACACAAAAAAAGTCAATACCAACAACATCCCAATGATTTCTAAAAAAATTCAATAGGAATTCGATCAAAGCCTAGAACTTTACATTGGCCAAGCTAAATACTGCATCTTTAATTTCAGTAAGAGAAATATCTTACATATGAAGATTATTATAATAGTTAAGAAAAATTTTTGGTAAATGGTCTAAATTAGAAAAAATTCTCATGATCAAAACCTTTTGAAGAAAATATATGATGAAAATGTTTCTTAAGAAAACCATTAATAATAAGAGGATTAGAAATAATATGACCATAAACTTTTATAAAATCAATAATAGATAAATTATCTTTACATTCTAATAATTTAAAAAACTCTTTGCATTGTTCTCCTTCTACTTTCAACTAGGAAAGATGACTCTTAATGATAACAAGTTTTACATTATGCATATCCTATTTATGTTTGATAGAGCAAATGTAACAAAGTTATCGTTAAAGATTAGTATTAAAGGGATCATTTTCAAGAGTAGTGTTGATGCTGAATATTATCATAAATTTTTTTCATAGTCTTCCTTTATCTCTTGGAAAATTGTTGATTTAACTAGAAATCAAAAATTCTAACACGTTGTTTGGTATGTAGCCATCAATTAATCCTATTAGAATTACCAAGAGGTCTCATTTCAACATTCAAAAGAAGCCTCAAAATATCTTTTCTAAGATGAAGAAATAAATAAAAATTATTTCATACAAAAGAACTCATAACATTAAATTTAATATTTAAAACCAAATTTAAAATTAAGTATCTTTGTGAATTTTATTTTTCTTATGGATTTATGGTTCTTACTACATGAAGCATGAATTGTACTTTCTTCACTATTTTATTCCCTTGACCTACATCTTCATGAGGTACTTAGATGGTCCTATACAAAGCTAGGTTCAATTTACACCAGAGGCTTCAAAATTGGTGAATTTTACTCTAGCATAATGAGGTTTTCTTGCATTTAGTTATGTTTTGAAAGTAGCTCTCTTTTTTAGATAAAATTTTACCTTTTAAGACATAGAATAGTACATGGTACATTAGTCATTTATTGTTGTCTTTTGAAGGTTTTAAATAATTTTTATGATGCCTTTATCTTTCTAGATGGAAGAGCTCTTTACTATTGCTCACATAATTTATTTTCTGAGTGTTATATGTTCTTTAACCCATAATAAGACCATAGAGTATTGTTCAAAGAAGGGGTTGTTACAACTTGAAATATTTTTACTATAATTGCACTAAAAATTATTTGTGTATAGGTTTAATTATATGATATATAAATACATTTTTAGAGTTCTCTAAGTCTCAATATTACAAACTAGAATATATTAACAATATACATGTAGCCAAGTGATAGGTGGCATAAGCAATTAGCTCATTGTCTTAAGTAAGAGGTTGCCATTTTGAGTTATAGTTGAGGCATTATTATATTTTTCTATAATTCTTCTAATGCATCATGTTGGCCATATGTTTTGGGGTATACCTATAGTCAAATTATTTTGGATTTTAAAACCTCCCAATGATGCCTCAAGTGTGACTTAAACTAGGAACCTCTTTCCTTAAAATCCTTGTTAGAAAATGAACTAACCTTATGAACCATCTTTCATTAGCATATTTCACAAATTAAACTAATATATATTAAATTGTAATTATAGTTAATAAGGTATGAATTGGTTTAAATATGTAGAATATAGTTATATAAATCATATGTTTGATTCCAAGGATGAATGCTAAGATGTTAGAGCAAGCTAAAAATATCTATTCTTGTAATGTTTACTCTAGGATAGAGGTAGAAGTAGAGGAATGAATGTCTTCCAAAATGATGTAAACTTCATGTAGCATTAAGATACTCATAACTCTAACAATGGAAAGAAAAAAGGAAGATTCCAAAGAGAAAGATGAAGATTAAACTTCCAAAATAGATAGTAGTTCATTTGTAAGTTTTGCAACAAAAGAGGACACATTGAATATAGATGTTGGAGCAAGAATGACATCTAAAATTTCTCCATTCAAGATAACTTACAAGCATAATATGAATCTTCTAAATAAAATCAAGACAAAGGAAAATTTTGTCATATTTTTTACTTCTATGTAAATTACTTCCAACACTTGGCTTGTTAATAGATGTTCAAACCACATGACACCTAACTAGTGTAGGAACACCTCTTGTGATACCCTTTGTTTCTCCCCTATGTTTATGTTTACAGGTTTTAGACTTGATGAAGATGTCTTGGAGGGCTAGAAGACATCTTGGATAAGACATAGGGGTAATAGAAGATGACTTGAGGTCAGAGAAGATGTCTTGTTGATTTTTGCTAATGTCTCAGGTAAGACATCTTGGCCCTATGCGAGATGTATCAAAAAAGATGTCTTGCTAAGTGAGGAGGCATCTTGGGCAAGGCATCTTTCCAACTGAGGAGACATCTCCTAAAAATAGTGGATTTCTTTCCCAAGAGCTGGATTTTCATAGTAGATGTCTTGTGAAAGTTAGAGATGACCTGTATGAGTCTTGTGAAAGTTAGATATGACATATATGAGTAGGGAAACTTCCAAAATTAGATGCTCCAATTTGGAAAATAATGAAAGGATGCAAGAAAGAATGGAAAATAGTGGAAGATCTTCAAGTGGAGCTTAAGGAAGGTTTCCTAGGATTTTTCTTGTCTTATTTTGTTATAAATCTATGGTGTTTCATGCTTGCATGGAGGAGAGCTTGTTCATGAAGAGAGCTTGTACACGAAAATTGAGTGACAGGAAAGGAAGAGTACTTGAGAGAGGTTGAGGAAACCTTTTATAAGTGTCTTTTCTTAAGCTTTTTCTCCATAGTGAGCAATTAAGAATTGAGAGGGGACATGTGTGGCCTCTAAGATCATTGAAAAAGTTGTTAGTTGAGCTTGGCTTCTCATCTTTGATGTATTTTCTTTGTATTTTGAGAGTTTTCTTAATATAATGGAGATTTTATTCATTTCATTATGTTGTTCTTGTTTTCTAAGCTAGATCTACTTGAAAGTTTGGGAAATGGATCCTAAGTTATAGCTATGATGGGAATAAGAGATTTCTCAGTTCTTAAATCCAAAGGGCTTCAAAGTGCACTCATTGCTTATGAGATGAACCTCACTAGCAAAGGTGTTATCAAAGAAAAGCCTGTTGCCCTTAAAGTTCATTAAAGGATAAGGAGCTACTTGAATATGAAGAGAATAGTGAGGATGAATTGTCTCTTTTGTTAAGGAGAGTTCAAAGGTTACTTGTAAGAAAAGGAAAGAGCTTCAACCAATCCAGAATGAAAGGTAAGAATTTTAAAAGTTCAAATCTTGATGCATCCTCTATAGAATGTTGGGTTTGTGGTGGTAGAGGCCATGTGGCCTTCGAATGTCCCAAGTGCTGGCATGTTTCCAAAGAAGGACCAAGTTGATATGAAAAAGAAAAATTTCTACACTAGCTAGGATGATGAATAAAGTGAGGAGGAAGTAGATGATAATAAAATAAATTCAAATATTATAAGCATGACTCTTACACATAAAAATTGTATAGAAGTCCTTAAAGAATATAAAGGTAAAGATGATGAAAGGTATAGTAAATTGCATGAGAAAATTATTACTCTACATTATTTACTAAAAAAATCAAGAAAAAATTTGCATTAAAAAGAGAATGAAATTTCTAAACTCTATACTATATGGTCCACTCTAAAAAGAGAACTCTTAGATGTACAGGCTGAGGTTCAATTACTAATCCATTTATATGAGCAAAAGTGTAAAGACAAACATGATGTAAGGACTAGTGAAAATCAGTAAGTCCCTCAAAATTAGCACAATGATGAAGATTTGAAAGAGGCTTCTAAGAAGAACACTTTTACAAGTTTAATATCATTGAAAAGGAGAAACAAGACCAGGTTTGATTATCTTATCCAAATTAGAAATACCCTATATTTTTGATCTAAAGTATGTGGACATGAACAAGGTTATTATCAACCATCTATAGGACTAAATAATGTGGCTACTTGGTCTTGTCAAAGGAAGTATAGTATGTGTAACTTGCAAGGTACAAAAATTTGGAGAACCAATGGAAAAAAGGAAGGGATGGTCTCTGATGAAATTAAAGGATCAGTATCCACAACTAGCAAATATTATCAGCCCTCTCATTTTAAAGAACATGAGCATGACAAAGTAGCAACCTCACATAAGTTTGGAAATTCAAACAAAAATGTTGATGGAAGAAATGTTAAGGAATAGTTGCATGCTAAGGAGGTACTCTATGATGGAGGACCTCATCTTAAACTTCATTAATCATGCTTATGATATAAAGAAAGCAAGGTAAGTAATGACAAATCTTTCTTCCTTTGCTTGCTAGACTTAGTGTAGATTAGTTTATGTTTATAAATGTTAGTAATTAGCAAATTAATTGAATGGATGCCATTGGAAATATTTGGTTATTCAAAGAAAATATCACTTGATCCTGCAAGATGTTGAGTTGTAGATGAAAGCATATGACCATCAAAATTTTAATGGAATTTTTTAAAGAAAGGATCAAGTTATAAAAACTCAGAAGGTAGGATTTGGTAAGTTTGTATAATCTTACTAGAACATATATAACTTATGATCTAGCTCATATGATGCAAATATTATGCTTGTATTATTATTTGTTGGACTATAATATGTTAAAGTATCAAATGGTTTTGATAGATTTTTGATGAATATTGACAAATTAAATTTTGGGTCGTTAATTATTATGTAATAATTTCAAGTGAATTAAGGCTCTTAATTGAAATTCATGAATCTTTTAAGAAAGATCAACAAAGAGGTTTTCATTGAAAGAAAAATTATTGTGCTATGCTGGCATCTTTTGTTGAAAATTTGATATTTATCATCTATTAAAGATACTACTAATCAGAAACTTTAAATTTAAAAGTCTTCATACTTTATCTTAGTATGGCATTAAAAATTAATTAATATTGATGAGATTTAAGGATGCATCTCTACAAAGGCAAAGTGACCAAATAAAGGAAATTCAAGTAGTAGATGCATTGTAAAGCTGGAAAAAAATTTGCAGTTATTAATCTTTTGGGCCACTGGTGTAGGGGAAGTCTTCAGAAACTCTCACCAAAAGACACTCAAGTTGCAAATGCTAGCACCCATGTTAGAAAATGAGCAAGAAAAAATTTATTCATCTTAAAATTTGGTAAAGTGTCTAAGGTAAAAAGTGTAAGTTAATTTTAGTTAAATCATTTTTTGGATCTTTTACCTCAAGATGGCCTCTATTGATGCAAGCATGCAAAATTGACATGGTTGTATCAAACTATTTTATGAGCATTGTGTTAAGGATATGATTAATTGTGCTTGATATTTCAATATTCTTTTAGCATGCTAAGATTATGTCATTTTGACTATTTTTATGAATATTGAATCTAAGGTCTTCAAAGAAAAATATACTCTCTCTCTCTCCTTGGTAATGAAATCTACGTGTAGTATCTTTTTGATGATGTCCAAAAAGGAGGAGAAGATAATATTCATAAGTTCATAAGATATGTGTATTGGATATATAGTAAAGAAAAATTGTTAAGACTTGGCTTTTATCATAAATCTTGGCCTATAATAAATAGTGATTATGTTACTAATGGCTTATGGTTGTTCATAAGTTCATAAGATATGTGTATTGGATTTATGGTGAAGACTAATTGTTAAGACTTGGCTTTTATCATAAATATTGGTCTACAGTAAATAGTGATTTTGTTACTAATGGCTTATGGTTCATTATTTTAGAGATAGGATACTTGATCCTATGGTTCATCTAGAATTTTGCTGTCCTAGTGCAACTGAGATAAACGATATGCAACTATGTTCTTAGTGCCCTTTCGATCTACTATCGTTAGGTCAAACTCTTGAAGGATTACCAACCAACGTATAATACGAGGGCTAACCATTGGCTTGTTCATGAAGAACCTAATTGCACTATGATCTGTATGAATGTACACTTTGTAGCCTAACACATAGTGCCTAAATTTGTCTAGTGCAAACACTACAGCCATTAATTCCTTTTCTGTAGTTGTGTAGTTGAGTTGTGCATCGGTGATACCCTTACTCGCACAGTGGATGTAATAAGGGCATTTTTGTTCATATAACTATGTCAGTATGACTCCTAAGGCATAATTAGATGCATCGGGCATTATATGGAATGGTCTAGACCAGTTAGGGGCTTGTAGAATGGGAGTTTCCACAAGCCTTTGTTTTAGGGTTTGGAATGCTCGTTCACATTCCCTGGTCCATTCGAATGGTGCATCCTTCTTTGTTAATTCCACTAATGGTTTGGAAATCTTGGAGAAGTTCTCAATGAATCTCCTGTAGTAGCTAGTGTGTCCAAGGAATGATCAAATGTCTTTGACAGTTTTTGGTTGTCGGGTGATTCCTTGGATGACTTTAACCTTTTTTGAGTCTACCTCTATTCCTGACTGTGAAATCTTATGCCCTAGTACTATGCCCTCTTGAACCATCAAATGGCTTTTCTGCCAGTTGAGCTTCAGGTTGGTTTCTACACATCATTTTAGCACTTGCTCTAATCAGTCCAGGGCTTGATCAAAGCTTGTCCCATAAGTGGAGAAGTTGTCCATAAAGACTTCTACTCCGTTCCCTATCTGCTACTGAAAGATGCGTAGAACTAAATGTTGAAATGTGGCAGGGGCATTGAACAAGCCAAATGGCATTTTTTATATTCAAATGTTTCCTAGGGACTAGTGAATGTTGTTTTGGCTTGATCTTATGATGCTATTCGTATTTGATTATATCCACTATACCCATCCAGAAAACTATAATAGCAATGCCCCGCTATAGTATCCAAGACTTGGTCAACGAATGGCAATGGGAAATGATCCTAGAATGTTGCCATATTCAATAGCCTAAAGTCTATACACACCCTCCATTTATCTCCCTTATTAGGCATGATTATTAGAGGACTAACCCATTCACTATCAGCAATGGGGTATATGAACCCAGCCTTGAGGAACTGTTCTATCTCTTCTTTTACTATTTGTTTCAATTTTGGGTTCAATCGCCTCTGTGGTTATTTTTGAGGTTTCATGGAGGGGTCCATTTAAATCCTATGCTGGCATCTCCTTGGAGCAATTCTAGTTAACTCGAGATATGACCAGGAAAAGGCTTTTAACCATTTATTTATCACCTTCAGCAGTCTTTCTTTTTGGTTGGAAACAAGTTTTGCATTGATAATTACTGGTTTTTCATTTTCAAGAGTCATATACTCTAGACCGATGGGCAATGGTTTCAGGTCGAGGGGCTCTTGTTTAAATCTCTCAGGAATTTCCAACTTCCCCCAGTTGATGTTTTCGAGGCTAAGGTTGGGAAGTTGGCAACGAACTTGGTCAAGTGTGTCTGTGCTTCTAATGTAAGCACTAGTTATTCCCTTAGTTAATTCCATGCATGTTATTGAGTTACTCTCTTGATCAGCCATCAGCCACAGGGTGTCCTCTTATTGTGTGGCTATTGCATACAAGAACCTTTGTATATTAACTTCTTGTGCACACTGATCGCATGCAGGTAATGTTAAACTTCGCATAACCCATGATTTCTGCACGCAATGGCACCCTGTGTCACTGTATGCGATGAATGAAATTTTCTTCTTCTCGATCTTTCCAAAAGGGTTCTTCTTGGATATTTTTAGGGAAATATTACGGATCCCTAGGCATGCATCTATAGTACTTAACCATGATTTTCCCATTATTATTGGGAAGTCCCCCTTATCGTTGTTTACTTGGATCACTAGGAAATTAGCTGGATATGACCAACCACTCACAATGGTAACGATGTCTTCCACTAGTCCGAAAGGGACAGTGATGGACTGGTCAGCTAGCTCTAGTCAAATATTACTCTTCGTTAGTGGAGGTAGGTTCTAGGCCTTGTACACCTTCTATGATATTAAGTTGACTTTGGAACCCGAGTCCAAAAGAGCCTTATATGGTTCATTCCCAGTGACTTGGAGGTAGATTAGAGGACTTCTAGGATCAGAGAATTTCCTGGGAAGATGGCCCACTTTGATCCAATCAGTGACGGTATGTGTTAACATAACCGTATGCTTTGAGCTCTATTGTTGGTTTGAAGGGGATCCTAAAACTTTGTTTGGTACAAAGGTGTGTAGATGTTCAACCACTTGTGATGGTGAGGGTTTAGTTGGACTGTTGATTCTGAAGAAAGGTCTTTTTGACATAAGATTGTCAGAACCAACTGCGGTTTGAAGGTTTGAAGCCCTTGTGACATTGGGTTGTTACGGTTGAGTGGGGAATACCCCTTGCATTGTTAGAGTTGTTGATAGTGGAGCTAACGGTGTAGGAGTGGTGGCCGGATTCGGAGGATGGTATGCATGTGGTGTGTCTCTCCTAGGAGAAGAAGTCTTATAGTACTCCCAAACTTGGTAGTGACATTGTGGGGTCATGTGACTGATAAATTCACTTGGAGGAACTGGCTGCTACACATAATAGCCATATGGATCTGGTTGTCGGTAAGGGTATTGTTGTCTCATTGGTGGCATCCCCCATGAGTGTGGGTATTGCCACTACTAGTGTTGCTTGATAGGTTGTGGTGGAGTTCCACTTGGATAATACATTAAGGGTTGGTGGAACTACCTTGGGTTACCTTGGGGATAAGGTAACCTTTGGGGTGCTTGCTGTTTGTTAAGTCTTGGGTTGAGTGCATACACCTCGGACTCTTGTAGATGTGAGATTATTAGGCAACATCCCTTAGGATGGTCATATTGGTAGATCTCACATCCACCATCATTGTCCATATCCAAATCCACAGCCTCATCAGAGATAGTCATTTTTCCATTACCATTGCTACATGCATGGTCTGAATCTCTCCTCTTTTTCCTATCATGGTCACTACTTTGCTCCTTAGACTCCTCCATAATTTTTAAAAAAATTTCGAATCTACTGTCTAAGGAGTCCCACATTTGATCTACCTTAGCTGACACTTCGGTTGTTAACTTTTGAAGTGGCAAGATTTTTCTATTCACCAACTCTTCGAGTGGTGACTCATCATCTTCCTCACAGAATCTTACTCCCTTCTTTCGAAGGGAAGGATCGCGGTTATACTCTTCCGCACTTTCTATTTTCTGTAGCTCCCCTTCTTCCTTAGCTACTTGCTCCAACATTCTATGAACTTCATGGGACCTAAGTTCAGATAATCTCCCTTGGGCATATGTCCCAAGGGTTCTCCTAGTTTTGTGTCTTAGCCCATCCACAAGTTGGCGTAGTTGATCCCGTTGTGCGTATCCATGGCCCGGGAAACGATGTAGCAATGCATAATATCAGCCCATGGCAGCATCCAAGGGTTTGTGATTACCCTAATTTCATCCTTGGATCTGCTTACGCAAGTTGGACAGTATGGAGTACATTTGGTATTTATTGTTGAACAGTTCTAACATCGTACTCCACTGTCTAATGGATTCCAATTCTAAGGACCGGTACCAACTCTCCACTTCTTTTATGAGTTTCCTTGGGAACAATTTTAACTTCTACCACTCATCTTCAATATTTTGCAAGGCACAAGCATTGTGGAATGCCTATAAGTGGTTTTGTGGATTAGAATTGTATCCCCCCTCAAACTTTGGGATATTATTCATGTCTAGTCTCTTGATCTGGCTATCTTTCTGGTGCCTTGTAGGTATTCTCATAGCCTTCGTAATGTCTAACATACTCTGGGTTGCTAGTAGGGGTTCATCATGATTATCTCTCTCATGACGTCTATGATGCCTACGTGGTTTCCTACTTTCCCTTCTATGCCTTGACTCTCTAGAATGCCCTCGTTCTCACTCTCAACTCTCTCGTTGAGGTCTCTCATTTTTCTTATCCTTATCCTTATCTTCATGGTTGGGCTCTTGGTGACTACGTCTGAATGTGGAAGGAGAGGGTGAATGATGCAATGAAGGGAAAGAAGAAGGGGAACCATCCCCATGACGATGTTTCTTACCTTCTCTTCAGTGGCTACGGCCCCGATCGTGCTGACGATCAGAATGCTTGCCCTTATCTTGTGTTTGTGTTCCCTCATTGAACACTTGGTGTTTGTGGGAATTAGAACCAAGGTTGTGAATCATGAAGCGAAGGTTCTGATACCCTACCTCCTCACTATCGTTAGGAGGGGGAACATCATTTCATGGAGAACCTATTGAGATAGGTTCAGCACCCTTAATTTCTCTTATGACAGGTGAAGCATTACGGAGTCCTTTACCCTTCAATAGTGTGTGGTAACTCTCTTGCTGTGCGTCCCGTTGATGTTGCATTGCTATGGGATGGTAATCCCTTGTGTTATAATCTTCTGCAATGTATTCAGTGTATAGCTGCGTCATGTCTATCTTTGCAAGAGCACGAAGGAGCATGTTAGGGACTACTCGATTTGGGGGTAACACTATGTTACCTTGCAAGTCTCGCCAACGCAGTTGTTCATCTTGATGGAGGATAAAGGTAAAATTAGGTATATACTCATCATGATGAGTATACACTACCTGATACTCTTGAGGAACTGGTGGATCTGGGTTATGTGTGTTAGACCATTGACTATCTCTTGTGTGATCCCTAGGTGGTGAAGTGCTTTTATGAGAAGAAGAAGACATTGTTATCTTGTCGGTGTGCTATTGTTCATTGTTTAAAATTTCTTTTGATTAAACCTAAGGGTTCATTTAAGCTTCCTAACGATGTGGATGATTTCCTATGTTCTACTTAGCGTACAACCAACTTAGTCCTCAACAACGGTGCCAATGATGAGTGGTGAGGTACCCCTACACTTAACCATACAAATACGAGCGTTACACATGCTATTTGGTCGAACTCTGCAGACTAAGTGCCTACATGCCTTATGGAACACCTAAGGTTAATCATTTGTTGTCTTCCCAGACTTACTTGTATTTGTCATGGTTGTTTGGTTAAGTAAGTCTAAGGTATGTGACTTTTATGTCTTTTATCTTTTATCGCCTATGCTAATGAGGGAAAGGGTGAAGAGACTAAGTAACTAACTTTAACTAACTAAGTTCTAATTTCTAGCATCAGTATCCATCCCACTTGCTGTTCACACCCTGAACCAATGCAACCTTCTAGGATTACCAAACGCTATTTGTTGCTGGGATTACCAAGCGTAACACACGTGCTTGAAGCGGTCATACTGAATGCACTTAACTAGAAGTGTTGAGGGTTGAGAAAGATTAATTAACTAATAAAGAATTTAACCATTTAACATTAATTAAAGTCCTATTTAGCTTAGTCCATGCATTGTAAGATTTATCCGAAAGTTCGTCTTTATTTCCGTACACAAACTTGTGCTCAGGTACAATATTTGCTCGAATAAAGATCCATTTACTTTGGGACTCCTACTACGGGCACATGGAAATTATTCTATCTCTGGAGAGGTAAAACTACTAGAGTTTCACTAAGGGTCTAGATCTAGATGGAGAAACAAGGGAGAGCTACCTCTTATTTATAGAACTGGTGGCGGACCGCGATATTGCGGGGAAGGACACGATATCGTGGCCCATGCGATATCGCGTCCCATCACATATTATGTCTCATTTTCTACAATCCTTGCTACTACCATTTCACCTCACTATTGTATATAATTATAATTTGATGGTTTTTTATAACATACTATTATTTTCTTATTTGAGAAATACTAACAGGTGCATTTTGGAAGATAAGTATGATTTACATTTAACTCATTAAGTGCCCATGAATACTTGTAAGTATGATTATACAAGGGTACTAAGGGTAGGTGGCTAATTTGGAGAGGATCCACTCGTATAACTCTTGTATTTCATACTTGATAAATAACTCCACATCATCTTGTCCCTCCTAGATATTTTAGCAATTATCATTATTTTCCTACATCTTCATACTTATAGATAAATTTAGTAATTTTTGATGGAATCATCTCCGAAACCTTAGTTAACTTACCTTGCCCAAACTCCTTCATTAACATAATTTAACATCAAATTCAAACATTCTAAGAAGTATATATGATCATAAACCCTTTGGATTGTCTTTACACCTTCCAGACTATCCATTCCATCAATTTGTTTCATTAAATTTCATAACAGTTTTCAAAATATCAAAGGTGATATTGTAGATACAATATAGCAGGTTATGAAATATTGCATTAATGATGTTGCATCTATGATGTTTCTATAATAAAAATCAATATATACATGTATACTATTAGACAATTTGTCATTTCCAACATTTCACACAAGGGGAGTTCATGTTATTTTTCTATTAAACAATCTTTAGAGCTTCATATATTCTTTACCACATGATCGATTTGAGCTATTTTTTATTCCTTTTATTCTATGAGTGATCATCTTAGTTGTGGGGAAGAGCATTGTGTGTAGTTTTGACAAATTGCATAAATTTTCTCTAGTGCCTAGAAGGTCAATTAAGGGTAAGAATACTAAAAAAATAATCACATTATGATCTAACATATGCCAATAAACTTAATGTTTTCATCGAATTGACCATTCAAATATATTTTAAGCAATAAATCAAAGATAGTCATGGATTGTAAGTTAAAAATTATTTTTAATTACTTAATTAATTAATTAACTATTTTTGATTAATAAGGATTTTTTTGAATTAATGAATTTTCCAAACTTTACAATCCAAATTCAAAATAAATAAAATGAAATAAACTACATCTAATAATTTTGATTAAAACCCAAAATCTGATGAAGGGTTACAAACCATTAGGAATTTTTCTAGAATTTTTGGATAACCTTAAATTTTCTATTGATTAAAGATGCTGCCAAAGAGAATACCCAAGTTTGGGAGACCATCACAACTAAGGAAAAAGAAGCCTAGATAAAAAAAAAGAGAGGATGAGGCATAGAACAAACTCCTTCTCTAGAGCAAAAGGCATAATCATATCTGATCCATTAACCCACAAATGTACCACTAGCTCTAGATCAAGGAAAACATCTCATACTCTCTAATAAATATCTATAGTTCATTTAGGAAAAGTCTATCACGTCCACTGTGATAGTAAAAATTTACTCTAGGTCATTCATGGAGTTCGCACCTACAAATATTTGCAAATAACTTCAAACCTCCTCACTTTGGCCAACCATTTAAAGCAATGGTGAATGATATTTGGGTGAAGTCCATCCATTTTAGTATAATAAACAAGATTATAAAACCATGAAGATTAAGGAAGTGACAGTACCATATTTATTTGAACCAATCATAAGGGCTCTAAACATAATAAATATTAAGGGTAACATCAATTAAATCTCCACATGGTTTGACATAGATTCAAGAAATTTATGATTTTAAATGACATATGAATCTTTAGACAAAGAGTATGATGGATTATCCACTATAACTTCAAGACTAAGACATGTCATATCTTCTCAACTAAGAAACTTAATTGAATTTCCACCTATGCTACTAGAGAAAGTGCTATCTTATTGGAGAAATTGTAAGCTAATATGGCCCATCCATCATTTCTAGAAATACAAAGAAAGTTTGAAGAAAAGAAGATAGGAAAGCCCACTCTTCAATTTCCTTGTCTTATTAGGAAGTTATGCAAACAAGATGAAATCTTTGACTATACAAATGATGTTCTCCAAAAATCCCAAAATGCTTCATATGCAAAAATCTCCAAGTTAATCCCACCTAAGAAATGTTAAGTAGAGAAACTAGTAGGCACTGAGGCTACAGTTGGTCAACACCAACAACAAACATTCTAGTTGCAGGCATAGAACAAGTAGAACCTAATGGGTGAGCCCTAGTTGCAAAATGAGTAGGATTGAGTGCTCCACTAGAGTAACTAGACTACAAGCCTTCCAAGAGTCAATTACAATAGATTGCTAAAAAAATTAGTTGGGGTTGTAGAAAAGTATTTCTTATGTACAGAGTAAGAGATAATCTAAGTAGATTTACAATATCCATAAAGCTTATGAGTAATCAATTATCTTTGTAGACAAGATAGAATGATGATTATGCATCATAGATTTTCAAAAATGCTACATAATTCTAGGAGATGTTAGAAATTGGAGAAGAAGCCACTGTAGTGGTGATGTAATTCTAAGATGTAGCTAGAGTTACAAAAGTAATAACCAATTATAATACGGAATAATTATATATTATTATTATGCTAATGATAGACATTTTTAGAGCTAAAGATGTATAAAAATTGGCTAAAAAATTAGGAAAATAAATAATATCCCTTGCTGAACATGAAGACATCTTGGAAAGATTGCTGCAGAAAGGATAAGTTATTCAAAATATTTTTGATATCCCTAGTTATATTACTATAGTGTAATTTAAATTAATATATACAAAAGAAAATATCATCATGATAGAAATAATGATGGAACATGCAAAGAGTGAAGTGTAGAGGTTATAAGAAGAATTAGCTATGTTGAGAGTTGAAAGATAATATCTTGCATAACACATTATACCAAACCAACTAGCATAATTCAAAAATGAATAAATGGATCAATTGATGACCAAGAAAAAAATAGATAGATATGGAGAAAGAAAAGTTAGTGTGGAATGCCTTAATAGTAGATGCTTAGATGTATGTCCATGCTAAGGAAATTATTTTCACAACGAAATGTTCCTAGGAAGTGTCAACAGTTGAAGAAAGACATCCAACAACTAAGATAGTAACCCTAACATAAGATAGTTGGACTCTAAACATAGAATCATGTCAATTAAAGAAGTATTTATAGTTAAACAAAAGTCAGGTATTGAAATCAATGTGATAAAATAAATCCAAGAAACACAAAATTCCTAAGGAATATTTCATAGATCAAATAAGCATGTATAAGAAAATCAATGATAAAGAGATCCATATGGTTAAAGCCAAAATTAGTACCATCACATAACAAACACCTAATTGGCAATCCATCCTAGATATTTTTCCCATTATTTACCTAGTTGAGCTGAAAAAGAAAGATCTATAGAGAGAAGACTTGATAGAATACACTGGGTTAGCAAATCTACACTACGCTAACTTAGCCATGTTGATAGTAGGTAGGTTAAGAATAGAATTAGAATAGAAAGTGGCTATAACATATTCCATGTATGAAAAAGAGTTTGTAGATAAAAAAGATGTATAATAAAAACTTTATATGATAAACTCTAAGATCCAAGTAGTCAAATCTAGCTACCATGATCAAAAAGATGTTACAAAAAATTTGGTAAAAAAAAAAATAATTTACTATCAAGAATTGTAAAAAATGATTAGAGTTATTGAGGTAGAAAAAAGACAATTTGCATCATGGTACATCAAGGCCAACAAAATGTTTTCACAACTACCATGTTCCTAGGAAGTTTCAACACTTGTGAATATTGTTGAACTAGCATGGATAATACATGATCCTATAATTGAAGAAAAAAATATATAAGAAATTATGAATAAGTACTAGTTCTACAAGATAGATGACACCAATGGAGGAGCCAATGCTACTAGGAACATGAAGAAGCTACATTAAGTTTTGTCTTGTCTTGTTTTATTTTTTTCATATGTCAATCATGCACTACAAAATAATTTTGTAACATCACTCAAACAAAGATGCAACATTCATAGTAGAGTTAGTCATGTATATATGTCATGATGTCAAAGTCCATGTAACCCCATAAGTTTGGAATAAACACTATCCTCCTTTTGTTTGAACTCAAGGATGAGTTTTTTGTTAGTCATAAGGATATGATGAAGTTAATGACTACGATATTGTAGCCCAACATATGTTATCATAAATATGATGTAGTAGGCCATGGTCATACCTATAAATACAACTTCACTACCACATGAAAAATAAGTTTTGGCTAACACTTAGTGAAATTATTACAGTTTGTTTTCTTTACGTTAGATTTAGTTGTGAATGCATGCATTGTGATGAATTATAGTTGTATGGAATATTTATTCTAGTGGATTGTATTTGGATACAATTTATTAATGGTAATAAACATTGAGATTATTCTTCCTCATTACAACATATCATATATAATAGATTCAATTTTGAATATTGTTCACTTTTACCATATTTTTTACATTCCCTAAGGCATTTAATATTTAAATGTTCATTGGTAAGAAGGAATGAATACGAATAGTTTCAAGTATAAAGTGTAATTATTTAGTAATCTAGTAGTGAATTTGCCATATTTAATTTGTAGTAAAGTACTTGGTAATTCTAGTAATAATTAAATCAACCCAAGACATGTACAGAAAACTAGGAACATATACTCATTGTCATAGGATAGAATAGTTTTACATTTGTATTACACTTAGACATAAAATTTATAATCATTTTCATTATGTTTACTTTTAGCATACTTAAAGCAAACCGACATTATTTTATCATATACCTCACCAAGAGTTCAACCATACATTTTTCACCTTGCTAACTTTAAGTGTAAATAAAATGATAGTGAACTTACTATCAACTCACTAGTATACTTACATTTTCCATTCATGGATTATGATTTGGTTGCACACGAATACTTGTAACTTGTATGAGTAAGTATTAGAATTCTCTACTACTCATCATCCTTCCATTGGTCAATGCTTACTTTTTCTACTTTGAATCTTCAATTGAGAAGTTGAATTCTAGAATTCAAAAATAGATAACACTCATGAATAGTATTCATTAAGAACCATAGTTTACTAGATTCTATTGGCTTAATTACTAAAGAAAATTCAACATTCTTCTTTGTTGAGACTCTAGATTATATTTAGAATGCTTAGAAGTCATGTGAGCATGAGGTGGTAAAGTTGGAAAAAGGTGAGTCATGGGAGCTAGGTGAAGTAGGATAGGAAGAGGACTAGCCATTCCTTCTAACTGGTTGTAAGGCAAATTGTGGTGACAATGGTATATCACCTATAAGGGATAGATGTTAAAGGAAGAAAACCCCAAGGAACACTCTCAAAGCATGATCCAGATACACCATTCCATATTAATAAAGTATTCTTTCCTTTTTCCTTTTGCACTTTTCCTATTATTTCCTTTACACATAATGTAAAATGTTATATATATTTGACATTTGGTTTATTGACTTCTTACAAATAATATCTAATATAACCTATGTTTAACGTTTGCGATGACATTTGAGAATGAGATGTCACAGATACCTTATTTTTTCAAGTTACCAAGCTATTAAAGTTAATTTCTAAGAAAGAAGTTAAGAAGGAAGATCAAGTCCTACCATCTTGAATAAGATCATCTGACCATATAGTCCTTATAGAAAAACTATAACTATGTTGCTTGATCCTAGAGGTTGATGAATATTGGAAGTCTCTTAACCTTATTTCTAATTATTATTTTCTAATATAATTAATTTATTTATTTTACATTTCTAAATTAGGTAATTAAAATATTTTGGATAATATAAGTTGAAAAGAAGGACTTTTCATATCTTCACCTAGGAAACTAGAGTTATGAGTTGTACTTTATGTAACCTTGATTAGGACTAGTGATTGGTGATTAGGAGAACTTTAATTCATCTCTTATAATTACCTAGAAATTGAGGTAATTATAGATAAATAAGATTTATTTTCCCAAATATTTTTTCTATTTATAATTTTTTTAAAAAACAAGTGGGAAAACATTAAATATTCAACCCCATTTCAAAAGGTAAATTCAAAGAATTAGAGCATGAAGAGAGAAATAAATCTTGGACAAATACATTTATACAGACTTGTTTGAGGATGAATGAAACCTAAGAAGGATAGTTTATCATATCCCTAGTCCCAAATGGAGCTATTTTGTAATAAAGATGGTGTCACTTCATAACAAATGATGTAATATTATAATAATACATAAAAGGATACATTTTAATAATAAGTAAGTCTCTTAAGATGAACTTTGGGATTTTGACTTGAGGTATTTGTGATTTTTGTATGCTTTTGCATTCGTATATGCGAAACGTAAGTGATCCCAATCATATAAGTTATCCCAGAGGTTGTGCTAGCATGGTGTTGTGAAGGTAGTAAAGGAAAGTAATAGGTACCAAGTGAAGTGAAATAGGAAGGTGATCGGTCATTCCTTCTAGCCAAGAACATGCTTAGCCATGATGGAAGTGTTGGATAACCTCTAAGGGATAGATGTCCAAGGAAGATAATCTTAAACAACTATCAAATCATAACCTAGATACACTATTTCACATTAATAAAGCATTCTTTTCATTTCTTATACATTTTTCCTATTGCATTATTTACATAAAATGTCAAGTGTTATGAGTATTTTAACATTTTTTTGTGAATGGAATGTTATATTAATGAGAAGCTTTTTTTATTAATGAAGTCTTGCAAAGGAAGATCAAAGAATTGAAGGACCGCTCTAATGAATCAAATAAAATGTTTGATGATAAAGAGAGTTAACTCATTTCTCTCTTCCATTAGGTGAATAAGTTAGAAGATGAAGCATAAATCATGGTCCAATTTATGGACAAGCACCTTCACAGTCAAAAAACAATGATAGAATCTATAGTAAGATCTTACAAAGAAGATAATGAGGAATAGCTATGAGCTTAAAAGTATTTACATGATTAATTTGGTGACCTAGAATATTAATGTATGAAGATTGTGTAGGCTTGTTGTAGACCTAAAAAAGTAAATAATTGATGAACCAGATAATATAAATAAAACATTAACTTGTAACACTCTTGTTCTAGATGTTTAAGATATTCAAACTATTCATTTCATTTTCCCCTCCTTTGTTTCATGTCACTAACTTATCTTGAAACCATGGTAATTTTGCATCATTACAGTGTTTATAAAGTTATTTATACAAAGAAAATTATAACTAAAATTTATTATGTTTAAATTATTAACCATTATATTAAGTTATGTCTTATTATAATGGTTGGTTCTAGAAAATATTGTTTCACATATCTTAAATAGTTTTCACATGTTGAAATTAAAATTATTGATAAGAGTTCTAGTTTTATTTTTATCTTTCTACAAGATTAGTCTCCAAGTATCCTAGAAACTTGACATGATATCAAAATGGAATTATGAGTAATCTTAAAATTAAAGAATTACTCCTAAGAATTAGTAGAACATATTTTACGTAGTCATGAAAAAGATGAGGACCTATGACTGATTACTTAAAAGTAAAGTATTTAATGCCTCAAATTACAATAAATGAGAACTCACATTAAATTTCTACTTTAAGAGAAATACCTTGAAGAAATCCTAGTCAAAACCACTATGGTGAATATACCGAAGTGACATACTAGAGAGCCATGATGTATATCTTTAGTGATTACATGTTAGGTTTGCTTAATGATTACGTAGATGACCATGCTAATGACCTAGATCTTGTGCTTAAATAATGCCTCAAATATGAGCTTAGGCTCAATCCTAAGAAGTGTGTCTTCAGTGTCAAGATTGGTAAGATGCTTGGCTTTGTAGTCTCTAAAGTAGGGATACGTGTAGATCTTGATAAGTTTAAGGCCATATCCAAATTAGTAGCACTACCAACCTTAAAGAGCTTTAGGGATTACAAGGTAAATTATAGTTTATTCATTGGTTTACCACTAGGCTTACAAATAGGTTACAACCTATGTAACACTTGTTTAAGAAAGGAGTTTACTATGAATGGATGGTTGAATGTCAAGTGGCCTTTAAAAACCTTAAGCAAGAGTTAACATAGCTATCGAAAGTCTATCCTCCACAAGAGGGTAAATCATTTTACATTTATCTCACCATCTCTAATACATCCATTACCTTTCTACTCTGTCAAAAGAATGATGATGGAGAAGAAATGATTGTATACTATCTTAGCAATGATTTGGTAGCCCACATGACTTGGTACACTAAAGTAGAGAAGTATTGTCTAGCATTAGTCTTCTCTTTGAAGAAACGGAGACACTACATCTTTAGAAGCTAGGTCAATGTAATTTGCAAGGACAACATACTCAGAGCCATAACAACCAACATCTATGAAAGTAGTGATATAGCCTAATGGAAAGCCATACCTAGGGAGTTCAACCTCCATTATGTCTCTCAATCCTCAAGAAAAGGTAAAGCTATAGTCGTACAACTCACAATTTTTCCTATTCATGACCAAGCAACCATAGATCTTGAGTTCTATGATGAATACATTAACATAGTTAGGCAAGTGCCCAAGGGTTATGAGGCTATCATGAACTTTTATGGAGCCTCAACCATTCATGGGGCTATTGTTGCTACCATTGTAACATTACCATCTAGTAAGATTTGACCCTTTGCCTATCATTTTGGGTTCCCACATACCAAAAACATAGTAGAATATGAGGATTTAATTAGAGGAATAATGGTAGCTTTTGATCTATGAATTGGATGCCTAGCCATCAATGCTGATTCAAAACTTGTGGTTAACCAAGTAACCAAACTCTATGTATGCAAAGCTAAGTAGTTACAATCTTATTGTGACCTACGAAAACAGTTATTACAAAAATTCATAGATGTTGATATCCAACACATACCTCAAAATGAAAATGCCATAGCTGATGCAATTGCAACATTAGCCCTTAGTGTGACACTAGATGTGTTTATCAAGTTGCTCACCTTAACTGTGGACTAAGCTACTTCCATCACATAGAACACCAAGGATACCTTTGTGGCCATTGTTCATAGTACTTCTTCCAAGGAGTGGTACGATGATATCAAATTTTACTTATGCATGGTAAACCCTCACAAGGCTTGACTACTACTTATAAGGATGTCATATGAAAATGGTTGAAGTAGTATGTCATAGTAGGTGATAACACATTATGTCGATGATCCTATGATGGCATACTCCTAAAGTGCTTAGGTAAAATCAAAGCTAGAATAGTTGTAGAGGAGGTTCATAAGGGAGTTTGTGAAGGACATATAGGACCTAGAGTCATGACTGCTAAGATTATATGGTTAGGCTACTATTAGCTCCATATGAAGAATGATTACCTGCAAAAGGTTAAATGATGTGATACATGTCAATGATACAACAACCTGATACATGTATTACTAACTAACTTATATACAACCTAGATAACATGGCTATTTCAATGATTGGGGTTGGATATCATTGGACCCATAATGCCTAAGTCTTTCACAAGACATAGCTTCATCATCATTGCAACCAAATACTTTACTAAGTGGGTTGAGGGTATTTCCATAAGGAAGACCACATCTAAAAAAGTTTGAAAATTTATCCTAGATAATGTTGTAACTCATTTTGACATACCAATGATCATAGTTACAGATAATGAACCTTAATTTAGTAGCCAAGAAACCAAGAATTTCTATCATAACCTAAGCTTAAGTATTCTTTCTCATCACCTTACTACCCTCAAGCTAATGGATAAGCAGAAGCAAGCAAGAAGGCCATCATTAACTTGCTTAAGAAGATGCTCAACAATAGCAAGAGGAAGTGGCATGAGTAGCTTGTCCATGCACTATGGGCATACAGAACATGCTATCACATGGTGACCAACATGACCCCTTATAGCCTTGTTTATGGTTCTAAATCTATTTTACCTCTTGAATTGTAGGTAGCATTGCTCCAGGTAGCCTTGACTAACTTCATCAATGATGAGTAGAATAAGGAGTTATGAATAATAGTCCTAGATTTGGTGGAGGAGTGGCATATGCAAGTGCTTGCTCACATCAAGCACTATCAAGATAGGTAGAAGCAACAACATCACCATGACTTGACCATGCCCAAGATCAAGGAGGGGGACCTAGTCCTCAAGGCCATTTGTGAGCATGTAGACAAATTCTTAGCCAACTAGAAAGGATCCTTCCTTGTCACTAGAGGATATAGCAATGGAGCATTTAGAATAGCCAACATGGATGGGAATGAGCTAGCCAATCTAATCAATCATTCCTATCTAAAGCCATACTACATGTAGCCAATAATTGTCAACAAGCAAGCCTACATTCAATGGTCTATTACGACCTTAAACTAGCAAACATAGCCTCCTAGGGCCTTAAATTGATACCATGGCCCACCATGGCCTTAAACTAGAAAGCTTGGTGACTTGGATAGCCTAATTCTCATGTGACCTATATGCATTGTAGTGTTATAATATGTAGTGGTGTTTTGTGTTCTTTGTTGGTACCTCTTAGGTTAATCCTCTAACCACCAACAAAGAGGGGCCATTGAAACATCACAAAAATTTGAATGTTATAATCAATCTTCATCATGTATTTTTCACCCCATGAAACTTGAGGAAAAACTTCATTGTAAATGTAAAAATTATAACCCACAGTAGGCAGTTTCACATACTTCATGCTTTTGAGGCTAAAAAATGCCTCATTAGTGGTCAAAGCCTCATTCTCTAAGTGAATAAAGTCACCTAGTGTTTATATTTAGGCTTTGTGGGGGGAAAAGGGGGTGGGGGATGCGACGGTGGGGTTGGGAAGGGGGTGGGGGTCAAAAATACCTTTTGAAATACCAAAAAGGTAATTTGATGAGTTTTTATGGGGGGTTATGCATTTTTCTACAATGGAAACACATGTAGGAGGGTAGATCTCACCTACCCTCAGCTTGGAAGGATGGGGGTTTTGGAAACTTTCCCCCTTCAACATGGAGACCACATGCACAACTTGGAAACTTTTTCCCCCTTAGTGTGGAAGTTTTTCCTTAGCTTGGAAACTTTCCTCCCTCAGCGTGGAAGTTTTCCCCCAGTGTGGAGTCTTCACCTCCAACATGGAAAATTTAATCCCCCAACGTGGAAGCCACAAAAGCAAAAATTCATCACTTCATGCACTTCAACATTGACTAGCCACTTCAACAAGCATGGTGGAGAGCTTAGTGTGGAAGATTCATCTCCAGCATGGAATGTGTGCCCGATTACTATTTATAGTAAATGGAATGGCCATGGGGGAAGCACTTACTATGTATGGTAACCCCCCAAATTTGAGCACCCATCTCACCTAGAATTGCAGCAAATTTGCAACCAATTTATAGCCATTTTTAGCCAAATCATAGCCAATTTGCAGCCCCATTCATGGCCCAAAGAACCTATAAAAACCAACCTCCAACACCATTTATAGGTTCAGCAATTTTGTTCTAGAATTCTAGGTAAGTTCAGCATTATCAAGTAATTTTTTTCATACATCCAAAATTCTTTTCACAATTCCACACTTGGGGCATTCTCAAGCACTTAAGAGCTCTTGCAAATTCCCATACTTACATTCTCTTGAATCCTAGCGTGGAAGCATTGTAGCCTTGAGATTTGTGGATTTTGAATATCAACAGTACACCTATAGGATTTCCAAACCTCAGCATGGAGCAGTTTGGCATCCCAATTTTCCACTTTTCTCACCCCCCTTAGTAGTGATCCAACTTGTAGATTTGAGGTTGCAGAAATGAAGGAAGGTTAGATAGCATACGAAGTGGCTTAACACCTAGATCATGGAGTAGATCACATTGGTTTCAATGGGCTTTAAACTCTTGCGTAAGTGAACCCCCCTTTTTTGCTCATCTAGGCACTATTTGTACACATTTCTCTAACTTATTTTTTATTCTTTCTCAATAAAGCTTTGAGTTTTGAGTTTTTTGTTGAAAAATAAATTTTATTTTCTATGCATTATTTGGATGTACTTATATTCCACATTTCACGTCTCATAAGTCCTTGGTTGATCTATCAAATTAGCTAGGGTGCCTTGAATCCCATTGTTATCATGGAGGCACTGGGGATTTGAGGTTAGGGAGCTACTGCACCAAGGATCCTTGGTTTTTCCAATGATTAAGGTTTTTAGTTGCAACAACCTTTACATAAAACTTCATCATAATCTAAGTTTTTTCATCATTCTTTACAATTTATTAAAAGCCATTATATGATAGTGGTAGTACTTTTAACAAATAAAACTTGATAGTTTAATCTAGTATCAAAGCATTCTCTAAATAGAGGCTAGGTTGTAATTCAAAGATCCTTTGGATAAGTGTAGTAATTGGTTTAGCTTCTTTTAGCCTTATGAAGTTTAATTGATTTTTGTAATGACTCAATTTTAGATTCATTTTTAATTTTAAAAGTCTTCTCAAGATTCTTCCACACTTTATATGTGGAATCTTACTTCTCCACTAGTTGTGCAAACTCTCTTAGCATAATCAAGGCTATTAATATTCTTATCATGATCACAAGAAATGAAGGTGTTTCTTCAAACTTGGATTTAAATATTTGCTAGTCTCTTGCAACACCAAGGCCCAAATACCTCCAAATAAACTTGGTGGTAATAGAGTGAACTATACATAAATGTGTGTTTGTTGTTATGAATGTTGAAATGCTTAGGTTTGTGTATGAAATTGTAACTAGCTATTATAAAAGAAATTCAACTAACCTTGTTGAATAGTGTGAGTTATTTAAAATTCCTATTTTTTCAAGTCACTTAGTCTATATAGTCCCTATAGTATGTCACTTGAAACAAATAAAATTTCATGAAAATGCTCAAGCACAATTCTATAGAAATTTACTCCTAATTTTCCTCAGAGAGAAAGATCCACAAGAAAACTATAAATAGATAGAGATTTAATGAATTTTAGAAAGAGAAAATAAAAAAAAGCATATCTGTGTGAAATTTCAAACATTTAAGCAAGATAAATTGAACATGAGAAAACACTTCACAATAAATCTATCTTAAGGCTAAGGGGCATCATGGTATAACAAAAAGTACCCCATGGGGTCATAAAGGTCATCCTAAGTTGGTGCTCTAGGCTGATCCTAATTTGGTTATATCCCAAGAATCCATCCATAAAGAACAACAAGGCATGTTCGACTATAGTATCAATAAGTTGATCAATACTAGGCAAAGGAAAGTCATCCTTGATAATTTTTTTATTTAGGTCTCAAAAATGAATGCAAATATAGATACTCTCATTTTTCTTAGGGACTACTACTGATGGGACATGATATTGCATGGGCCGCGATATTGCGTCCGCCACGATATCACATCCCCCTCGATATCACGTACGTGATATCGCAGTCCGCCACAATGTCTATAAATAAGAAGCAGCTCTCCCTTGTTTGACAACATATATTAGATTGTAGCTAAACTCTGGTAGTTTGATCCATCTAGAGATAGATTATTTTCCAGTGTATGCCCACAGTGTGGTGAATGTAATTGTACGGCATTCTTTATTCGAGTGTGACGTACTTGGACACGCACATGACCGACAATAAAGATCGAGATTACTTCATCATTGCAGCATTCACTTTGTTTATTTATTTATTTAATTTTTATTTACTACTTTCCTAATTAGTCTCTCTCACCCTTATCTCCTAGCAACGCAGAATGAGTACGACTTGATTACAAGCATTTAAGTGTGACTACTTAGTAACCCAGTAGTGTACCTAGGATCTGCACTTGGTAATCCTAGTGGTAGTAGTGCACGAAGTCCAAGATGTGTACGAATGATTAAGGAATGGATGCTCATCGCACTTAGGCTAGATTAGATTCTCTTACCCTTTTCCTCCTAGCTTAGTTAATCTTATTTTCCATTACCTTCAGGAGTAGCATTAGATTAGGAACCTATCATACACCTCACTCTGGACTAAACCATACGTGACAAATATAATACTAGTCGAGGTGGGAAGACAATGAACTACGGCCTAAGGATAACTGTCTAGGTGCCACAACTAGTCCATCTATGGAGTTCGATCGGATCGCACATGAGAACGCTCGTATTCATATGGTTGAGTGTAGGGGTACCTCGCCACTCATCATTGGCGCTGTTGCTAGGGACGGTGCTAGTTATCTAGATCATACAAGGTCACTGTAAAGGACTTAATGAGATATCTCCTAGAAAGAAGTAATTATAAAAATTCATACATAAATTCACACACAACAATGCCTCTCCTACAAGATTACAATAATTCCACACTTAGTGAGAAAGTTCATTGGAGAACCAACGAACTATATGACGATGAAGATTGGAGTATACAACTTGAAGTGGGAGTTTCTTATAAACATGAACAGTAGCAAAATCATTACAACGCACGAAAGCATAACTTACCCGATGACGATGAACCCCTACTGGCCATTACAAGCTTAACGCAACTACAAGAGGTTGTTCGAATCTCACTTAGGCATCGTAAAGAGAGCCTACCCAGGCTCGATTTAAACAACTTTACTAAATTTTCAGGAGGCTATGACTTAGATCCGCATCAACATTTACAAGCCTTCTACGATGCCTACACATGGAATAACATTGATAATGGGTGGCAAAAACTTAAGCTCTTCCCTATGACACTCGTTGACCAAGAAAAAGTATGGTATAGATCATTAAAACCAAATTCAATACGATGTTGGCCAACAATGGTAGAACTCTTTAGCGAAAGATATCAAACCTACACAAGAGTGTCAGCCTTGAGGAAACAAATCCAAGGGTGGAAACAAGCACAACATGAATCCTTGGACATGGCCTTAGAAAGATATTATGCATTGTTAAACAAATTTCTAGGCCATGAGTTCTTTCAGGAAAGGCTAATGTACCATATCATTGATGGGCTTCGTGATGCAACAAGAGAAACCCTAGGGATGTATGCCCAAGGTCAACTATATGAACTACGAACCCATCAAGTCCAAGAGCTTATTAAGTGGGTAGAGAAAGAAGAAGGAGAATTGGCTAGATGGGAGAGTGTTGAAAAAGATCAACGGGACCAAAATCTTAACTTAACAAAGGTCCATGATCATAAAAAGGAGAAATCAACTAATCTCAAGGTGGAAGCATCATCTTTGCCAATACAACAATCATTAGAAGAAGCTGAGGCAAAGATCAATAAGATGTTGGAATGGATGTATCAAAAGTGTGGAGAATTTATCGATATCATTGGAGATAAAGTTTTAACAACCCAAGAAGCAGGACAAAACATTAGACAATCGAAAGGAAGGGATAAAAAAAATAAGAGCTCAACTGCCAATCATATGTATGAATGTAACATATGCTTGTACGATCACCCAAGGGCCAATGCCCAATATTGTTACATTTACATGAGCATTGGAGAAATACATTACACCCAAAGTTCGTACAAAGATACTGTGTTTGATTGCAGTTGCAACAATCCTAGTCATGGAGGAGACCACCCTTGGATTGGAGACACCCTTTGTATCATCTGAACTCAAACACTTATCTTGTTCAACATCCTATTTCTCCAATTGGGCCAACATACTCTATCTCACCACATTACTATTCTTCACAACACTATCAACCCATGCCTCCAACACAACCACCACCTTGTGCACCTTATACACCTCCTAATTTTCAACATTCTCATCCTTTCCCTCCTTCTACATTGCCACAAACTATTTCTAAGGTGCCTGAACCACAACAACAACCCATGAACAACACTTGTGCTACTACTACTAATAGCAGTGAAAAGCCTCCTCAACATCAAAAGCGTCCTTTCTTTAAACACAACCGTAAGAAAGGACAACACAATTTCGAGGCCACTGCATCTTCCAACTCAGCACAAGTCCCACACTATGGTGCACCCTTACCTTCAAACCCAACGCCTCATGTAACTTCATTAGGGCCACCAACTCACACTCCAACAACAATCCGGCCCAATGAACACAACCGTGGAGAGCGACAACCTAATCCTTGCATACCATCTAACGGTCTCAAATATCATAGTGGGTCAACTTGTTATCTGGGAACTACATTGTACAAATTGCCCCACTATTCTCATTATAATCAAGTGTGTGAAACCCGATGGGGTAAATATGACCAAGCTAGATTACTTTCAAAATGCAAGGATCCCAGTCGTCATTTATTAATCTGTGTTGTCCTCAACCATTTGACTATGAGAGATATCCCCCATTCTAATAACAAGCAGGATTAATAACCACTTTTTATTTTCTTTGATTTTACAACATTTTGTTTTTTAGTTTTTCAATTTTTCAAATTTCTTATTTTATCTTTTTATCTTTTTGTGTTTTTATCTTTTTACATTTTTTTAAGTAATCTCATCTACAAATAAAACACTCATGTGGATCGTTGGTTGAGGTGTGTTCTATGTTATTAAGTCTTGAGTGATCAATTATTTGGATAGTGAGCCCATTACACCCACTCATCCACTCTACAAATAAGAGGTTTTCTTCAAGGCTACAGTGATATTCTTGACATTTTTGAAACTTAAAATTAATTTTGTGTTCATTGTACCTAGAATGAAGAAGGATGGACCAAGAGGGAATGATTAGAGTGTGACATAAATGGGACTTGCAGATTCTCTTTGGTGACGTCTATGAGAGTTATCATGCAACCTGGTTGTACTAAGATCCTTATAGATCTAATGAAAAATGGTAGTAAGAGTAATCAAATGGGCACTCAAAAATCCAATGCTGTTTTAGGGGGTTCCACTGGAAAGACATGCACCCAT
>MNCI01031191.1:398769-453477 GCA_015680685.1 Gnetum montanum
AAACTTGCTTGGTAGAGCTTTGAGATTTCATCACAAAATACCAAGGCCAAATTAGGTCTAATCTTGCACACTTTTTTCTTAATTGGTCCAATGCTAGGATCTAGTATGATGTTGTGGTGGACTAGACATGGATCTATGCTTAGCATATCTTCATATGACTAGGAAAATGCCTTAATGTTGCTTTGTAAGATCTTGGTAATGTCTTGAGTGCATTGAGGCTCCAATGAGGAACTTAGTTTAAGGGTTTTCTCTTCACCACTATGTGTTGTGATAGGAACCTCAACTAGAAAGTCTTCAGTTATGTATCCTATTTCTAAGTCAATGGTTTTGAATAGGTTTTTAGGCCATTCTAGAGGTTTCTCTATTGAGGCTATTTGGTCTACAAGACTCTTAGGCTCAAGATCTAGGAAATCAGGGTTGATACACCATCTAATATCACTGTGAGGTCCATGTAGACACAAAGGTAAACTGATTTGCTCCTAGGTACTCAGAATTTGATCTTGCATGTCAACCAAAAGCATATTAAGTGGCACTTGGGTGAAAGTAAATAATTAATGTTAAAATGCCATAAAGCACATGTAAGTCTAATGCAATCAAGACAATCCAAGATCATCAGTGAGATAAGATCAATTTAAAAAAGTGTAATAGAGGTGAATAAAGATCACATAAGGGTCAAATAGGGGGAAGTATAAGGCTACAAATGATCAATAAAGGTCATAATGTTACCAATTTTAGGCCTTAGCAGGTTGTGATGCCAATTTAGATTCTTGGTGAACTATGATGCTAGTTTAAGGCCTTAGTGGGCCATGATGCTAGTTTAGAGTCTTGGTGGACTATGATGCCAGTCTAAGGCCTTAGTGGGCCATGGTCATATGGTGTTAAATGGTAGTCAGGGAAGGTCAATCCACACTATTCGATACCATTTAAATGTCAAACAAAGGTAAATAGAGCTATAATAGGAGAAACAATGAACCTATAAGGTTGTATAAAGGCCATAGAAGGTTAACAAGGTCAACAAGGTAGCATAAGTTCAAAAACAAGCCAAAACATTATGTAATAAGAAATAAAATAAAATAAAATAGGTTATATATCATAAAATTTAACTAGTATTAGTTTAAAATGGTTAGGTTTTGCTATTTTTAGGCCTTAGTGGGTAATGTTTTGAGGCTAGAAGGTTATTAGATGAGTTCAAGCATCAATCATAGCTATTTGGACTGAAAAATCAAGTGTTTTGAGGCTTTCATGCTAGGTTCAACATGGAAAAGATGACCCTTAGTATGGAGACTAAGAAAAATAGGTTTTGGGATGCTCAAAGGTCTAAGATTAAGGTTCTATGACCTTCCCAAGTTAGCGTAGGGTCATATTCCTCAAAATTAAGCACTCCAGAGGTTTGTAAAGGCCCAAAAGCAAGTTTTGAAGCCTTTCCTCCTTGTTTCAACACTAGCTAGCATAGAAAAGATGAGGTTTAGCATGGAGAATTAAAATCCAAGTAAACATAAGGTCAAATATGATGAAACAGGTAGATGGAGTTCAAATCTAGAACTTGTGCATATCTCGGCTTCGTTCCAAGGGAATTTGAGGTCATTTTGAGTGTTAATAGGTGTTGAAATGGCTTCCTTACCTTTTTCTACACTAGCATAGTATCCTCAATGTGAAAAATAGGGGGACACTTGTTTTATGAATTTAGAGTAATTTAGGAGAACTTTGACTAGGTTTCTATGCCTTTAAGGCTGTAGAGTTTGATTTTGCAAGTTTCTAGCTAATTTTGGACACATTTGAATGTTGTTTAAGGGCACTTAAGGTCTTCCCCCATGTTTCCACTTTAGGTGGGTTACTCTAGCATGGAAGAATGGGGGGAAAGGAGTTTGGAGGCTAAAATGATCTCAGACAAGAAAAATCTTGAGGCTATGAGGTACTGGGCTTCTTTGGCGTAAATCTTTAGCTTTCGGGAGTGTCATCTTATCTCCAAAAGTTGAAAAGTAGGGTTTTCCCCTTGTTTCCACACTAGGGAAGTTACTCCAGCATGGAATAAGTAAGAATCCTAGATCTAGACTAATTTGGATCATAATTGACTATGCATGTTACCTCTTGGAGTTACTAGGGACAAGGGCTATGGATCCATGTCAAAGTTTAGCAATTTTGGGCATCCCTAAGTGGTTTTTTTGGCTTCCCCAATTTTTTCACACTAGGGATGGAGAGCTCAACATGGAAAACTAGGGGAAACCACTTTTTAACCATTTGGGATTTGTTTCATGAAGTTTAAGATCTCCAATGGCTACTGCTAGGGTTCTAGAGTGCATGAAAGGTCATTTAATGTCATTCTAAGTGTTTACGAGCCTAAAAAAATGTTTTACCTTGAGTTTCCATGTTGGGGAAATCACCCTCAATGTGGAGAAAGGGATCCCCAATGTGGAAGAACCATGAAACTTAAATCTAGGCCAATTTTGACCTCAATCGATTGTGCATGTCAACTTCTAGGGCTACTAAGGTTGAGGACTATGGTTTGGTGTCAAGTTTTGGTAATTTTGAGTATTTGTAAATGTTTTTTTAGGCTTTCCTCCCCTTTTTTACATGCTAGGGATGGAGAGCTCAGCATGGAAAATTAGGGGGAAATTAATTTTTGGCCTTCTAGCATTAGTTTTTTGAGGTTTGAAGGCTCCAAATGATGTTGATAGGTTCCTAGAGCATATGCAAGTTTAGTTAATGTTGTTTTGAGGTACTTATGGATCCGAAATGGGTCTCATCATTAATTTCAATGCTGAGTAGCATGGAGGGGGATATTCCACCATGGAGACAACATAAAACTTAGATCTAGTCTACTTTGAACCTCAATTAACCATGCATGTATGCCCAATGTGGAAATTGGGGGAAAATATATTTTCATACTTTTGCATCATTTTTGGTCATGCATGTAGGTCCCTGACGTTGCTAGTGATGATAGTCAATGTCTGGTGCCAAAATTTTGCTATTTTGAATGTTGATGAGTAATTTTTGGGCTCCCCCACTTTTTCCATACTAGGGCTTCCATGCTCAACATGGAAAATTAGGGAAAAAGCTTTTTGGTAATTTTTGGTCATGCATGCAAGCTTCCAAGCTTGTCAATGTCAACCACTACTACTTGATGTCAAAATTTGGTTGCTTAAAGGGTCACTAGGTATTTTTTGGACTTCTCCCATTTTTTCCATGTTGGGGTTTCTATGCTTAGTGTGAAAAATTGAAGGGAAAGATTTTTGATCATATTTGATCACTTTCGGTTATGCATGTAGCCTTCCAAGGTTGCTGTTGTTGGCCATTAATGCCTAAGGTCAAGATCTTGTCATTTTGGAGGCTATGAGGGGGTTTTTAGGCTTCTCTTATTTTTTCACACTGATAGTGAAAAGCTCAAAATGGAAGAGGTCTTCCTCATTGAAGAAATTTAGATCTAGGCCAAATCGACAATTGATTGACCATGCATGTCAACCTCCAAAGTTGCTGGTGTCGACGATTAATGTTGGGTGTTAAGACTCGATAGTTTGGAGGCTTCTAAGTGCCTCATGAAATCTTCCTACTTTCTTCCATGCTAGGCATAGTGGCCCTAATGAGAGGGGGATTATAGTTTTATGCCATATTTGACCACATTTGGGGCTTTCAAAACCTCTAGAGGGTTCCAATAGGGTCTAGAGGTCACCAAGCATCAAGAAATGATTATTAGGACATTTTTGAATTCCCCTCATTTATTCACATTGAGGGTGAGAGGATCAACATGGAAGAAGCCTTCCCTAGCATGGAAAACATCAAATCCTAGATTTTGACTAGTTTTGACTAGGTCTAGTGGGATTCCAAGGCTGCCAGAGATTATTGGAGGTGTTCTAGGTCATGTGGGACCTACTTTGGGGTCAAGCATGTGTTAGATGAGTGTTGGGAGACAAGAGTGAGTGTTACTCTTTCATGTTGGGCACTAGTGCCCTAGTGTGAAAATCCATGGTGTTTATCCTTGCTCATGTCTTACCCACTTTTGAAAATTTGGGGTTGAAAAAGGCTTGGGTTACCAAAAATAGAAAAATACTTGTAATTCCAAAAATTTTATAAAATAATAGGCATGTATCCACACTATACATGGTATTCCTGGCATGGATGCATGAGGTTAAGGTTGCCATAAGGTATTAACAGTCAAAACTGGCAAAAATCTTAGCATTGATGCAAGTTTTGGTCATGATTGAAGGTGTAGGGTGGGGCCCATAATTCAAAAATTTAAAATTTTGAAAAGTGAAGTTGTTTCCCACCCAAAACCAATGTGAAGTAGACTTTTCCCCTTTTCACTTTAGTGCACTTGTAGTTATGGTTTACTGAATTGGTAGCTGGGGTTTCAAAGTGTGTGTTTAGGTTTTAGATGAGTTTTATATATCAAAATTTGTAAGTTTTCATGACACATTTCATTCTACATCAATAGTGCATTGGAGGAGAGCTCTGGTAGAGGTTTTTGGGGTAGTAAGAACCAATTCTTAATGTGGAAGCCTCCCATCTTCCTCATAGATAGTGTTGACCTCTCATCCTTCTTTAGTTTTCAGTCATTCCCAATGTTTAGCCTACCATGGCACCAAAGCAACGAGGGGGAAAGAGCCAAAATCTTGTAATTGAAAAGATGGATGAACATGCTTAGGAGTAAAAAGAAGTTCCTAGGCCCATCTCCATCCACACTTCTTCTGTTATCGCTGCAATGTAGGCATTTCTATCTATTTTTTCCTTTTTTCTAAGGTTTTTCAAGTTTTATTTTCCATGTGTTAGGGCCATTTTTTCTAGATCTACTCCAACAGAGGGATTGAAATGGAATTCTAATGTAATTCATCCTCTCATTTTGGCCATTTCCACATAGATTGATGGTTTTTTTTTTATTATTTTAGCTTTTGTAGATTCAATTTTAAAAATAGGACTTGCTATTTCATCCTTTTTTCCCAAAATTTTGGGGTATGGCTATTCTCTTAGATTTATCCCTTAGGATTTGTTAAAATTAAATTTTAACTAAATCCTACTCCATTATTTTTGTGTGAATTTTAATGGGTTTCAGTGGTTTTGGCTATTTTGATACTTTCGATGGCTATATGAAATTTAGGCTTTGAGGCTTTTTGGAAGCTTTAGCATGAAAAGAAAAGCAAATTGTCATATTTTTTCTTGGTATAACAACTTCATATTTGTAAACATGAATGTCATGGGTGTGTATCTCTTTGTTTAAGCTTTCAGATGGCTATTGTCTCATTTAATTTGATCTTAAAACAAAAAAGTTATGGCTATTTTCCTAACATTGCATAGTTAGGTTATTTGTGTAGCTTTTGCAATTTTATGTAATTTTGTGAATTTTTTCAATAGAAAAAGCAAAGGTTTTGGCTATTTTCTAGTCATGGCTACATAGGCATTAGCTTTTTCTTTCCAATGGAGGTGGAATCACTTTGATTGGACTTAAAATGAAATTTCTACGAATTTTTTACTTAAGAATGTGTAATAAGGATGTTTGTGCCGTTTTCAAATTATTGTTGAAATTGAAAAATTTTTCTTGCATAAATGGCAAAGGTTTTGAATTTTTCCTTAGCATGGCTATATAGGGCTTGACTTAATTTTTCAAATGGTGGTAGAATCACTTTGTTTGGAGCTAAAATGAGTTTTTTAATGAATTTTTTAGTATGGCTATGTGAATCAAGGCAAAACTCATGGTTGTAGTACGTTATCCATTTGAAAATAGAAGTGGTTGATATGTATAACTTATGTTTTTCTTTTGTAAACATGTAAAGTTAATGTTTAATTTTACTTTTTCAAGAAGAGTAAAAGCTTTTTCTATTTTAAATAGGCTTTTACTATGGCTACATGACTTTTTCTAAGTTTATCATGTTTTTTCTAAATTTGTGCATAGCTTAGATGATTTTTCCAAATTTATGCATGCTTTGCATAATTTAGATGTTTTTTCTAAACTTTGTGCATATTTTAGATGTTTTTTCCCCAAATTTTATGCATGCTTTGCATAATTTAGATGTTTTTTCTAAACTTATGCTTGCTTTTTAAAAAAAGATTATGCATAATGTAGATTCTATTTTCGAAACTTAATGCATAACTTGCATGTTTTTTCCAAGTTCATGCAATTTCTAAATTTATGCATAATTTAGGCATAGACTTAGTTTTAACTTATAATGTTTTGGCTATAAAGGCTATAAAATATGGTAACAATGCTTTGATGGAATTTCTTAAGCTAATTTAGATAAACATCTAAGAGCTTTTTATAGAGGCTAATTTCATCTCTAACTTAGGAAGTTTTTCATAAAATTTCAATTAGTCATGATGAAAGGTTATGCAAGGTTGTAATAATGTTTTCTTGTGGAATTACTTAGACTAATTTAGAAAAACATCTTAGAGCTTTTTACATAAGCTAATTTCACCTCCAACTAGATGTTTTGTGTAAGTTTGTTAAGGAATTTCAATTGGTTATAATGTTTTTGTGCTTTGCTTCATGCAAGGTCTTCTTGAGACTTGTTCTCATCATAGTAGAGCTAGTTGGTATCTTGTGCTACATTGGTCATCCCAAAACCAACAGCCCACCACATGACATGCCTTTTGGGAAGCTCTCATTGTGTTTCTAGCCTAGGGCAAGAGACTTCCTTGCCTACCTCCTTAGGAACTTTAGTGTGATTCTATGATCACACTTATCTACGAATGTAGTTGGGATTATTTTGGAGACCATGTTGCCTCAGGAATTTGGCCTGATTGCCAAATATATTACTAATAGGTTACTTCCTAAGACTGTAGGGGGACCAGCAGATGTCATAAGTCCATGTTACCTTTTAGAGATTTGGATGATGCCAGAGTATAGTGAATATAATATTGATAATACTCTGATGGTGGTGCATAGATCCCACACATTATTCCAGAACTTGCATAGCACTGTGTACTATCTATAGGTGTAAACATGGTTATTGTAATGCTTTTATGCTTTTGGTTTGATTACCTTTGCTAACTTCATTGATTTTACAAATTCTTGCAAGTACAAGGTCAATGATCAGGGCTTGATCATCAATGATCAAATCCTAGCAGTGGCTCAAACTACTTTGGATGAATTCACGAAGAGTCCTCACATTAGAACTACTATGTATCAACAACTAAGAGCGGACTTTGATGAATACACCACCAAGTTTAGTAATGTATAAAAAAGTGTAAGGATGATTGGAAGATGCACAACTGGTGGGTAGATGCTGATAGCCTGGATTAGACCCTTGTAGTTGGGACCTCCATGCTATAATAGAAAAGGAAAGGTAAACATAAAGGCTATAACTTCTAGTGTTTGTATGGCTATAACTTTGAGTGTCCTATTACTTTGCTTAATCATTAAAATTGCTCATATTGGTGCTAAACTTTGGTTATTGCTTCATAGCTGCTTCCATCTCAACTGATGTCACTATACCACTTTCAGGTTCACATCATGAGGATACCCTCATCTTGAAGTTTGGTGAAGTGAAATTAGCATAGGAGTGGCTAAAGGGATAAGCACCTAGATATGTTCAATGAAACATGAAGCATGGAAGTTTGTTCAATGTATTCATAGCACTTATCCCTTCCATTCCCGCTATAGAGATGTTGCATGTCATCAACTCCTTCAATGAGAAGGTTAGTCATTTTAGCACCATCATTTGAGGTATGAAGGTGAACATGGATGTAGGTGTTGGCCTCTTTCATGACTTGTTTGGTGTCCCTACTAATGGGTCAAAAGTTCCTACTAGGATAGTAAGGAAATTGGGCCATCATGAGGAAGTTTTAAAGTGGCTTGGTGCCAACATGGACCACTCTAGAATTTCTATGGATAGCTTCATGAAACTTGATGCAAAGGAATCATATCCTTTGTTTAGGTCTCATGCATTTCCCAAACTACTATCACAAAAGAAGGTAATTAGCCTAGCATAGGGTTGACCTTTCAGAAGGTCCTAATGGAGGACATCAAATTTGATTAGGTAGTTGCTTTAGGTACTGGGCTTCGATAGGATATTCTTAGACTCCATGTTGACACCTTTACAATAATCCATATGCACTTTACATTTTTTGTAGGTTATTTGAAGAGGTTTGTGAGGTTTCTAGTGGTGTATAGGAATGGATGATGGGTTTCCCAAGATCCAAGCCAACTCTCTAGGCCTTGGATAAAGCACATTTATTAAATAGTGTAGACCTAGAACCCACCAAAAGGGATGGATGATATGTTATGCATCACCACTAAGAACCTCAATGTTAGGTAGTACGAGTCTCTTTATAGTACTGATGATGATGAGCCCCTCTACTTCCTTGCTAGTGTCTAGGATGCCAAACGACAGTGCATGGAGACCAAAGGGTAAATAGGAAGAAACTCAAGAGGCCTATGGAGGAGGCACCTCCAACATCAGATTAGCCTACCTCAAAAAAGCTCAAGTTTAAGCTTAAGCCATCACAGTAGATAGTTGAAGGTATGCTTTGTTTAAATTTGGCTATTTCATGTTTTAAAATTTTATGGCTACTTTATGGTTTCATGTGTTAACCTATTTTCTATGTGCTATGATTTTAGATAAGTGCTAGGTTATAGTAGCCCAAGCTGATACAGAGGTAGATTGAAGGTGTGTATAAGAGGCACTCCTTAAGTAACCTATGGTCAAAGGATTTGTCAATGCGGATCTAGATGATTTAGATGCCTTGTTTGGTGAGGTGGTACTAGGTACTTCTCCTATAATCATCTTAGAGGAGGAAGAGAAGGAGGAGCTAGGTATGCTTATGCCTTAACATTTTCATTATATCTCATTGGTTATCTTTGGTTGTCAACCTAACCTTTCAATGATTATTATGCTTACAGTAGTTCCTAAGTGACCAGAACAAGCTCCTATCGTTAAGTTTCATGTGAAACCATGGGTAGAGACTCCAAACAAAGTGGAGTTCTTGCGTGGGATGGCTAAGGACATCATCAATCGATTGCATTAAGTCATGCTTGAGATAGGTAAGAATTTCATTTTATGTGCTTCAATCATTGGCTTTGCCTACATTATGGCTATCTTAGGTTTTGTTTTATGGTTGTATTTTGTCCTTTTGTAGTACCCTCTATGGAGTGGAACACTAGTAGAGACATGGAGATAGACTCCTTGCCTATGCTTCCCTCTAATGTGTCTAGTATACTTGTAAAGTTGTACAAGATCACTACTGATTTAGTGATATTGTGCATAAAAACTTCATGGAAGCTAGAGAGGTCCTATGAATCCCTATGGGAGGAAGTTGTGGCCTTAAGGTAAAAGAGTCAAAGGTAGGAGGACACGATTAGAGATCTCAGAGACCATAAAGCCTTTGTGAAAGCCCAAGTGGGTAACTCAGGGGAGCTATGGACTAAGGAGATCATATGAGCCCACTATTGGCATGTTGTTCAAGACAAAGTAGTAGTCCTATGGGAGATTGTGAAATAATGTATGTAGATAGATCTCATCTCCCAAAAGATTAAGGATTTGAAGGATCACTATGGTTGGGTCTTGGAGTGGGGGAAGACATAAAAGGTGCATAAGCATTAGTATAAGGCTAATCATGGTGCCTACCTAAAGGGGATTAAGAACAAGTTGGTTGAATGGCGCAAGAAAGAGCTGTTCATTTAGGGGATCTAGGTAGAGTGTGCTTATCAACTTTTTGAAAGTACTTTCAAGGTGGAGCAATCCCCTACTCTTCAGATTGCCACAATTGCAGGTATGAGCTCTACAATTGTTGCTACTCATTAGCCTCCTACTTGGACTCTTATAGATAGGTTTGGCATTCTTTTTTTTTGTTATTCTTGGGGATGTTGAGGGGGTCAACATGATAGAGGACTAGATCCTCCATCATTTGAAGGAATGAAGCTGGAATCTTCCTAGGTTTGATATATTTTATGTTTTAGTCTTTGTTTTAAGTCATGATTTTGGCTATGGGTTACAAAATGACTATATGTAGTTGCATTTTAGGCCTTAGGAGACATTGGTAGCCATAGCAACAAGAGTGAGAATGATCCCCCACTTCCTCCTCCAGATGCCACTCAACAACCTCCTTCAGTTTAGCTTGCTTTTGCTTTTATGTTGATGGCTATGATTAGCTAAGAATATGTTATAGATGGTTGTTATTCTTTGAAATTTTTACCACACAGTGTGGCCATGTCTATGTGTGTTATGGAAATTGTAATTTTAAATTTAAAAATTGATTTTATTTTTGGCTATATGCATGAACATTATAAATGCTATAGACATTGAAAATGGCTATGTTGATGTTTTTCATTATAACATTTAATTGATGCAACAATAGGCTAAACAAAAAGAGATATAATAATGAAAGGGATGTTTGCTAGTTTTAGGCCATTGTGGGCATAGGTTATATTTTTTTGCTTATTTAAGGCCATGGCAGGCCATATTGCCAGTTTAGAATCTTACTAGATTGTAATGCTAGTCTAATGTCTTAGTGGATGATAGTGCTAGTTTAACATCTTAGTGGATAGAAGTGCCAGTTAAATGTCTTAGTGGATGGTAGTGCCACTTTAACATCTTAGTGCCAGTTTAATGTCTTAGTGGATGGGGTATGAAAGAGACACTTTTTTGATGTTTAAAACATAAGTAAAAATAAAGAAAGCTTATAGATAAAAATGTAAATGAACTTAGGATACATGCATTAGGCTATGTGCATAAAGTATAAAACAACAATTACATATGTAATAAACCATAAATAAAAAGTAAGGCTATATGGCTATTTGTGCATCTGGTCATAGAGGCATGGGAAGGTTAAGGTAAACTTCACTTATGTATATTCTTCCTAATCTTTGTAAGATTAGGGAGTGAGTAAGGCCTACTCTACATAAGCTTGTATTTGCCATTCCCTTTGCTTACAATTCTAAAAGGGAGCTCATCCCATAATGTATCCCATTGCCTTTCATTGTCATCATTGGCTATCTTAGGTTTTTTCTCTTCATGGCTAGGAGATTCTTCTTGAAGCTCCACTTTAGACCCCTATTCTATGTTTACATTGTTAATAGCTAGGGGAGCCATGTTATTACCATGAATGATGATTTCACCTTCCTCATAAGGAAGGTGAATTTCTTGATGGATGGGCGAGGACACAACTTGTAACTAAGCCAACCAAGATCTTTTGAGGATTAGGTTTAATCTTGGTATCTCTTCCACCACCAAGAAGTTTGCAGTTGTAGGAAATTGTTCTCCAACTACAAAATCCAAGGAGATAGACCCCTTCATAGCAACTCTTGATCCATTGAAGGACTTAAGAGCTACAATGGTTGTAGATTGCACTTTCTTAGTTAAAACCAAACATTCAATGATGGTGCATGGCATGATGTTGGTTGTAGCTCCATCATCAACATGCACTTGATGCATTTTAAATTGTCCTATGTGTATGGTATGAATAAATAGATTGTAGTCACTTCGCCATTCTAGGGATTAACATTAGTTTCACTATCATGAAATGTTAAGGGTGTTGATTTCTCCTTCCCTAGTGATGGAGGAATCATCACTACATGGATGGATTTCTTGTTAGCAGGAATATCCTCACTAATTGGTATTGATGAGTGGCGAGCTATCCCTACACTCACCCATACGAATATGAGTGACTCACGTGTGATCTGGTCAAACTCCTTAGACTAAGTGCCTACGTGCCCTAATGGAACACTTAAGGTTAATCAATTGCTATCTTCCCAAACTCACTTGTATTGTCACGGTTGTATGGTTAAGTGAGTTTGAGGTATGTGATTTTTATGTCTTTTATCTTTTTATCATCTTATGCTGAGAGGAAAGGGTGAAGAGACTAAATGACTAACTTCATTAACTAAGTTCTAATTATCCTAGCACCAATATCGTTCCCACTTGTCGTACACACCCTAAACCAGTGCAACGTTGCTGGGATTACCAAACGCTATTCGTTATTGGGTTACCAAGTGTTACACACATGCTTGAAGTGGTCGTACTGAATGCACTTAACTAGGAGAGTTTAAGGGTTGAGAGAGATTAATTATCTAAGAAAGAATTTAACATTTAACAGTAATTAAGTCCTATTTAGCTTAGTCCACATGCTGCAAAGTTTATCAGAAAGTTCATCTTTATTTTCGTACACAAATGTGTGCTCAGGTACAATTTTCTCGAATAAAGATCCGTTCACTTTGAGACTCCCACTATAGGCACATGGAAATTATTCTATCTCTGGAATGCTAAAATTGGTATAGTTTGGCTAAGGGTCTAGATCTAGATGGGAAAATAAGGGAAAGATGCCTCTTATTTATAGACAAGGTGATGGGCTGCGATATCGCATACGCAATATCGTAGGGGCCGACACGATAATGCATACACAATATCATGGCCCATGCGATATCGCTTCCCATCATACCCCCATGAATGAATGAAAACTCGTCCTCAAGTTCCTTACAAAATATTGGAAAGGTATGGGATTATTGACTTGAATGATACTAATGGTAGATGGGGTGACATGTGAACAGATCATCATTACAAAACATGATAAAATTAGTGTTCATGACAACAAGAGTGAACACTATACACATTTGACATCCAACCTTATTTGGCATCTGGGAGAGAAGAGAGAGAGAAAGGAAGAAAAAAGAAATTTGTTGTTGCTGATGCCAAGATTGCACTTTTCGTTGTTCATCCATAAGTGCACCATCAATCTCATTCCTTGCATAATTGCTTCAGCACTAGTCCATTCCAAGTGTTTCCTCTAGATCCAATCCATTGGTGTATGATTGCCATCTGCACATACAACACAGTCTTTTATTAGCAATGGTAAATGAATAACAATGCAATTGATATCTTGCCTCATTGTAAGGTCCATTGGCTGAGTTGTGATATGGTTGATATGGATCTGGAGATATAATACGGGTGACTACCCGAGATGTAGGGGTTTAGAGAAAATAAAAAAAATTGGACCAGGACCTCCATGACTAAGAGCGAACCTCCAGTAGTGAGAGAATGGAAAAAGAGAAGGAATAAGAAAGAAAGATAAAAAGAAAGAGCCACCGCCATTCCAACGAAATGAAAGAGGAGAAAGTAGGAAGCAAGAAGGGCCTTAGTTAGAGGGAACATGTTTATTTTAGTTTCATAACCAATGATTGTAGCCCAGATGATTATTTTGTCTAAGGGGTGTGCTTTGAATTCTCATTGTTTTGTTTTGTTTTTTTTTTGTGTTTTGCGTGAGAACCACACCATGCAAAGACTTATTATTTTTATTGGCTCAGGTTTCCGATAATGGAGTAACGTTGGAATGGAAAGGAAAACTCAAGAAAGAAACATCCAAGCACCCAAGAGAATGGCCAGCACAAGTACATCAAATCTCATTGAAGTCACACCCTTTTCAATCCTTGAGTCCTTTCTTAGTTTGAGAAATACCAAGTCACCAATTCATTGATAGTTCTTATTATTGAGAAAGGTGACTATACAATTCCAAGCCAAGAACCATACCTTAGTATCAACATTATAACTTAAAGGTAAAAACCAAACATTAGCAATCAATGGAATACAGTTCATACCATTTTTAGGAGCACTTATTAGGTGAAAAACTGGACAAAATAAACAATCACACAAATAAATGGAAAAGTATGAACGATGTTGCAAAACAAAAACAAGAAAAGTTAAAGAAATTTGTAAAAAAAATGTATAAAACAAAAACTTAAAAAGGAACTGAGGGCCTTGACTGATCAACATAGGTGGCCATCTCCCCTATGACTAAGTTGAAAGGGAGAGATTTGAAATAATGAGCGCTTGTTTGAATTTTGTAGAAGTGTCCAACTTCTCTCAATTGATGTCTTCAGGTTAAGGATTGAAAGTTGGCGACTCTCTTGCTCCAGTGTATCTTTCGTGTGGGCACAAGTTGGTCCCACAATTGGTTCCATGCATGTTGGTGAGTTGCTCTCCTTATTAGCTATCAACCATTGGGTGTTCTCTTGTTGCGTGGTTGCTACATACAGAAACTTTTGTATGTTAACTTCTTGGGCACACCGGTTGCATGCAGGCAATGCTGAACATTCCTATATGCCATCACCCTCCGTATCATTGTATGTGATGCATGGAAACTTTTTCTTCTCAATCTTCCCACAAGTGTTTTCTTTAGATATTTCTAGGAAAAGACCACAGATTCCTAGGCATGCATTTACTGTACTTAGCCATGTCCTTCCCATTATTATTGGGAAGCCCCCTTTGTCATTGTTGACCTGTATCACTAGGAAATCAGCTGGGTATGACCAACCACACATAGTGGTAACTATGTCCTCCACCAATCCCAAGGGAACAATGATGGACTGGTCAGCCAACTCTAAGCGAATATTGCTCTCCTTTAGTGGAGGTAGTTTCAAGGCTTTATACATTTCATGCGATATCAAGTTGACTCCAAAACTTGAGTCCAAAAGAGCTTTACAAGGTTCACTCCCAACAACTTGGAGATAGATTAGGGGGCTTCTAGGATCAGAGAATTTCCTAGGAAGGTGGCCTTCCTTGATCTAGTCAGTGATAGTATGTGTTAACATAACCATGTGTGTTGAGCTTTGTTTTTGATCTGAAGGGAGCTCCAAAGCCTTATTTGATGGAGGAATGTTTGGAGGTTCAACTGCTTGTGGTTGTGAGAGCTTGTTTGGATTTTTAGTTTTGAAGAAAGGTCTTCTCCTTGTACGGTTTTCAGAGCCAATAGCGGGTTGAAGGTTTACAACTCTCGTAGCATTGTGTTTCTGCGGTTGAGTGGGGAGTTCCCCTTGCATTGCTGGAGCAGGTGGTAGTGGAGCTATCAGCGTAAGAGATACGAATGGATTCGGAGTATTGTATGCATGTGGTGTCTCTCTCCTAGGAGAAGGAGTCCTATAATACTCTCAAGCTTGGTAGTGACGTTGTGGGGTCATGTGATTGATAGAGTCACTTGGAGAGATTGGCTGTTGCACGTAATAGCCAGATGGATCTGGTTGCCAGTAAGGGTATTGTTGTCTTGGTGGTGGCATCCCCCATGATTGTGGGTATTGCCATTGCTAGTGTTGCTTGATAGGTTGTGGTAGAGTTCCACTTGGATAATATGTTAATGGTTGGTGGAACTACCTTGGGTTACCTTGGGGATAAGGTGACCTTCAAGGTGCTTATCGTTTGTTAAGTCGTGGTTTAAGTGCATACACCCCAGACTGTTGCAGGTGTGAGATTATTGGACAACATCCCTTAGGATGGTCATACTGGCAGATCTCACATCCAATGTCATTGTCTGTATTAGAATCCAAAACCTCTTCGGTGATAGTCATTTTTCCCTTACCTTTGTTACATGCATGGTCCAAATCCCTCTTCTTCTTTTTATCATGGTCACTATTTCTCTCCTTAGACTCCTCTACGATTTTTAGGACGGTTTCAAATCTACTATCTAAGGAGTCCCACATTTGATCTACCTTAGTTGACACTTCTGTTGTTAATTTTTAAAGTGGTAAGGTTTTTCTATTCGCCATCTCCTCGAGTGGTGACTCATCCTCCTCCTCACAGAATCTTACTCCCCTTTTTCGAAGGGAAGGATCACGGTTGTACTCTTCCACACTTTCTCTCTTGTGTAGCTCTCCTTCTTCCTTAGCTACTTGCTCCAAAAATCTATGGATCTAATGGGACCTAAGCTCTGATAATATCCCTTAGGCATACGTTCCAAGGGTTTTCCTGGTTTTGTACCTAAGTCCATCTAAAAGATGGCGTAGTTGATCCGGTTGTGAGTAACCATGGCCTGGGCAACGATGTAACAGTGCATAGTATCAGCCCATGGTAGCATCCAAGGGTTCATGAGTTCCCTGCTTCCATCCTTGGATTTTCTTTCATAGGTTGGACACTCAGGAGTACATTTGATACTTATCGTTGAATAAGTCTAGCATCATACTCCACCTTCGAATGGATTCCGATTCTAAGGACTGGTACTAGCTTTCCACTTCTTTGACTAGTGTCCTTGGGAACAACTTTAATTTTTGCCACTCATTCTCAATATTCTATAAGGCACAGGCATTGTGAAATTCCTGTAAGTGGTTTTGAGGATCAGCATTGTANTAGGCATTGTGAAATTCCTGTAAGTGGTTTTGAGGATCAGCATTGTATCCCCTCCCCCCCCTCAAATCGTGGGATATTATTCATGTATAATCGCTTGATCCTGCTATCTTTCTGGTGCCTTGTAGGAATTCTAACGGCCTCCGTAATGTCTAACATGCTTCAGGTTGCAAGTAGGGGTTCTTTGTGGTCATTTCTTTCATAGCATCTATGATGTCTATGAGGTTCCCTACTTTCCCTTCTTCCATGTCATGATTCCCTGGAATGCCCTCATCCTCACTCTTGACTCTCTCATCGAGGTTTCTCATTTTGCTTACCCTTATCCTCAAGATGAGGTTCCTTATGACTGCATCCTGATGTTGAAGGAGAGGGTGAATGTGATGATGAAGGTAAAGAAGAAGGATAACCATCACCATGACGATGTTTCCTACCTTCTCTTCGGTGATCCTACCCCGATTGTGAGGATGATCAGACTTCCCACCTTTATCTTGTGTTTGTGTTCCCTCATTGAATACTTGGTATTCATGGGGATCAAAACTAGGGTTGTGCATCATGGAGTGAAGGTTCTAATACATCACCTCCTCACCATCGTTAGGAGGGGGATCATCATTTTGTGGAGAACCCATCGAAATAGGTTCATCACCCTCAATTTCTCTTAAGATGGGTGGAGTGTTATGGGGCCCTTTGCCCTTCAATGATGTATAGTATCTCTCCTGTTGTAGGTCCCATTGATGTTGCACTTCTATGGGATGGTAGTCCCTTGAGTTGTAATCACATGCAATGTACTCAGCGTATAATTGTGACATGCCTATTCGTCCAAGGGCACAAAGGAGCATGTTGGGGGCTGCTCTGTCTGGAGGTAACATTATGTTACCCTCCAAGTCTCTTCAACATAGTTGCTCATCTTGATGGAAGAAAAAGGTAAATCTGGGTATATATTCATTGTGATGAATATATACCACACTGAATTATTGAGGAGCTGGTGGTTCTTGGTTATGTGTGTTGTGCCGCCAACTATCTCTTGTGTTGTTCCTAGGTGGTGAAGTGCTTTTGTGGGAAGAAGAAGACATTTTAGTCTTGTTCGATGTGCTGTTTTACTATATCTTATTTTTCTTATGATCAACCCCAAGGGTTCGTTCTAGCTCCCAACGATGTGAATGGTTTCCTATGTTCTACATAGCACACAAACAACTTAGTCCCTAGTAACGGTGCCAATGATGAGTGGCGCGGTACCCCTACACTCAACCATACGAATACGAGCATCTCACGCGTGATCCGGTTGAACTCCACAGACTAAGTGCCTACACGCCTTAATGGAACAGTTAAGGTTAATCAATCGCTATCTTCCCAAACTCACTTGTATTGTCAGTATTGTATGGTTAAGTGAGTTTGAGGTATGTGATTTTTATGTCTTTTATCTTTTTATCGCCTTATGCTAAGAGGAAAGGGTGAAGAGACTAAATGACTAACTTCATTAACTAAGTTCAAATTATCCTAGCACCAGTATATGTTCCCACTTGCTATACACACCCTGAACCAGTGCAACGCTGCTGGGATTACCAAATGCTATTCATTACTAGGTTACCAAGCATTACACACATGCTTGAAGCGGTCGTATTGAATGCACTTAACTAGGAGAGTTTAAGAGTTGAGAGAGATTAATCATCTAAGAAAGAATTTAACATTTAATAGTAATTAAGTCATATTTAGCTTAGTCCACATGCTGCAAAGTTTATCAAAAAGTTCGTCTTTATTTCCGTACACAAATGTGTGCGTAGGTACAATTTTCTTGAATAAAGATCCATTCACTTTGAGATTCCTACTACAGGCACATGGAAATTATTCTATCTCTGGAATGCTAAAATTGGTATAGTTTGGCTAAGGGTCTAGATCTAGATGCAAAAACAAGGGAAATTTGCCTCTTATTTATAGACTTGGTGACGGGCTACAATATCGTGTACGCAATATCGTGGCCCATGCGATATCACATCCCATCAGGTATGGAAATCAACATTCTGACTAGCTTCTCATGATGTGTGGTGGAAGTTATGATTAGGTCATATAAGCTTAGGGTTGTGTTTTTCTACTTGAGGGATTGCCTAACTTGGTTCATTTTACTAAGGAAGTTTTTATCATTGGTCATGGGCTTGTCACCCAAATTCTCCTTTACTTCCTCCATGTATCCCAAAATGTAGACATCAGCTTTAGGTTTTGGTTGTTGTGGCTCTTTCTTATTGTCTTGGTAATGGGCTTTGGTGTCCTCTTGTGGCTTAATGGGCTTTGGTGTCCTCCTATGGCTTACTAGTTGAAGAGGTTGGGGCAGAGGATAAGTATAGTCAAAATGGAAATGGGTTGTGGTTAGCCCACTCATTTTCATGCCTCCATCTGCTTATCTCTCTTATTGTTAGTCCTTTAATTATGCTTCTTCTTTTGGTTGACTATAGTTTTTTGGTTGTCAGCTGTTGGTTGTAAAGAAGTAGTAGTAGCATTGGCCACCATAGGAGGTCATTGTGTAGTTGTTTGGGTTGTATTGGGTTGAGACCTTGATGATAAAGATTCCCTTGGAGGCATTCATGATGGTACTTGCACAATGAAGGGAGATCTTGAGCTATGCTAAGTCAAAGAAGCTCTTTCATTATATAGTTATTTGAATCATGAATGGTTCTTTGGTAGGTCTCTAATTGTCATTGATGTTGAATGTTGAAATAACATAGGGGCTATCATTAGCATTCAATGGGTACACCTACATCAACTAGTTTTGTGGAAAAATTGGATTAGTAGCATCTAAGAAAGTTCTCCCTATCTATCATCCTTTGTAGGTCATACTTTAGTGTAAGGAAAAATTTTGTATCATGACATAGTAGTTGATGATAATGGTAGAAGTAGTCTGGCTTAAAGTATCTAGACAACTAGGGATCATCCTTTGTTGCCCAAGTGGGATCTTTGGCTATTTTGCATAGTTGCTCATGTTTCTTTCAAGCAGCTTTGGTTGTTTGTTTATCTTGCATTCCTCCACTTCTTAATAGTTCGTTTAGCAACTCAAATTATTTTAATGACAATGTAGTGTATTTAGACCTATCCTTCCTTTCAAAGTTAGGTCTACTTATTGTCGGTGTAGTGGTCCTAGAAGTTGATGGTTATTTTGGTCATTGGTGGGAACCTTGGGTGGGTTGCCCTTTGGCCCTTGGTTGGTGGTTTTGATTTCCTTGATTACAATTGCTATGGTAGTGTTGTTTTGTTTGCTCTTTTCTTTGTCTTTTTGAGTGTGTTGGTTTTTATATGCTATATAGACCAGATTATGACTGGCCTTTGCCACATCCTCTATATTTTTAGTTTATGAAAATGCTTGGCTAAGAGACTATGGATCAAGGTAGTAGAGTTTGGACTTGATGAAGTCATTAACTACTCCCTTGAATATGGCTAACAAGTGGCCTTTAACTATGGGCTCTGGTATTTCATTCAATAGTCCATTCCACTGCTAAATAAATTTTTGTATGGCTTCTAAGGGCCCCTTCTTAACCTTCATGAGTTGGTCAAGTGTTGTGTCAAGCTTCAAGTTACATTTGAAGTGATTGAAAAACTAGGCTACCAAGTCCTCTAAAGAGGATATGGATCCTCTAGGTAGTGCATGATACCAATCAAGTGTTTTCCTAGTCAAAGACATAGGGAAAATCCTCATGATGGTATGAGGCCATGGCTAAAAGAGTAAACATTTAGATCAAAAGATAATAAGGTGAGCATTAGAATAATCTTCTTTATTATATTTGCTAAATTAGGGAAGGGGGATACCAGGAGGAAGTATCAAGGATGAGACTATAGGACTTATGAGATCATCCTAGTAGAAGTCCATAATCTTAATAGTTTGTGTGGTAGAGGCTTTAAGCCTCCTCAACTCCTCTATTAGGTCTTGGATCATTTGGAAGGATTGATCCAAGCCTTGCAATGGTCCCATAGGTTGTAGGGTTTGTACATAAGGTTGTGGAGTTTGTTATGAGGCTTGTGTCCCCATTATAGGTTGCATGACAGAAGGAAGAGGTTGCGTTATGGTTATGGCTTGTGGGCCAAAGAAATAAAAATATGTTTGTGCTAGTACTTAAGGCACAAATGAGACAAATGGGGTATGTGACCCCTGTGTTTCTTGGGGTCCCATAATGGACCCCATGTGAGTAGTTAATGGATTTGTGATGGTAAAAACCATCATTGATGATTTTACATATCGAGACTTTATTGTAAATGACATTGTTGTGCTATAGTTAGTTATTTGTGGTATTGGTTGAGTGTGATGTGTTGTTATAACGAGTCTGGGATCTACAATAGTAGGGTAGGAAGGAGTGGAATATGGTGGCACCATGCCCATGGTAAAAACAAAAGCATTTGAGGAAGGTGTTGTGACCTTGGGGGATGTTTGTTGGAACAATCCTCCCATGATTTTTTTAGGATCATATTTTGCCTTAAATTCATCCTTCTCCTTCTGTTGTTTCTCAAAGCAAGGCTTTTCATCTTCCTCTTCCATGGCAATCACTTGGGCTAAGATGCTAGAGTAGATGTTGTTAAGAGGAATTTCATCATATAGGGAAGAGATGTACTCTTTTCCACCCCTATGTATGAGCTCAAACTTCCTTTTAGCCTTGGCTTCAACTCATGGAATTAGTATGTTGACCTATATTTTAGCACACATGAAGTGATGAAAATCCTCATTTATGGCTATAAAATCAAGACTATCCCCTCTAACCCTCAAAGATCACCTACATTCCATGATGGAAGGGTCTTTGAAATCATACACCCTCATGGCTTATTGGTTATGATCTTCGCGAGTGAGGGTGAAGGGCAATTTGGTGGACTTTTGAAAAGACATGGCTATAGTGCTGAGGATTGCTTAAAAGTAGACTATAAATGGTAAAATAGGAGTAATTTCTAGTGAATGGAATTCAAAAACTATTAAAGGAAATAAAAATGAAAAAAAATAATGTACTTACTATAATTATTAAGTTGGGGATAAGGGGGGTTTACCCCTTTACCAAAAATGGAATATTTAAAATGTTGGTTCCAAACCTCATCCAAGTTGGCCTCCCAACTACCTCTATGCTAGGTATGCAAAAAGGGGGGAGAGTGGGGGCGGGGCGGGCGCCAACTTTTACTACAAAGGAGGAAAATTAGGCTTGGTTGTTATGAAAAAAAAACATTAGTTTGGTCACAAAAAATGTGATAGAAAAAATTAAATGGTTATTAAGGCTTCCATGCTAGCTTTGTCATTAAATTGGTTTCAAACTTCACCAACGTTGGCCTCCCAACTACTTCCATGTTGGGTATGGCAAAAGGGAGGAAAGAAGGGGGGTGAGATGATGGGAATCTCACATCTCCTACCTCAACATTGATGGGGGAAAGGCTAGAAACCAAAGTGGAAAGTTGGTGCTTTTCCACTAAAACTGGTTTTAGCTAGTTGCCAATTTTCTTAGCTTGGAAAAGTGGGGGGAAAGCCAACTCACGGAAGAGTTGAAGCACCCACTTTTAGAAACTAGAGATAAATTTTTTGGCAATAAAAATTAACAAAAAATAGTGAGAAAAGATATCAATGCTGGCTTTGGGCTGTGAAATTCATAGAAAATGCTATGAAAAGCTAAAACCCAACCACCTGCAACTTCCATGTTGCAGTTTTGGTCATAGGGGGGAAAGACTAGCATTGATTCTTCAAAGGTTTTGGCTGTAAAAAATAAAGGAAAAGCTTGGAAATGGAAATGAAAAAGAATAGATTTGGTTACATAATTTAGGCAAAGACCCTTCTTCTAGTGCTAAGAAAAATTGTTGTGACCAAAAACCTTAATCATTGGAAAAACAAAGGATCCTTGTTGTAGCAGTTCCCCAACCCTAAATCCCTAGGGCCTCCATGATAAAATAGGATTCAAGGTGCCTTAGATAGTCTGATAGATCAACCAAGGACTTATGAGATGTGAAATGTGGAATATAAGTAGATCCAAATAATGCACAGAAAATAAAATTTATTTTTGAACACAAAACTCAAAACTTAAAACTTTATTGAGAAAAAATAAAGAATAAGTTAGAGAAATGTTTACAAATGATGCATGGATGAGCAAAAGATGGGGGTTCACTTATGTAAGAGTTGAAAGCCCATTTAAGCCAATATGATCTACCTCATGATTTGGGTGCTAAGCCACTCTTGATGCTATTGAACCTTTCTTCACTAGTATAGCCTCAAACTTGCAAGTTGGGTCATTGTTGAGAGGGGTGAGAAAAGTGAAAATTTTGGATGCCAAATTGCTCCATGTTGGGGTTTGGAAATCCTAGAGGTGTTGTTTTGACACCCAAAATCCAAAAATCTTCCATGTTGGGGTTTGGAAATCCTAGAGGCTATAATGCTTCCACATTGGGGTTCAAGAGAATGCAAATATGGAAACTTGCAAGAGATCTTGAGTGCCTAAGAATGTACCAAGTGTGGAATTGTGAAAAAAAAATGTTGGGTGTATGCCAAAAAAAAATTTCTTGATAATGCTAAACTTGCTTGGAATTCTAGAACAAATTTGCTGAACTTGTAAATGGTGTTGGAGTCTAGTTTTTATAGGTTCTTTGGGAAATGAATGGAGCTACAAATTGGCTATGAAAAGGCTACAAATTGGCTGCAAATTGGTTGCAAATTTGCTACAATTTTAGGTGAGATGGATGCCCAATTTTGGAGGGTTACCATACATAGTAAGTGCTTTCCCCCATGGCCATTTTGTTTGCTATAAATAGTAACCAGGGCACACCTTCCATGCTGGAGATGAATCTTCCACGCTAAGCTCTCCACCATGCTTCTTGAAGTGGCTAGTCAATTTCGAGGTGCATGAAGTGGTAAATTTTTTATTTTTTGGCTTCCATGTTGCGGGATTGAATTTTCCACACTAAGGGTGAAGACTCCACGCTGAGGGAAAAACTTCCATGCTAAGGGGGGAAAAGTTTGTAGGATGGGGGGAAACTTCCACACTAAGGGGGGAGAGTTTCCAAGCTATGCATGTGGTCTCCATGTTGAAGTGGGAAAGTTTCCAAAACCCCCATCCTTCCATGTTGGGGGTAGGGGAGACCTACCCCTTGCATGTATTTCCAATGTAGAAAAATGCATACTCCTCATAATACTCATCAAATTTCCCTTTTTGGAATTTCAAAAGGAAATTTTGACCCCCCTCCCCTCCCCCAAGCCCAAATACACACTAGGTAACTTTTTTCACTTGGGGAATGAGGCTTTGACCACTTATGAGGCATTTTTTAGCCTTAAAAGTATAAAGTGTGCGAAATTGTCCACTGTGGATTACAATTTTCACATTTACAATGAAGTTTTGCCTCAGGTTTCATGGGGTAAAAGATACATCATGAAGATTGTCCATAACATGCAAATTTTTGTGATGTTTCAATGGTCTTAGAAAAAGAAGCTAAGATAAATACATATCTCCAATGCAAAAGATACTATATATGTGATTATGGTGAAGATGAAGAATGATTAGAAGATAAAACAAACAATAAGGTATTATCATATTTACAAAAAAAAAAAGGCTTTCATGATGCTTATTATTACTATGATAATTCAAATAATCCAAAAGCCAATATTATGAAAAAATATTATACAAATAAATTTTTTATAAATAGGACCAAAAACTCAACAAAAAGAATGAAAAATATTATAACTCCAAATCCAAGTTAGCCAATGTTGTAAAGGAGGAGGTATAACCTCCCATCATGAAATTTAATGCCATTACCATAAGTAATGATGCCTCTAATGATTTTGTATATATTAATTCTAGTGCTTTACGACATTTCCCTAGAAATTTATTCTTGTTATCTAATATAAATAGGAAACTAAAATTACATTTTGTATAAAGTGGAGACAAACATTTAATAAAGCTTGCTAAATGTCAAAACATGATGAATTTTCAATGTAAAACTAACAAATAGTTTTTATAATAAAAACATTATAATAATGGTTTAAGTGTTGAGTTTGATAAAAATGATCATGGTACCCCTTATTCCATAATACATTACGATGGTGATGTTTTAGTCTATGATATACCAAGCATTGGTATATTCAAAATTATAGATGACTATTTTAAAGAATTGTATTTGAAAATTAATCAAGATCTATTAATGAAATGGCATTAGAGGCTTAACTATGTAAATATCAAGACCTCAAGAAAAATGCATCAATTTTATCATGATATTCCAAAATTTGATTCTAATCAAGAGTTTGACTATGAATCATGTAAAACACCATTTTTCTATTCCAAGATACTTTGAAATAAAAATAACAAAATCCCTTAAAGTTATATATTTTAATGTTTATGGGACATTCTCACTACGAGACATAAGAAATTATTTTGTAATATTTATGAATGATTTTAGTCAAATGACATCCCTTTAGGTTTTGGTAAAAAAAGTCATAATTTTTTGAGAAGTATAAGAACTTTGAAATAAGAATACAAATAAGAAAAATAATAAGTTAACGGTGCTAAAATTTGATAATGGTGATGAATATGAATAAATTTAAGAATTATTGTAATATAAATGGTATGAAATGAAAGCTCATGGTATCTTATATACACAGTAGAATAGTGTTGCAAAACAAATAATAGATTGATAACAAAGATAATAAGATGTATGATGCATGATGCACAAGTATCAAAATCATTATGAATAAAGGAAACATACTATTTTATTCTCATTATTAATAGAATTTCAACTATAGCTTTGAATGACACCAAGACAAATAAAAAATAATCCAATATCAGTATCTTATCTTCATCCATTGAAAAATACATGTTATGTTTATGTTTCACAAGCATACCATGGTAAGTTGAACTCACGATTATGATGGAATTACTACTTGGTTACCCCTTAGATCACAAAGCTTACCAAGTATGAGATATCAAGGATCATAAAATTTGATAATCTCATAATTTTTTGTTTCATAAATTTTTTGAAAGATCAAATCACACTATGAGTAAAAAATGTGTTGGTATATCAACATTGATTCCTATTAAACCAAAAATTAACTCACAAACATTTGTGACCTTGAATGAATATGGTAATGAAGAAGCTAGTATAAATGAGAAGTTTAACGATATGGATTCCTCTATGCACCAACAATCATAGTGGTTCAAAATGAGTTAAAATGCCTAACACTAATAAAGTTAGAAAACATAAATGAAATGCCTATGAAAAGGCTTAAAAGTAGAAGAATGTTTATTATAGAAGATCATTCTAAACTCACTAACTCAAAATTGATCTTTAAAGTAGGTGATCACATGAGTGTTGATGAGTTGCAGTTTTAGTCAACCGCAATATCGCGTATGTGATATCACATACGCGATATCGTAGCCTGTCTCCTCATCTATAAATAAGAGATAGACAGTTTCGATAGGCATTAGTTTTTGGTAAGTTAAGTGTTTAGTTTTTTAGTAGTCCTTTCTCTCAACCCTTTTCCTCCTAGTGTATGCCCGCAGTGTGGTGATTGTAATTGTACAGCATCCTTATTCGAGTGTGACATACTTGGACAGGTACATGATCGGAAATAAAGATCAAGATTACTTCATCATTGTAGCATTCACTTAGTTTAATTAATTAATTATTTAATTGTTATTTACTGCTTTCTTTGTTAATCTCTTCTCACCCTAAACTCTTGTTAAACAAAGAATGAATACAACTTGATCACGAGCATTTAAGTGTGACTACTTAGTAACCCAGTAGCGTACCTAGGATCTGTGCTTGGTAATCCCAGTGGTAGTCGTGCACAAGGTCCAAGATGTGTATGGATGATTGAGGAATGGATGCTCATCATACTTAGGCTAGCTTAGATTCTCTCTCACCCTTTCTCTCTTAGCTTAGTTAATATTATCTTCCATTGCCTTCAGGAGTAGCATTAACATAGAAACACATCATACACCTTACTCTGGACTAAATCATATGTGAAAAAGTTAACACTAGTCCAGATGGGAAGAAAGCGAACTGCGACCTAAGGATAACTGTTTAGATATCACAACTAGTCCATCTTCGGAGTTTGACCAGATCATGCGTGAAACGCTCATATTTGTATGATTGAGTGTAGGGGTACCTTGTCACTCATCATTGGTGCCATTGTTGGGGACGGTGCTAGTTATCTAGATTAGTTATATCATACAAGGTCACTGTATAGGAATTAACGATATATCTTTTAGAAAGAAATAATTATAAAAAGTCACATATAAATTCACACATAATTACACAACCATGGCTCTCCTACAAGAGTATAACAATGCCAGATCTAGTGGGGAAATTCATTGGATAACCAATGAATTATATGACAATGAAGATTGGAGTACACAACTCGAGGTGGGGGTTTCTTATAAACAGAAACGAAGGCAACATTGTCCCAACACATGAAAGCATAACTTGTTGGATGACAATGAACTCCTATTGGCCAGTACAAGCCTAACACAAATACAAGAGGCTGTTCGAATCTCCCGTAGGCATCATAAAGAGAGCCACCTACCCAGGCTCGATTTAAAAAAATTTCCTAACTTTTGAGGAGGCTATGACTTAGATCCACATCAACATTTACAAGCCTTCTACGATGCCTATACATGGAACAACATTGATAATGGTTTGAAAAAACTTAAGCTCTTTCCTATGACACTTGTTGGCCAAGCAAAAGTGTGGTATAGGTCATTAAAACCAAATTCAATACGACGTTGGCCAACAATGGTAGAACTCTTTAATGAAAGATATCAAACCTACGCAAGAGTGTCGGCCTTGAGGAAATAGATCTAAGAGTGGAAACAAGCACACCATGAACCCTTGGACATAGCCTTAGAAAGATATTATGCTCTGTTAAAAAGCTATCCAAGCTATGAGTTCTCCGAAGAAAGGCTAATGTACCATATCATTGATGGGCTATGTGATGAAACGAGAGAGACCCTAGGGATGTATGTCCAAGGTTAATTATACGAACTACGAACCCATCAACTCCAAGAGCTTATTAAGCTAGTAGCAAAAGAATAAGGAGAAATGGCTAGATGGGAGAGTGTTGGAAAAAAATAATAGGACCAAAATCTCAACTTAACAAGGGTCCATATTCATCAAAAGGAGAAATCAACCCATCTCAAGGAGGAAGGACCATCTTTGCCAGTACAACAATCATTAGATGAAATCGAGACAAGGATCAATAAGATGCTAGAATGGATGCATGAAAAGTATGGAGAATATGTCAATATTATTGGAGATAGAGTTTTGCTAACCTGAGAAGTAGGACGAAGTATCATTAGACAATCGAAAAGAAGGGATGAAGAAAATAAGAGCTCAACTACCAATCATACAAATGAATGTAACATTTGCTTGTATGATCACCCCAAGGGCTGGTGCCCAATCTTGTTACATTTATATGAGCATTAGGGAAACACGTTACACCCAGAGTTCATACATAGATACTGTGTTCGATCACAGTGGAAACAATCCCAGGCGTGGGGGAAGCCACCCCTAAACTAGAGACACCCTTTGTATCATCTGAACCCAAATGCTTACCTAGTTCAACATCCTGTTTTCCCAACTGGGTCAACATACTCTATCTCACCGCATTACTGTTCTCCTTAATACTATCAGCCCATGTCCTCAGCACAACCACCGCCTTGTGCACCTCACACTTCTTCTAATTTTCAACATTCTCATTCTTTTCCTCCTTCTACATTGCCACCAACTATTCTTAAGGTGTCTGCACCATAGCAACAACCTGCAAACATTACTTGTGCTACTATTGCCAATAGCAGTGAGAGACCTTAGCAACATCAAAGGCGTCCCTTCTTTAGAAATGACCCTAGGAAGGGACAACACAATTCCAAGGCCACTGCATCCTCCAATGCAGCACAAGTTCAACACTGTGGTGCACCCTTATCTTCGAACCTAACACCTCATGTTACTTCATCAGGGCCACCAATCAACACTCCAACAATCATATGGCCCAATGAATACAACCATGGAGAGTGACATCCTTGCATATCATCTAACGGTCTCAATTATCATAGTGGGTAAACTCGTTACCTGGAAACCACATCTCATATATTACCCCACTATGCTCACTATAATCAAGTGTGTGAGCCCCAATGGGGTAAGTATGATCGGGCCCCAATATTTCCAATATGCAAGGATCCTCATCTTTCAATTATTAATCCTTTCCATGCTCAACCGTATGGGGAATACCCCCCATTCTAAATAACAAGTAGGATTAATAACTATTTTTCATTTTCTTTAATTTTACAACTTTCTATTTTCCAGTTTTTTATTTTTTCAATTTCTTGTTTTATCTTTTTTCCTTTTTACATTTTTATCTTTTTGTATTTTTACGTTTTTATAAGTAATCTCATCTATGAATAAAACACTCATGTGGCTCGTTGGTTGAGTTTGTGTTCCATGTTATCAAGTCTCGAGCGATCAATTATTTGGATAGTAAGCCCATTACACCCACTCATCCATTCTACAAATAAGAGGTTCTATTCGAGGGTATAGTGATATTCTTGACATTCTTAAAACTTAAAATTCATTTGGTGTTCATTGTACCCAAAATGAAGAAGGATAGACCAAGAGGGAATGATTAGGGTGTGACATCAATGAGACTTGTGGATTCTCTTTGGTGTCATCTATGAGAGTTATCATGCAACATGGTCGTACTAAGATCCTTGTAGATCTAACAAAAAATGGGAGTAAGAGTAATCAAAAGGCACTCAAAAATCCAATGATGTTCTAGGGGGTCCCACTGGAAAGACATGCATCCATGCCTGAAGGTTGGTGGCTTCTCTGGATTCAGCAATAAAAAAAAAAGAGGAAGAAGAAAGGATAGTGCCATAAAACAAAAATCACTCCTCCCTTGAACAAAAAGCCAAGTGATCGTACCCCATGTTGTTTTGGTACTCTCATAGTTGCTCATCATGGGATGAAACAATGCGATGTCACTAATTAAGGGAATGGACTTGGTCCTAATCTTGGAATGATGGGTTAATGACATGTTAATCATGCTTTTCACGCAGGATTCATTGTGCCTTGGGTCAGTTACCTCATGTCCCAATCTCTACAATCTTTTCTATACCTTGTCCCATCTCACTGTTCATGTAATTATTGCTTGTGTCTCATGTAGCATAGAATTCTTACCTCATTCTAGTGATATTTACATGTGTGTGTTTTGTGGAATCAGTGCAGATTACATTTAACCCTTCTAGTGCCCACGAACACTTTTAAGTGTGGTTACACAAGGGAATTATAGGTTGAAACCTACTTTGGGGAGGATCCACTTTTGTAATCTTTTGTAATTTTCACTTATGACATACCTCACATATACCATTTCTTACCCTCAACATATTTCCCATGATATTCTTTCCCTACTACTATCCCTCTGAATTCCAACGTTCCTATGTACCATTACATGGCCTTTTTCTCTCACTTACCACTCGAGGCCTTATTCCTCTAGTCCACCCACATATCACTATTCGTGCCTTCAAAACTATCTAAATTACCCTAGAACCCTTTAACATGTGCCACATGTCCTTAATTTCCATTTATAATTCCAGAAAAACCTTCAAAGTTTGGTATTTTTCCCTCGACCTAAACATTGATAGGCCGCAATATCGCATATGCGATATCACATACGCGATATCACATACGTGATATCACGTCACATGAAATTATAAATACATGAAATTATAAATACATGAAATTATAAACACTTAACATCATTTTCTACAATTCTTGTAGGGGAGTTTTTCAAATTTTTCTCTATGACTTGCGATTGTGAGACCCTTGCTTTTCTACCTATATCATGCTCGCTGGTACTCTGATTTTAATTCCATCTAAACCTACTTGAACCTAGAGTGTTCAGCTTAGTCATGGGGGAGGGATACATGCCGAATAGCACATAAATTTTTTTCAAAATTTATCATCGCCCAAAGGACATTATCAAGGGTAATTAGCTATAACATTAAGAATAATTGTGTTGAAAATAATTTCACCCCTTTAGATACACCAGGAAACTAAAATTGGAAACCACCTAAGTAAAATGGACTCACTATTATAATCTTTTAGGAAACATCACACAGAGATAAAATAAATTAAGTAAGGCAAGCAGTAAAGGTATAACTTAACTTCGGAAACAACCTTACTAACACTTGGCCCCATGTGGAATTGCAGATGGTCTTGAAATGTGGACAACAAGAAAGTCCTGCTCAAGGTTGAAGCAAATGACCTAGGAGAGGCGAAGAACAAGTCCCTGCTAGACAACATATAGAGCAGAAGGAATAACCATTTAGCATTCATCAAGAAGACCCTGCTACTGTATAGTCCAGGTAGATAGAAGGAGGAGTTTCTGCAACGCTTGAACAGGGACAACATCTTACGTTGCCCCAGAATTGTGTTCAGGCTATCCACGAAAGGTCCACATTCACTGCAGTGATTGTGGAGTTAAACTTTGAATCTTTTGCAGAGTTTGCTCCTGAGGCTGTTAGGGATCACCTCAAAGGGTCTCCCTTATGGCCTATCCTCTTTGCAAGCGGTGCTTGGTACCTAGGGGAAATGTACCAATTTTGGCACAACAGGGAACAAGGCACCACCGTTGACATCTATGGTGTGATAGTTGATTTCTATGTGCAAGACATTTTGGAAGTATTAAACCTTCCAAATACAGGGCCAAAAGTTGCTCAATTATCCACTTATTCAAATCCCGATGCACGATGAGTTTGGTTGGAGAGGGCATAGGGCAAAGATAAGACATTTGGAGAGTTGATGAAGGAAGAGAGGATCTATTTCAAAATTTAAAAGTATCACCTCTTCCCCACAAAGGATCTAAAAAGGATTTCAACATATGTGGCAAGGGGATGTGGAGTGTTGATGGGGAAGGTTAATGCTAACCTGCCTCATCTATATTTCACGAAGATCCTAAGGCGGTTCGAGGAATGGAAGACAAGGAAGCTTGCCTTACCCTTCTCTTGTCTTATTAGGAAGTTGTGCCAATGTGCTAGTATCAGAGGATACACTAACGATGTCCTCAAAAAAGCCCAGAATGTTTCATATGCTAAATTGTTAAAGCCACCAGCTGTAAGGAAAATCATTGGTGAGACACTAGGACCAGAACAAGAAAAAGAATAGATAGTTGGACCAACTGCAACTCAACTTGCAGGGCCCAGCCAACTTCCAAGTACAAGACCCAACCAACAACAGGAAGTAGGGCCTAGCACAAGCCATGACCAAAAATTACTGCCGTAAGATTATAGACCGTCGATGAGCCATCTCAAGGCCATCGCCAAGATGGTTAGTTGGGGAAGTAGTGATGAAGCAAATCTCTTCCACGTCATTGACGATGCCATACAGCCCACAGTTTCTTTGGATCATGCAAGGGGTAAGGTGTCCATCCATACAGGAGGATGGGAAAGTACTTGGTCACAATAGATCTTAGAAAACACTGCATCTTTCCAAGTGCAATTAGAAATTGGTGAAGGGGCCACAGTGGTGGTCATGCAACACCAGGATGTAGCGGGAGCTGCAGAAGTGGTTACAGACCACATTACAGAATCATTCAATGTACCTGTTGTGCCACCAGTAGATCTCACAGGAGCACGGGATGCTCAAACTTTGGCCAAAACCTCAATGACTCCTGTGGAACATGAAGATGTTCTTGATTGATTGCTACAAATAGGACAAGTAATGATGTTCCTATTTGACATCCCGCAAGATGTTACAAAAATTCAATCAAACCTCATTTCCACTAAGGGGAAGCTAGTCTTGATAGAGGTGAGGGCTGAGCATGCTGAAGCAAAGGTGCAAAAATTGCAAGAAAAGCTCGTGGCCTTACAAGCAGCATAGCAGGACCCTTTGCAATTTGTTCCCGTAGACCAGCTGGATAGTTTCAAAATTGAGCAACTAACCAAGCTACTAACAAAAAAGAATAAGAAGGTGGCAGAAGAAAAAGAGAAGGCTATTTGGGATGCCTTTGCAGCACAGGTGCAAACTCATGTGCATACCAAGGCACTCAAGGCCTTACAAGAGGAAAACAAGAATCTTGTTGCTGACAACCTTCGGTTGACCTCTATGGAGAAGTAAAAGAATGTTCTTGAAAAACACTTTCATTAGTTGCGAGAAAAATTCATCCGGGTCAACCAAGACATGAGCTATTTAGCCAGGAAGAATCAAACCCTCTCAATGGAGGAGGTACGCGCCATCTGCCAAAAGACAACCATCAAAATAGCGCATGGAAAAATGAGGCTAAATGGCATGAAAAGCTAAAGGAGCACTTCCAGGACTAGGTGGGGATGTATAAATAGATCCTTGAGAAGGAGATCCATATGGCCAAGGCCCACATCAACGCTATCAGTGCTCAACACACTAACTAGCAAACCATATTGGACACATATGCCTTTGCCCACCAGGCAGAAGTTAAGAATTGGAACCTATAGATTAAGGATCTAACAAAATACATGGCATTGGAAAACCTGAAGTATGCCAACCTTGCCATGTTAACAGCAGGGTGCCCAAGGATAGAGCTCAAATAAAAGGTAGCTACCACCTACAGCAAATATGAAACAAAATTTGTAGAACGTAAGAAGTTATTGCAAAACCTGGAGATTGCAAATTCTGAACTTGAGGTGGTGAAAGAAAGCTACCAAGGATAAAAAGGTGTCACAACGGATTTGGCTCAATGGCTTGTAGATTTTCCAGAATACAAAGAGAAAGCTAGAGCCTATGAGGAGGAACGATGGGTGTTTGCTGCTTGGTATGTCAAGGAAAATCAAATGTTTCTGCAACTACCCTACCCATGGGAGGTGCTGACTCCATCAAAAGTTGGAACACTAGCATGGATGGCACAAGATCCCTGAACTAAAGAGGAGAAACTCCAGGCCATACTTCAATGCCATCAAGTCCCTAGACCTAGAGCACAAGACAAGGGGAAAGCACTTATGGAGGAGCCACCACCACCAGGAACTACATGAGTTCCACCAATTTTGTAGCTGTAGGATTTCCTTTCACATTCTTTGTGTTGTGTCTCAACTTTTTTTGATTCCACACTACGGCATAAATCCATTCTCACCATTCAATAATCCCATACCTATCCACTATGTAATCAATGGAGCTTGTTCTCATTGTAACTCGAGGACGAGTTTTCATTCAGTTAGGGGGGTATGATGAGTTGCCATTTTGGTCAACCATGATATCGCGTATGCAATATCACAGCCTGTCTCCTCATCTATAAATAAGAGGTAGATAGTTCTGATAGGCACTAGTTTTTGGTAAGTTAAGTGTTTAGTTTTTTAGTAGTTCTTTCTCTCAACCCTTTTCCTCCCAGTGTATGCCCACAGTGTGGTGATTGTAATTGTATGACATCCTTATTTGAGTGTGACGTACTTGAACACATACATGATCGAGATTACTTCATCATTGTAGCATTCACTTAGTTTAATTAATTAATTATTTAATTATTATTTACTGCTTTCTTAGTTAATCTCTTCTCACCCTAAAATCTTGTTAAACGCGGAATGAGTACGACTTGATCATGAGCATTTAAGTGTGACTACTTGTTAACCCAATAGCGTACCTAGGATCTAAGCTTGGTAATCCCAGTGGTAGTCGTGCATGAGCTCCAAGATGTGTACAGATGATTGAGGAATGGATGCTCATCGTACTTAGGCTAGCTTAGATTCTCTCTCACCCTTTCTCTCTTAGCTTAGTTAATATTATCTTCCATTGCCTTTAGGAGTAGCATTAGCATAGAAACACATCATACACCTTCTGGAATAAACCACACATGACAAAGTTAACACTAGTCCAGATGGGAAGACAACAAACTGCGACCTAAGGATAATTGTCTAGATATCACAACTAGTCCATCTGCAGAGTTCGCCCGAATCGTGCGTGAAATGCTAGTATTCGTATGGTTGAGTGTAGGGGTACCTCATCACTCATCAAGTGTATAAGAGGTTATGTAAAATAAAGATTGGTATGATGTAATGAAGGCAAAGTATAACATGCAAATAAAAAATGGTACATGGAAACTTGTGAAGAGTTCACTACAAATGAAATTGTTAATAAGTGAATGTGTGTTTTGCATCAAGAAAAAAGTTGAAAACATGGTGATTAAATATAAAGCTTGATTAGTGGTACAAGATTTTATATAAAGAAAAGATATTAATTATAAATAAACCTTTGCACATTCCATTAAATAGTGCACTATACAATTTATTTTATCCTTAGTTACTTTCTATAATTTGAAGTTATAACAACTTGATGTTAAGTCTACTATATTAAATGAAAATATTTTAGAAGAAATTTTTATGCATCAACCTAAAGGCTTTGTAAATTCTAAGTTATCTAATCATGTCTACAAACTAAAAAAAAATTCCCATTATGAGTTAAAGTAAGATCCTTGAGAATGATGCATAGAGTTTGATGAGTTTGTATATGAATTAGGATTCAAAAGATCAAATGCATATGTTAGTCTTTATGTTATAGAAATAAGAACTTATAGAGTAAACTAATAATCTTACTATATATTGATGATATAGTAATTATCAAAAATAATTCGCACTTCACCAAAAAAGTTAAAAATTAGTTCAAACAAAAGTTAAGAGGTCAAACAAAGGCTTTCTCAATTATTTTCTCAAATTTCAAATTCATCAATCATTAACCACATACAATGAACTCAAAAAAATAGGTTATAGATATGTTAAAAGAATATCATATGATGGACTATAAACTAAGGTCAACACTATTCAATTATTCTAAATCCATTTCTAACACCATTGTGTAGAAAAAGTGCACTAGAAAATTGATATATTCAACCAATACTTGAATAGACATTTTATACTTAGTGAATTTGTTACCAAGGTTGAATTAGAAACCAACCAATATTCAAATGAATTTAGTAGCCATGGGTATACTAAGATATCTAAAAGGCACCATTGATTATGGGTTAAATTTATTTTTCCTTTAAAAATAAATCTAACTAGCTAAACATATGTAGACTATAGTGTTGATGCATCAACATGGTGCTTAATCATAGGATTTATTGGTAAATATCATGGGAATACCATCTTATGATGGTTAACCAAATAAAAAGTAGTTTTTCTATCATTACTAGAGTCTAAGTACAAAGTTATAGAAAATATTATTATAGAAGTAAATTAGCTAATTCAATTATTGAAAGAACATTAAAATCATATGTCATTGTCAATAAAGATCTTATATAATAACCAAAGTACAATCAAGTTGATTAAGAATCCATTATTTCATGAAAGGGATGAAGCACGTCAAGATTATTATACTCTATATATATCATTCTTTTTCTATAGAATTTATTTTTCTAGTTCACATTAACATCTATAAGAAAGTTTTTAATGGCTTTACTAAATCCCTAAGTATTATGAATTTTAAGAAATTTGTAGCTAGCTTAAATTTATAATCTTTATAATAAAACTAATTCTTCATTTAATAGAGTGTGTTAAAGATATTTTAACTTTTTATTTCATTTTTTTCTCCTTTGATTCTTGTTACCATCTTGTCTTGATACCACAAAAATTTTATACTATTGCAGTGTTTGCAAAATTATATATAAAAAACCTAATTATAATTAGAATTTTTTATGTTTAATTCATTAATCATTATATTAAGTTATGTTTTGTTATAATAGTTTGTCACTAAACACATCATTTTACATATCTTAAATAGTTTCCACATGGCAAACTTAAAATTATAATTCTTAAATTTAGTTCCATTTTCATCTTACTACATGAATACTCTCCAAGTGTTCAAGAAACTTAACACCTAATAACCCTTCCTAGTTAGTATATCCTATGGTTTGAACCTTTGATGTGTGATTTGACTAGCCTATACTTTGTATTGGTACCTTGTACCTTGGTGTGTCAAGCTTATGATTTGTATTTTTGGATTTATTTGTATGGTTGATGATGATATTTGTAGCCTAATGTGTACTTCCCTTATGTCAATTTTATTTTCTGTGTCATTATAGAGGTTAAATATCTTTTCCATGTTTTTTTTAGTCATGTATGTGGATCAACATCTCCAAGTATCTATGTAATGTATCACATGACATAATTTTATACTTTAAAATGAGAGGTGATAAGCATTAAGTGTCTTCTATAGAAGCTTACTCTAAGTCCAACCATACGAATCACAAGTGTTCATATGCAATTTAGTTGAATTCTATGGATGGAACTAGTATGGTATCTAGATCATTAATTGTTGATCATAGGTCACTATTTTCTCACTTGGACTAATTGTAGCTTTATCACATATAGCTTAATCTAAAGTAAGGCATATGACTATGATGTTATGTGTGGCCTTAAAATAAACTAAATAATAATATAGAAGATAATTATTTAATCTAATTAATAACAAGAAGGTAAATCCTAAGCTATCTTATGGGTGATAAGTATCTATTCCTAGCTTGTCATACATGTCCTAAACTCACATATCCATTGTTGGAGTTACCAATTATTATGTTACTAGATGAACCAAGAAATAATTCTACTGGGATTACCAAGTGAATACATGTTTATGCTCAAAATTGGTTGTGCTCATTCCACTAATTAATTAATGTGCATGAAAATATAAATATTAACTAAGTTTATAGAAAGTAAATTACATTGAAAATAAATTTATTCTAAGTCAAAGTACTACAATGAATATAAATCAATCTTGATATTTTTGTCATTCATGGAATATATCTAGGTATAATGCTACTTGAATAAGACATCAAACAATTAACTCAAATCCATGCTATGGGCAATTACTTACTATTTGCTAAGATTACAAAAGAAAACTACAAGATTTTAGCTATGCTATTGATGAAATGATTCCCAAATGATATCAAATACATAATAAATGCTCTCATAGTTATATGTAAATAAAGCTACTACATCAACATGTATGTGTTAATGCATCTTACTACATCAAGGAAAATGTGTTGGTGAGGCTACATTAACAGGGATGCATAAATGTAGCTACTTAACATATGGTGATTTATCATACCCCCACAACTAACTAAAAACTCATCCTTACATTATATATTAATAATGATTACAAAACTTGTGGGGTGACCATGACTTATATTAATAACCATTACAAAACTGGACAAATGTCATAGTTTACAAAATTTCAAGAGGGTTCAAAAAATCTATTGATGATGAATCTTCATGATGTTGCTATTAGTAGTAGTTTTTCCAACCTTAATTGTTATGTTGGTGTTTCTCTTATATGCATAACATTTTGAAGGATGGCCTAAAATTTCTCCTTATCATCCCATGGGTCTAGCAACCATATGTTGTTTGAGCATTAATTATTGTATATCCTATTTCTCCATGGGCATATCCTCCTCTTGGCTTCTTTTCCTTGCCTTGTAAAATACCTTCAAACTTATGCATTCCTTTCATTATCATTTGCAATCACCAAAGGATCAATGAGATTTTTGGTAATTTTCCCTTAATGATTAATCCTTCCTGAATCCTTAGTTTTCTCAAAATTAAAAAAAAATAGCATTAGGCTCAAGGTGATTACACAATAATGTTCCCCAAGTCTCTAAGGTAACTAAAATAATTAAGTTATTTAATTAATTTTTATTATTTTTACTATTTGTTACCATAATGTTCAAAAAAATAGAAGTTATGAATTTTTCAAAATTCACATCCTTAGCCCCCATGACAAACAAGCTTAACTTTGGAAGCTCACAAGTTTTTGAGCAACTAAAACCAAAGGTTTGGTTCACAAGATAGGCACGAAATATTGAATTTGCAAGATAGTTCAATATAAAAACATTAAAAATTAATCAAAATTTATAGAAGTTTCTTGTGATGGTCTTAAAGATGTAAGATTATGGTTTGGATCCATGATTAACAAAATTTATGCAAGTGGGTGCTTCCTAAAGTAGGCTCCTTCAACAATGCCCTTACATAACCACTTCTATAGCTATCCATGAGCATCATAGAGATTGAATTTAAATCATTTCTTTGTTACAAATAACACACAACTACCTTGGGTATGATCCTATACTATACAAAACAATTAGGTACATAATTAAATGCATTATTAAATTGAATAATGAGATGAGAAGGGATTTTAGAGATTAGGGTGTGAGGTACCTTATCATGTCCATAATAGGTTCTTGTGTTAGTTATAGTTAAGATGACCATCATACGTATATGTCTAGGTTTCAAACCTAGTCTATATCTTTGCTAGTGAAATTGCATTGCATAGGACCACCAAAACCAAATAAAAACATCACTACTCATCAAAAGAAAACAAGGAATCATTTTTGATTAATCAAGTACTTAAATTTTAAAATTTGAGGAAACTTGACCATTAGTTAGAGAGGTGCCTTTAGGCATGGGTAACATGTCTTTCTAATCCCATAACCAATGTTATTCCCATTAGAGGAGTACCTTCAAGCATGGGTAACATGTCTTTCTAGTCACATAAATAGATTAGTCCAAGAGACCTCTAGAATTCCTACAAGTAGCCTACCCTTAGGCATGGGGTAACATTTCTTTTCAATGGTACCTTAAGAATCAATTTCTTTTGTGAATTAATTAATGAATGACTTGTTCTTTCCTTGCTAGAGGACTACCTTTAGCCATGGGTAACATGTCTTTCTAGAGATATGAAAATGTAATACTTATTTGAAAACATGCTTTCTTAAAAATTAAAACATGAGTAATGAGATAAATACATGAAGTAGTAATACCCATAGAGAAAATTTTAAAAATTTGCAAATTTTCTTGATGTCACATCCTTTTCCATTTTCTCTTAGTCTTTGCCCATTTCTTCAAGGCATAATGATCATGAGTTAGTTTTAGTTTCATATAAGAAGAACCATATTGCTTTCATGATAAAGATCTCTTATTTATAGAAACTAGAGGAATGGATAACGTTGTCTCACTACTTTACTCAATTATTCATCCAATCATCTTGATAGCATAGGATAAAAACCCAACACATAGTGTTGACTTCTGCATCATGACTCGTAACATTATTAACAAAAACATAGTAAATATACATAAAATACAAAGGAAATGAATTAAGAAAAGAGAAAAAAAATCAAGAAATGAAAAACATATTAAGAATTGAATTTTTTTTAAAAAATAGGAAAACTATAAAAACTATAAAAAAAGTGAAAATGTACTTATTAGTTCTTGATTCAAGATGGGGCTCCTTCCCCATGACTAAATTGATGGATGAGCATTTGGAAAATGGACTACACATTCCCTGGATCATACATTGTAGGTTTCTCATTCATCATCTTTAGCAATTTATATTTTCTCTTGTTAGTACATTTAATATAGATGATAATTAGGTTTTGATCATTGGGAGACATATATCTAACTAGACTAGAAGGTATTTCTATTTAAGATGATCTAGAGATATTTTCTTTTCTATGTTCTATTTTAGTTTTTGGGTCTCCTTATTCATTACTTTCTTTTAGTCTATGATTAGGGGGTACGATGTTATTTTTTAAGTTTTCTTTTTATTTTATTTCTTAAGAAAAAAATTAATAAGTATGTTGGCTATTTTATTTCTCATTTTCTAGCCACTAGATGTGTTTTGGTTTAGTGATTGTTGTGTAAACATGATTTTTCATCCACACTTGTTCCTCAATTTTTTTATGGGTTAGTATATGGATTGTGTTAATACTTTGAATTTCATACCACAACTACACCCTTTATCATTATTAGTAATGCATAGAGATTTTTATCTCTCCATAGTGCCATATTTAGCTTCTATGTTTTATTTTGAAGTGGTGATGATTGTTGGCTTTTGTGTAGGATTAGGTGACATTATTTTTGTGAGGAAGATGGTTACACTAGATTGGTCTTATGCTACTCTTAATGAGCTATAGATCTATTAGTTTTAGTCATATGTATGGAAATTGTCCTTGATGAGTGGCGAGGTACCCCTACACTCAACCATACGAAATGAGCATATCACACGCGATCCGATCGAACTTCGCAGACTAAATGCCTACATGCCCCATGGAACACTTGGGGTTAATCATTCGTTGTCTTCCCAGAATTACTTGTAGTTGTCATGGTGTATGGTTAAGTAAGTATGAGGTATATGATTTTTATAGTTTTTAAATGTTTTTCTCCTATGCTATTGAGTGAAGGGTTGAGAAAGCTAACTAACTCTAACTAAGGACTAATTCTAAATTAACTAGTGTTAGCATCCATTCCCACTTACCGTACACACCCTGAACTATGCAACTGTGGCTACCAAACACTAATCGTTACTGGGATCACCACACGTAATGCACGTGCTTGAAGTGGTTGTACTGAGGCACTTAACTAGCCTAAATGTTATGAGCAGCTGATTCCTTGACTAGCCGTACACATCTGTAGATGCTCGTAATCAAGTCGTACTCATCCCGCGTTCTAGGAGTTGAGGGTGAGAATCTAATCACGATGAGCAGCCTATTTCTGCCGTACACATTCGTCAATGCTCGTAATCAAGTCGTACTCATGCTGCGCTAATGTAGGTAATAAATAATAGGTAAGAAATAACATGTAATAAATCCTATTCCTGCACTGCAAGGTTTATCCACAAAGCTCATCTTTATTGCCATACACAACTTGTGTTTAGGTACAAAGCTACTCGAATAAAGATCCGTTCACTCGGGGACTCCTACTGCGGGCACATGGAAAATATTCTATCTTTGGAGTGATCAAACTACTAGAGTTTCCCTACTTTAAGCCTAGTATTGGAAATAAGGGGAGTGCCACTCTTATTTATAGATTTGATGGCAGACTGCGATATCGCGTATGTGACATCGCAGGGGACGATGCGATATTGCGGCGGCCGCGATATCACGGCTCATGCGAATTGTGTCTCATCATACCCCCATGACTGAATGAAAACTCATCCTTGAGTTCCTTACAATAATATCGGGAAGGTATGGAATTATTGAGGGGAATGGAACTAATGGGATGACATGTGAACGGATCATCATTATAAGACTTAACAAAACTGGTGTTCATGACAACAAGGGTGAACACCTTATTACAATGATATCAGGCCTTAGTTGGCAACTAAGAAAGAGAGAGAGAAAGAAGTGTTGCTGCTACCAACGTCAAGATTTTGCCTTTGTTGTCCATCCATAAGTGCGCCATCGATCTTGCTCCTTGCATAGCTGCTTCAGCGCTGCTCCATTCCAAGTGTTTGCTCAAGATCTAATCCGTTGTTGTATGATTTCCATTTGCACACACAACACAATCTTATATTAGCAAGGGTAAATGAATCATCATGTAATTGATACCTTGCTTTGGTGTAAGTTCATTGGCTAGGTTCTGGTATGGCTAATACAGATCTAGGGATATATTAATGATGACTACCGAAGGTGTAGGGGTTAGAAAGAAAATCAAAAATTTTGGGGCAAGGAGAAGATTGAAAAAATTAGGCCCCATACCCCCATGACTAATCACGAACCTCTAGTAGCGTTAGAATGGAGAAGGAAAAGGAGTAAGAAAGATGGAGAGAAAGGGACAACTATGGCATCGATGAAATGGATGTCAAGATGGTAATGAAAAAAATAGAATTAATTGCAAAAATGTTAGGGGAAAGAATTTAACTAATACTCCAAATAGGAATGTCAGTGGGTCCTCCCCAAAGTAGGCTCATGCCTTTAATGCCCTGACAAACCCACATTTAAAGAGTCCGTAGGCTCTGGGAATGTCATTTGGAACAAGAGTTAAAATCTTAACAATAAGCGTTTACCAAGAAGAAAGAAATGCATCAACCAAAATATATACACTAATGATACAATTGGCAATGAGGTGAAAAATGAAGAGAAGGATGGATATGGAGAGAAGAAAATGGAATGGAATCCCAAGAATAAGGTGGTGTACAGCCCGTTGTGTGTTTTATGATTAATGTAGCTTGGCAAGTCTCATTCCAACTCTGGCCTCAAACCAACTACATCTAGTGACTTTGCATCAATGCATTCAGCTAACCATCCTCTTGAAGTAACAAGAATGCATCCTCCAAGAGCCACCACCATTCTGACGAAACAAAGGAGGGAAAGGCAAGCGAGAAGGGCCTTAGTTAGAGGGAACACTTTTGGTTCCATAACCAGTGCTTGTAGCCTAAATATTTATTCTGTCTAAGGGATGTGCTTTGAATTCTCACTTTGTTTTTTTTTGCTTTTTTTGTTTTGTGTTTTTATGCGTGAGAACCACACCATGCTAAGACTTTTTATTTTTATTGTCTCAGCTTCCAATAGTTGGGTAACATCAGAACAACAAGAAAACTCAAGAAGAAAACATACAAGCACCCAAGAGAATGACCAACACAAAAGCATCAAGTTCCCTTGAAGTCACACCCTTTTCAATCTTTGAGTCCTTCCTTAGTTTGAGAAATACCCAGTCATCGGTTCGTTTAAGTTCTTATTAGAAGGGGACTGTACATTTCCAAGCTGAGAGAGACCATAGAAACTACTGGATGGATGGATGAAGTGGTCTCATTGCCTGCCATATCAAAAGAAACATACCTTAGTATCAACATCATGACTTAAAGGTAAAAATCAAACACTAGCAATCAATATGAAAATAGTTCATACCATCATTCTGAACACTTATTGGGTGACAAACTTATAGGATGGATCACACACACACACAAAAAATGGAAAAAGTATAACGATGTTGTAAAACAAAAACAAGAAAAGTTAAAGAAATTTGTAAAACAAAAATGTGTAAGACAAAAACATTGTAAAACAAAAATTGAAAAAGAACTAAGGGCCCCATATGATTAGCATAGGTGGCCATCTCCCCCATGACTGAGTTGAGATCTGAAATAATGAGCGCTTGTTTAAATTTCTAAGAAGTGTCCAACTTCTTCCAATTGATGATCTTAGATTAATGGTTGGAAGTTGGCGACACTCATATTCCAATGTGTCTATGCCTTTGTTGTTGGCATGGTTTTTCTCCTCAGTTCATTCCATGCATATTTTTTTGCTCCTTCTAGTAGCTGTCAACCACGGGGTGTCTACTGCTGGTTGTGTGGTTGCTATATATAGGCATCTTTGTTTCAATGTTTCAAGAGCACATCTATTACATGGAGATATTTCCTCCATGTCATCACCCGATGAATCACTGTATGTGATGCATGAAACTTTCCTCTTCTCGATCTTTCCACAAATGTTTATCTTAGAGATTTCCAAGGAAAGATCGTGGATCCTAAGGCATGCATCTACTGTACTAAGCCATGCCCTTCCCATTATAATTGGGAAGTCCCCTTCATTGTTGTTAACTTCAATCACCAGAAAATCAGCTGGGTAAGACCAACCATACAAAGTGGTGATGATGTCCTCCACCAGTCCCAAGGGAATGGTGATGGACTGGTCTGCTAGCTCTAGTTGAATGTTGCTCTTCTTAAGTTGGGGCAGGTTCCAGACATCATACATCTCTCGTGATATTAAGTTGACTCCGGAACTTGAGTCAAGAAGAGCCCTATGTGGTTCATTTCCAATGATCTGTAAATAGATTAAGGGACTTCTAGGGTCAGTCAGTTTTTTGGGAAGGTGACCTACCTTAATCCAGTCGGTTACGGTATGCGTTAACATAACCGTATGTGTTAAGCTCTCATTTTGGATGGAAGGGTGCTCCGAAGTGTTAGATGGTGGAGGAGTGTACATGGGCCCAACTGCTTGTTGTTGCGAGAGTTTGTCTGGGCTTTTGGTTCTGAAGAAAGGTCTTCTCTTTTTACAGTTGTCAGAACTAGTAGCAGGTTGGATATTTACAGCTCTCGTAGCGTGACGTTGTTGCGGTTGAGGAGGAAGTTCCCCTTGCATTGTTGGAGCAGGAGGTGTTATGGGAACTACTTGTGGTGGAAGAGGTGAGGATGGATTAGGAGGATGGTGTGGGTATGGAGTGTCTCTTGGAGGAGAAGGAGTCCTTCTAAAGTACTCCCGAACTTGGTAGTGATAGTTGGGGGTTGTGTGACTCACAGAGTCACTTGGAGAAATCGGCTGCTGCACATAATATCCATAAGGGTTAGGCTGCCAGTAAGGGTACTAATGTTTCAACGATGGCATCCCCCATGACTGTGGGTATTACCACCGCTGATGCTGTCTGATGGGCTGTGGTGGAGTTCCACTTGGATAATACGTTAGGGATTGGTGGAACTGCCTTGGGTTACCTTGTGGATAAGGTAACCTTCGGGGTGTTTGCCGTTGGTTGAGTCTTGGATTAAGCGCATACACCCCAGACTCCTATAGATGTGAGATGATGGGGCAACATCCCTTTGGATGGTCATAATGGCAGATCTCACATCCATCNTTACAATTTTTAAGAAAATTTCAATTTTAGAGTCTAAGGAACTCCATACGTCATCTACCTTAGCTGCTATTTCTGTTGTTAATTTTTGGATTCGCAAGGTTTTTCGGTTCACCAACTCTTCGATTGGTGACTCATCCTCTTCGTCACAAAATTGCACTCCCTTCTTTCGAAGGGAGGGATCACGGTTGTATTCTTCTGCACTTTCCCTTTTTCATAGCTCACCTTCTTCTTTTGCTACTTGTTCCAACAAGCTATGAACTTCATGGGCTCTAAGTTGTGAGAGTCTCCCTTGGGCATAAGTTCCAAGGGTTCTTCTAGCCCATCCATGATGTGGCGAAGTTGATCCCGCTGAGTGTACCCATGGCCTAGGCAACGATGTAACAATGTGTAGTAGTGGGCCATGGTAGCATCCAAGGGTTCGTGTGTACCTTACTTCCAGCCTTGGATCTGCTTATGCAAATTGGACACTCTGGAGTACATCTGATACTTTTAGTTGAACAGTTCTAGCATCGTACTCCACCTCCTGATGGTTTCTGGTTCTAAGGACTGGTACCAGCTCTCTACTTCCTTGGTGAGTGTCCTTGGGAACAACTTAAGTTTTTGCCACTCATTTTCTATATTCTACAAGGAATAGGCATTGTGGAATGCCTATAAATAATTTTTCGGATCAGCATTGCATCCCCCTTTAAATCGTGGGATATTGTTCATGTCTAATCGTTTGATCTGACTATCCTTTAAATGCCTTGTGGAATCCTAATTACCTTCAATATGTCAAGCATACTTTGGGTTGCGAGCAGGGGCTCATCATGATCATCTCTTTCATGACACCTGTGATGTCTACCTTATTCCCTACTCTCCCTACGTCCTTGCCCTTGTCCTCTCTCTCAACTTTCCCGTTGAGGTCTTTCATTTTTCCTACCGTTATCCTCATCTTTATGTTCATGGTGGCTATGCCCAGATGTGGAAGGAGAGGGTGAGTGATGCGAAGAAGGGGAAGAAGAAGGGAAACCATCGCCATGATGATGTTTCTTGCCTTTTCTTTGGCTTCTACGGCCCCGATCATGGTGACGATCTAAGTGCCTGTCCTTGGCATGAGTGGTTGTTCCCTTTGTAAACAGTTGGTGTTCATGGGCATTAGAACCATGGTTATGTATCTTTGATCATAGGTTCTAATACCCAACCTCCTCACCATCATTAGGAGGAGGAACGTCATTTGCTAAAGAACCCATGATAAGGGGTTCCTCATCTCCTATTTCGCTAAGGACATGCAGGGCTTTGCCCTTTAGAAAAGTATGTTGACTCTCCTACCTTAAGTCCCTCATACGTTGGACATCTGTGGGATAATAATCCCTCATGTCAAAATCTTCTGCAACGTATTCAACATATAATTCAGTTATGCCTATTTGTGCCAAGGCATGGAAAAGCATGCGAGAGACTGATCGATCTAGGAGTAACACAATGTTACTTTGCAAATCTCTCCATCGCAGCTGTTTGTCTTGATGGAGGATAAAAGTGAAGTCTGGAATATACTCATCAGGATGAGTATAAACTATCTTGTATTATTTAGGACTTGGCTGATTTCGGCTATGTGTTTTATGTTGCCGACTGTCTCATGTATGGTCCTTAGGTGGTGAGTTGCTCTTATGAGAAGAAGGCATTGTTATCAGTGTGCTAGTTTACTATTATATAAATTTTTTTCTTTTGATTAACCTGAAGGTTCGTTAAGGCTCACAACGATGTGAGTGATATCCTTTATGTTCTATTCGGCACACAAACGCTTAGTCCCCGGCAATGGTGCCAATGATGAGTGGTGAGGTACCCCTACACTCAACCATACAAAACGAGCGTAGCACGCACGATCCGGTCGAACTACATAGACTAAATGCCTACACGCCCCATGGAACACTTGGGGTTAATCATTCGTTTTCTTCCCAGACTTACTTGTAGTTGTCACGGTGTGTGGTTAAGTAAGTCCGAGGTATATGATTTTTATAGTTTTTAAATGTTTTTCTCCTATGCTATTGAGTGAAGGGTTGAGAAAGCTAACTAACTCTAACTAAGGACTAAGTCTAAATTAACTAGCGTCAGCCTCCATTCCCACTTACCATACACACCTTGAACTATGTAATTGTGGCTACCAAATGCTAGTCATTATTGGGATCATCACATGTAACACACGTGCTCGAAGTGGTCGTACTGAGGCACTTAACTAGCCTAAATGTGATGAGTAGCTGATTCCTTGACTAGCCATACATATCCGTAGATGCTCATAATCAAGTCGTACTCATCCCATGTTCTAGGAGTTGAGGGTGAGAGAATCTAATCATGATGAGTAGCCGATTCCTTAATTAGCCGTACACATTCGTCAATGCTTGTAATCAAGTCATACTCATGACGTGCTAATGCAGGTAATAAATAAAAGGTAAGAAATAACATGTAATAAATCCTATTCCATGCACGACAAGGTTTATCCACAAAGCTCATCTTTATTTCCATACACAACTTGCATTCAAGTACAAAGCTGCTCGAATAAAGATCTGTTCACTTGGGGACTCCTACTACGGGCACATGGAAAATATTCTATCTCTGGAGTGATCAAATTGCCAGAGTTTCCCTACTTTAAGCCTAGGATTGGAAATAAGGGGAGTGCCGCCTCTTATTTATAGATTTGGCAACGGATTGCGATATCACGTATGTGACATCGCAGGGGACGACGCGATATTGCGTACGCAATATCGCGGCTCATGCGAATCCTGTCTCATCAATCCTGAAGAAAGAACAATTCTGAGACTTATGCTTTCATCTACTACCATTATCATTCACTTTTATGTTCATAGTGTGAGTAGTATTCTTTTGTTGAGGGTTTGATATCAATCCTTCCTACATTGTTGTTGGTGACATATGTTGAAGGGGATTATGAGAGTATTGAAAATGTGATGGATGATAAGAGGCACGAAATGGTCATCCCAAAGGACATGTTGCTAATTAATGGTATTCAAGAGAATAGTAGTTATACTTTGAGGTATGGGCAATAAAACCATTTGAAAAAATAATGTGTTGAAAATAGTATCCATAAGGATTCTATTGGCAATAGAGATATTATTATTTTTATGATGGAATCCCCTATGAATGTGAGTTTTACTGTTGTTGTTATTTATAATAGTCTTACAGTTGAGGAGGAGTCCTACTTGGATAATATTATTAGTTGTAGAACTATCTATAATTACCTTGTGGATAAGATAATCTTGTGAACATTTTCTTCCCATGAACTTGGGATTCAAAGAGAAAGCCCTAGACTCTTTTAGATGTAACATAATTAGGCAATAGTCCTTTGGATATCCATATTAATAAATGTCACATAAATCTTTCTCCCCTAAATTTGAGTTTGCAACCTCTTCTACTATAGTTTTTTTTCTTTTTATTGATAAGTATCTTTATCTTTTTCCTTCTTATTTTTCCTCTTCTTTTCATCATCACTCAATCCTCATTACTTTACCTTTTCCTCTATAATTTTCAAGTTCATTATAACTTTTTCATTTGTCAATTCCCACATCTTATCTACCCTTGCTTCAATCTTGATAATAGGATTTTGTATTGGTAAGGTTTTATGTGAAATTATCCCATCAAGAACTTCCTCTTCTTTCTGATTACAAATATGAACCTCCTTCTTACAAAGGATTAGAGCCTAATTATATTCATCCACACTCTCCCTTTTGTATAGCTCTCCTTCTTCTTTTGCCATCTATTCAATTAGCCTTTGTATTCAATGGGCTTTCAACTCTAATATTCTTCCTTGGGCATAGATCACAAGGATCTCCCTCATTTTATTATGAAGCCCATCTATGATGTAACAAAGCTAATATTTTTGACAAAATCCATGGCTTGGGTATCTATGTAGCAAAGAATAGTATTTTCCTAAGGCTACATCAAGGGATTCAGGTTCTCTTTCTTTCACCATGGGATTTATTTTCTTAAATTTGATACTATTAAAAAGGTTTGGTATTTATCATTGAAGAGCTCAAGCATTGTGGATCACTAGTGGATTAATTCTAGTTTGAATGTTCTATACCAACTTTTAGCTTCTTCTATAAGTATTCTAGGAAAGAGATTAAGCTTTTTCCACTTACTTTCAAGATTTTCCAAGGTTTAGGCATCATGGAAGGCTGTAAATGATGTTATGGATCAAAATTGTAGTCTTCATAAAATTTAGAAATATTATTCATATTAATTCATTTAATGCATCTTTTTCTTTTATGCCTATGGGTTATTCTAACTATCTCCCTAATCTATATCATGCTTCTAGAAGCTAATAAGGGTTTATCACCATTAGACATGTCATGGTGATAACCTCTATTTCTACTTATATGATTTTGATAGTCTCATATATTCTCCATTGGATACCTTGCATCTTGTTCTTTATATCTATTTCTATTTTCTTCTTGATCCCTTAGTCCAGCTCTATCCTCATACCTATATTTATCTTTGTCAAAACTAGATGTTGAAGATGAAGAGAAAGATAGTGAATTGGAAGAACTTCTATGGCTTCTAAATCTTCCACTATGGTCCATTGGTTCATCTCCTATAGGTTTGTAGAAGGTCCAAGGCCTCAAGGTCCTCCTTGTTAAAGGACTTGTTTCATCACCTCTAGGATTTTCCATGACAGTTGAACATAGTCTTTGAATGTAGTAAGAATTGAAATGAGCATATGAAACCTCTACTTGTATTAATTCACTTCAATTTTCTTCAATATAGGTTCTATCATTTCTCCTATTAGTATTCTCATCATGTGATGGACTATTAGACCTATGTGAAGAATAGATAATTTTAGTTAATAATGTGTGTGGCTTAAAATATTAATATTTTTAATAATATAAATCATTAATGTTTTTACACTCATTTTGTATAATATAACTAATCTAGATCACTAGAATCATCCCTACAAAAGCATTAATGATGAGTCACAAGTGTTTGCTATACTCAACCATATGAATCAAAAGTGTTCATGTGCAATCTGGTCAAATTTTGTGGATGAAACTTGTGTCATATCTAGATCATTAAGTGTTGATTGTAGGTCACTATATTCTCACTTAGACTAGTGGCAGCTTAATCATGTATGATTTATTCCAAAGTGAGACATATGATTATGATGTTGTGTAGCCTTAAACTAAACAAAATAAACTAATTATTTAATCTAATTAAAAATAATAAGGTAAATTCTAAGTTATCCTAAGGATGATGCATATCTATTCCAGCTTTCCATATACATTTTGAACTCACGCCTCCACTCTTGAGATTACCAAGTAATATGCTACTAGATGAAAAAAGTAATAACACTATAGGGATTATCAAGCAAATACATGTTTATTCTTGAATCTAGTTGCACTTATTCCACTAGTTGATTAATTTGTATAAAAATGTAAATATTAGCTAAGTTTATAGAAAGTAATTTACATTGAAAATAAATCTATTCTAAGTCAAAGTACTAAAATGCATACGAATCAATCTTGATCTTATTATCATTCATGAAATGTATTTAGGTATAATGCTACTTGAATAAGATGTTGTGCAATTAACTTAAATCCATGCTATGGGCACTTACTATTTGCTAAGATCAAAAAAGAAAAATGGAAGTATTTAGCTACACTATTAACGAAATGATGCCCAAATAATATCAAAAACATAGTGAATGCTCTCATATTTATAGGCAGATAAAGCTACTACATCAACACATATGTGCTAATGCATCTTACCACATCAATGGGGATGAATCGATGAGGTTGCATCAATGAAACTACCTGAAATATGGTAATTTATCAAGAAGGAAGGAGTAGTCAAAGTAAATTCAAATGTAGATCCTCCAATGTCACATGTCATGCACCTTATCCTTGGGATCATCCAATGCTCCATATGGTCTTTCCTCCTTTACTAGGATCATATGAAGTATCTTGGTACCACTCCCACATGAGTTGAAACCACAAGCCTCCTCTCCTTGTGATTTAGTAGGTAATTAGATGGATTATTTGTAGTCATGATTAGAGTTGAATATGCTTCTAATCACCTTCTCACTTTTATATTTATTCTTTGTATGGACTCACCTCAAACTTGAGGCATTCTAAGAAAACTTCATTCATGTATGATTGAAGATTGAATTAATATAAGAAGAAATGTTTTTGCATTCACATCATTTTCTTAATCATCTAATTTAATTATTTAATATATTTTAATTACATTTTAATTTCTCATTTTTTTCATCAATTTTAACCTTGATCCAATTCAATATCAACTTTGTTATTAATTAAGAGAACAAAGAAGAAGGAGATCTTATTTTGAGATCAATCTTTATTACTACACTTGATTAATTTCTTGTGATTTTAGGTCTATAAAATAATTTGAATTTGAATGAGAGGTTTCTTAGAGAACAAAGAATCCATGGAAGATCAAAGAGTAAGTTCAGATGAAAATTGAATTTATCTTTTTAAGTGGTACAAATACTTAAATTCTTGGTCATTTTGGACTCTTATTATTGTTGTACATTCTTCCATCTCATTCTCTATCAATCTAAATCAATTAATGCTTTATTTCAACATTATTATGGTATTGATTTTTGATAGCCTTGCTTCACCATGAGTCAACAATAAGTTAACTACAATTTATGATTTCTTCATAGTTCCACTACAAAGTCAACACAACTTCTAGAATTGTAGAGAAGAAAAATGTTATTGTTTTAGTTAACCATGACTTTAGCACTAGTCATGGTATTATAGCAGAAGCCAACCTTGAATTTTGATCTTTTCAAAATTGTAGAGGAGGATAGAGGTAGAAAGTTATCAATTTTTTAAATAATCATGATCTAAACATGGTCCATAGTCAAGCTAGTCATGGCAACATGAAGAGTCATGATCTTCATTACATATGTGCTACATGATTCATGGTCCTTATACATGGCCCTAGGAAATATCATAACCAAATCATGATCCATGATATCAAATCATGAGCACACCATGATCTGACCATAACCCATAGTCTATAATACCATTAGTGTACCACCACTCATGGTCTTAGTTGTGGTCAATTTTTAGCTAAATTTTAAGCCAAGGGAAAAATTTTCATAAAGAAAAAACCTTATTCTACTACAAAATTTAAAAATTAAGTTATATGGCTTTTAATTAATTTTATAATGTGTATTTGGCATTTTATTTTTTTATTTTAAGCATATATGTACTAACCTCTTTTTTAGAGTTTTGAATAAGTAGGTATCAAGTACTAAATGGATGGATCATTAGCACATGGGTTTCTACATCGGGCATGTAGTATTCTTTTGTTGCTATATGTGTGGTATGCTTTGTAATTATTATATATTTTTATATTTTAATTTATATAGTCGTACCATAGCCCCCCACACCCACTTGGCTTCCCACCCCCCATTGCCGCCCCACAAAAGATTATTATATTTGGATTTAAACCTTATAGCTTGTTAGGAGGTACCTTGTAATATTTTGATGACTAATGATAGATATAAATAATTTTTATGAATATAATTTATATATTTGGGTTATATGTATTTTATTTTGAGTTTTAGTTACCCATTAGAAATCTCCCATTGAGTTAATCCTAGATTAACCTTTTGAGTATATATTCTTGATAACCCTTCCATAAATATTTGGGAGATAGAGAAAAAGTGAAAGATCCTACCAAATAGGACATAAGAATTAAATAATCCAATTTAGACTTCTAGATCTATGTAAGATCTTTTATTTTCATGCTTCTATTTTAGATTTTTTTGAATCTGATCATTGACATTTTACCTCTACTTCAAGTTTGAAGTCTAATTAGGAGACCTTATCCATGCAAGAACTTCTATCAATAGCACTTTTAATGCATGATTTATTAAGTTTTGGATTAATTCATTATAATGCATGATTTATTAAGTTTTAGATTAATTTGGTTAATTTACATTTTATTAATGACATTTGTTCAATGAAACAAATTTTGTGATATGTAATTGGTAATGCTGAATTTATATGATGCATAACTTTGCAATTTGAATATGAATCTATGGTTCTACTATCATGATGATTTCAACATAAATTTTATTTAGTTTTAACCTGATTTCAATTCAATTAGCTTGTACCAAATTTTAGGGTTGATTCATTATGGTCTTTGATTCATTTTAGAATTTATATATATGATTCCTCCTTTGACTTCTAATGTTCAAAATGCAAAAATATCTATGATAGTGGCATAACCCATAATGCATTTTATGATGATTCTATGGTGATCATCACTTTCTTCATGACATGTGTTAAGAGTCATAATGTTTCATATACACCATACAATTATACTAGCATGAGAAATGATGAAAAAAGAGTTGTTTTAGTCATGAGGATTCTACACGCTAAGTTTCAATTCCTAAAACATAATTATAACCTTTCAAATCAAAAAAGAAGAAGAAGGAAAAACACACAATTGATAATACTTAGGATTTCTATTTGGTGTTTGAGGATTATCAATTCCAAATATTCAATTTGAACATTAGATATGTAATTTAGTTATGTTTTTCCACCACCTAAGTTTCAATTTATCTACATATAACTGATACTAATGTTTTTTATTTTTTGTTTGATGGCCCTTACACATGGGACATTTTATGCTCATAGGAAGTACATATTTGATTCAATTGAATCTAGCACAGAGAGAGTGGCCAGTTGATTTTAAAGAAACCCTAAGGCATTCTATAATCATTCGCTATCTCTAATGATGAAGTCAATGCCTCATTGGCCTTTAACAAATGCTATATGGATATGTAATCTAGCCCTAGTAAATGAAACAAATGAGGTTTTATTGTAGCAAATCTTGGTATCATATTTAAAAAAAATTGTGTTTGATTATATTCAATTCAAAAAATTTTATTATGTATAAAGACTATATATTTCAACTTTTGACATTCTAATACTAAGAGTTTAGTGCTCACTTCCAAAAATTCTAATGATTAGAAATGATGATGAATTTTTATTATTAACCATATTTTCATGTTAATAATTTTGGAATCAACAACCCTTGTGCATGGATATCCAACTAGCTAATGCTTTTTTTCATAATACTTAAGGAATTATATATAATTTATTTTTAATACTTAGTCATGTTGATTAACATTCTCCTTTTTTTTCCTCTTAGGTAAAATAAGTGTTTGAGATGAGTTGTTGAAGAAATATATGCTTAGATTATAGCTTAAATATTTCTAGCATTTTTTAAGTTGGAATTTTTGTATAAATTATAAACTTTGATGTTTAGATGGTACTTTGTATTAAGTAATGTCATTTGATTAACATCTATGGACTTTGCACTTACGTGTATTTAGTGTGAGTCGAACTTTACTTTGTTGTGCAATTTAAGTTTGGAATTTAATATTAATGTGCAATTATTTAATATGATCCATTTTTGAAATCTTAGTAGTTTAATGTCTCAATTTAATTAATATATTAATTTATTCTTTCCATTGTGCTATTATTTTTTTGGTTATGGTGTAGTTGGCTTAGGCATTACAGGCAACAAACTATTATTACCTAGTAAATAGGTTAGGTTTCATACATAAGGGGCTATTGACATTGCATATTTATAATAAATTTATTCTTTAACTTTTATAGCCCTTTACACTTATTATTTGGATGCCTACTAATTGCTTATATATTTTCTTAGCATCCTATCAATTTTTATTAAGTTATATTTTATTTTCTAAGTAATACTTTAATAGCCTAAGCTTATGTTAGAGGATGTTATAATTTGGTATCAAAACTAAAGGTTTGGTATGAAAATGTTGGTACAAGGAATAGTGAAGAAAAGAGCCACTTCAGCCATTAGGATTTCATACACTAAGTTTTAATGCCTAAAAGATATTTCTAACATGTCAAATTGAATACAAAATAATGAAAAAATAATAACTAATAATCCTTAAGTTTCTTATTTGGTAATGGAGAATTATCAAATCAATACTATCTATTTTGGACCTCTAATATGTAATTTATTTATGATTTTCCATCACCTTTGGTTTCATTTTATTTCCATATTTGTGATACTAATGTTTTCTATTTTTTATTTGATTATTCTCTGATGAGTGGTGAGGTACCCCTACACTCAACCATACGAATACGAGCATTACATGCGTGATCTAGTCGAACTCTGTAGACTAAGTGCCTATACGCCTCATGGAACACTTAAGGTTAATCATTCATTGTCTTCCTAGACTTACTTGTATTTGTCATGGTTGTATGGTTAAGTAAGTCTAAGGTATATGATTTTTATATCTTTTCTATTTTATCTCCTATGCTAATGAAGTGAAGGGTGAAGAGACTAATTAACTA
>MNCI01031191.1:453912-482574 GCA_015680685.1 Gnetum montanum
TCATCATTACAAGACAAGACAAAACTGGTGCTCACAACAACAAGAGTGAACACTTTATACATTTGACATTAGGCCTTATTTGGCAGCTGAGAAAGAGAGAGAGAGAAAGAAATTTTGCTGCTACCAACGCCAAGATTGCACCTTTTGTTGTCTATCCATAAGCACGCCATCGATCTTGCTCCTTGCATAGCTGCTTTCAGGACCGATCCATTCCAATTGTTCCCTCCAGATCCAATCCATTATTGCATGATTGCCATCTGCACACACAACAAAGTCTTTATATTAGCAAGGGTACATGAATCACAATGCAGTTGATACCTTGCTTCGGTGAAAGGTCCATTGGCTAAGTTGTGGTATGGCTGATGTGGATCTGGAGAGATAATAATGGTGACTATCGAAGGTTTAAGGGTTAGGAGAAAATCAAAAAAATTTGGGTCCAGACCCCCATGACTAAGAGCGAACCACCGGGAATGATAGAATGGATAAAGAAAAAGAACAAGAAAGATGGAGAAAAGAGACAACTATAACGTTGATGAAAGGGATGTCAAGATGGAAATGAATAAAATAAGGTTGATTGCAAAAATTTTAAGGGAAATAATTTAACTGGTGCACTAAATAGGAATGTTAGTGGGTCCTACCCAAAGCAGGCTCATGCCCTTAATGCCTTGATGAACCCACATTCAAAGAGTCTGTAGGCTCTGGGAATGTCATTTGGAACAAGAGTTAAAGTCTTAACTACAAGAATTTACCAAAAAGAAAATAATGCGTCAAGCAAAATATACACTAATGATACAACTGGCAATGAGGTGAATAATGGAGAGAAGGATGGAGAGAAGAGAATGGAATGGAATCCCAAGAACAAGGTGGTGTGCAACCCCTTGTGTGTTTCATGGATGTGACTTAGCAGATCCCATTCCAAGTCCGAGCTCAAACAAACCACATCCGGTGACTTTGCATTAATGCATTTAGCCAATCCATCCCCTTGAAGTAACAAGAATGCCTTCCCAGAGAGCCACCACCATTCTGCTGAAACAAGGAGGAGAGAATGGGAAGCAAGAAGAGCCTTAGTTAGAGGGAACATGTTTATTTTAGTTTCATAACTAGTGTTTGTAGCCCAAATGATTATTTTGTCTAAGGGGTATGCTTTGAATTCTCACAGTTTAGTTTTTTTTTTTGGTTTTCTGTGTTTATACGTGAGAACCACACCATGCAAAGACATTATTATTTTTATTTTCTCAGCTTCCCAATAATGGAACAATGTTAGAATGGGAAGGAAAACTCAAGAAGAAAACATCCAAGCACCCAAGAGAATGGCCAACACAAATGCATCAAGTTCCCTTGAAGCCACACCCTTTTCAATCCTTGAGTCCTTCCTTAGTTTGAAAAATGCTTAGTCATTGATTCATTGATAGTTCTTATTTAAAAAGGGGCTGTACATTTCCAAGCTGAGAGAGACCATAGAAATTTGTCGATGTATAGATGAAGTGAACTCATTGCCTGCTATATCAAAAGAACCATACCTTAGTATCAACATTGTAACTTGAAGGTAAAAACCAAACATTAGCAACCAAATAGAAAAATAGTTCATACCATCATTAAGAACACTTATTGAATGACAAACTTGACAAGATGGATATCACACACACACACACACAAAGAACTGAAAAATTATAATGATGTTGTAAAACAAAAACAAGAAAATTTAAAGAAATTTGTAAAACAAAAATGTGTAAAACAAAAAATTAAAAGAACTGAGGGCCTCAAATGATTAGCATAGGTGGCCATCTCCCCCATGACTGAATGGAAAGGGAGAGATCCAAAATAATGAGCGCCTGTTTGAATTTCTTAGAAATGTCCAACTTCTCCCAACTAATGTTTTCAGGTTAAGGGGTGGAAGTCGATGACTCTCATACTCCAATGTATCTATGCCTTCGTTGCAGGCATGAGTTGTTCCCCTAGTTCATTCCATCCACGTTGGTGGGTTGCTCTTTCAATTAGCTGTCAACCATGGGGTGTCCACTTGTTGTGTGGTTGCTACATATAGGCACCTTTGTATATGAGTTTCTAGGGAACACCAGTTGCATGTAGGAGATGCTGAGCATTTCTCCATGTCATCACCCTCTGAGTCACTGTATGTGATGCATGGAACTTTCTTCTTCTTGGTTTTTCCATAAATTTTTACCTTAGATATTTCCAAGGAAAGATCGTGGATTCCTAGGCATGTGTATATTGTACTTAGCCATGCCCTTTCCATTATAATTGGGAAGTCCCCTTTGTTGCTATTGACTTCTATCACCAGGAAATCAGCTAGGTATGACCAACCACACACAGTGGTAACGATGTCCTCCACTAGCTCTAGTTGAATATTTCTCTTCTTAAGTGGAGGTAGGTTCTAGGATTTACACATTTCTCGTGAGATCAAGTTGAGTCCGAAACTTGAGTCAAGAAGAGCCTTATGAGGTTCATTCTCGGTGACTTCAAGGTAGATTAATGGAATTCTAGGGTCAGAGAGTTTCCTGGGAAGGTGGCCTACCTTGATCCAGTCGGTAACGGTATGTGTTAACATAACCGTATGTGTTAAGCTCTATTGTTGATTTGAAGGCAGCTCTGAAGCCTTAATTGTTATAGGAACATACATAGACTTAACCGCTTGTGGTTGTGAGAGCTTGTTTGGGCTTTTCGTTTTGAAGAAAGGTCTTCTCTTCTTGCAGTTGTTAGAACCAGCAGCAAGTTGAAGGTTTATAGCTCTCATAGCATTACGTTGCTGCGATTGAGTGGGGAGTTCCGCTTGCATTATTGGAGTGGGAGGTAGTGGAACTACTAGTGGAAGAGTGACAGATGGATTCAAAGAATGATATGCCTATGGCATGTCTCTCGAAGAAGAAGGAGTCCTTCTAAAATACTCCCGAACTTGGTAGTGAGGTTGTGGAGTTGTGTGACCCATGGAATCACTTGGAGAAATCGGCTACTGCACGTAGTAGCCATATGGGTCTAGTTTTTGATAAGGGTATTGTTTTCTAGGCAGTGGCATCTCCCATGAATGTGGATCTTGTCACTATTGGTGTTTCCCAATAGGTTGTGGCAGATTTCCACTTGGATAGTACATTAATGGTTGGTAGAACTGTCTTGGGTTATATTGGGGATAAGGTAACCTTTGGGGTGCCTGTCGTCTGTTAAGTCTTGGGTTGAGTGCATACACCCCAGACTCTTGTAGATGTGAGATTATTGGGCAACATCCCTTAGGATGGTCATATTTGCAGATCTCACATCCACCGTTATTGTTTATGTCCGAATCCACGACGTCATCAGAGATATTCATTTTTCCCTTACCCTTGTCACGTGCATGGCCTAAATCTCTCTGCTTTTTCTTGTCCTTGTCACTACTTTATTCCTCCTTAGACTCCTCTATGATTTTCAAGATAAGTTTAAGTCTACTATCTAAGGAGTCCTGTATCTGATCTACCTTAGCTACCACTTCCATTGTTAGCTTTTGAAGCAGCAAGGTTTTTCTATTCACCAAATTTTCAAGTGGTGACTCATCCTCTTCATCGCAGAATATTACTCCCTTCTTTTGGAGGGAAGGATCATGGTTATATTCTTCGATGCTTTCTCTTTTCCATAGCTCCCCTTCTTCTTTAGCTACTTGCTCCAACAATCGATGAATTTCATGGGATCTAAGTTCTGATAATCTCCCTTGGGCATAAGTCCCAAGGGTTCTCCTAGTTTCGTGTCTTAGCCCATCTACGAGGTGACGGAGTTGATCCCATTGTGCATAACCATGGCCCGGGCAACGATGTAGCAATGCATAATATTGGCCCATGGCAGCATCCAAGGATTCCTGATTACCCTGCTTCCATCCTTGGATCTGCTTACGCAAGTTGGACACTCTAGAGTACGTTTGGTATTTATCGTTGAACAACTCTAACATCATACTCCATCTCCTAATGGTTTCCGGTTCTAAGGATCAGTACCAGCTCTCTTCTTCCTTTACGAGTGTCCTAGGAAACAACTTTAATTTCTACCACTCATTTTCAATATTTTGCAAGGCGTAGGCATTATGAAATGCCTGTAAATGATTTTGTAGATCAGCGTTGTATCCCCCTTCGAAGCATGGGATATTGTTCATATCTAGTCTCTTGATCTGACTATCTTTTTGATGCCTTGTAGGTATTCTAATTACCTCCATAATATCTAACATACTTCAGGTGGAAAGTAGGGGTTCATCATGATCATCTCTCTCATGACGTCTACGATGCCTACGTTGTTCCCTACTTTCCCTTTTTTCATGCCTAGACTCTCTAGAGTGCCCTCGTCCTCGCTCTCGACTCTCTCGTCGAGGTCTCTCATTTTGCTTATCCTTATCCTCACCGTTGTGCTCTTTGTGGCTACATCCTGATGTGGAAGGAGAGAGTGAATGATGTGATGAAGGGGAAGAAGAAGGAGAACCATCGCCATGACGATGTTTCTTACCTTCTCTTTGATGGCTATGGCCCCGATCGTGATGACAATCAAAATGATGGTCCTTGTCATGTATTTTTGTTCCCTCAGTGAATAGTTGGCATTCACAGGGATTAGAACCAAATTTTTCTATTGTGGAGTGTACGTTCTAATACCCCACATCCTCACTATTGTTAGGAGGGGGAACATCATTTGATGGATAACCTGTTATAATTGGTTCACCATCTCCAATTTTGCTTAGGACGTGCGGGACCCCTTTTCCCTTCAACAATGTACGATGGCTCTCCTACCGCAAGTCCCTTAGACGTTGCACTACTGTGTGATGGTAATCCCTTGTGTCAAAATCACCTACAATGTATTCAGCATAAAGCTACGTCATGCCTATCTATGCCAGAGAACGAAGGAGCATGTTAGGGACTGCTCGATTTGGAGGTAACACTATGTTACCTTGCAAATCTCGCCAATGCAGCTATTCATCTTGATGGAGGATAAAAGTGAAATTAGGTATATACTCATCAGGATGAGTATATACCACCTGGTACTGTTGAGGAACTGGCAGTTTGTGGTTATGTGTGTTAGACTGTCAACTATTTCTTGTGTGATCCCTAGGTGGTGAAGTGCTCTTATGAGAAGAAGAAGAAGACATTGTGTCTTATTCAATGTGCTGATTAACCATTATATAATTTTTCATTTAATTAACCTTAAGGGTTCGTTTAAGCTCCCAACGATGTAGATAATTGCCTATGTTCTACATAGCGCACAAACACTTAGTCCTCGACAATGATGCCAATGATGAGTGGCGAGGTACCCCTACACTCAACCATACGAATATGAGCGTTACACATGTGATCTGGTCGAACTCCATAGGCTAAGTGCCTACACACCTCATGGAACACTTAAGGTTAATCGTTCATTGTCTTCCCAGAACTACTTGTATTTTTCACAGTTGTATGGTTAAGTAAGTCTAAGGTATATGATTTTTATATATTTTCTGTTTTATCTCCTATGCTAATGAAGTGAAGGGTGAAGACACTAATTAAATAACTTTAACTAACTAAGCCTTAATTAACCTAACATCAGTATCCATTCCCACTTACCATTCACACCTTGAACCAATGCAACCTTGGTTACCAAGCGCTATTTGTTACTGGGATCACCAAGCGTAACGCACGTGCTCGAAGCGGTCGTACTGAATGCACTTAACTACGGGAGAAGGGTTGAGAGATATTTAATTGGCTAATAAAGAATTTAAATTATGAACAATAAATAACAATAATTAAAATCCTATTTAGCCTATTCCATGCACTGCAAGGTTTATCCAAGAAGTTCATCTTTATTTCCATACACAAACTTGTTTTCATGTACAATATTTGCTCGAATAAAGATCCATTCACTTTGGAGCTCCTACTACGGGCACATGGAAATTATTCTATCTCTGGAGAGGTAAAACTGCCAGATTTTTGCTAAGGGTTTAGATCTAGATGCCGAAACAAGGGAAAGCCACCTCTTATTTATAGACTTGGCGGCGCACTGCGATATTGCATATGCGATATCGCAGGGCAAGACACGATATCACGGCAGACGTGATATTGCGGCCCATGTGATATCGCGTTGCATCATTCTCCCATGTTGAACATCTTATTTTCATGGGAATAGTGTATTTAGTTTGGGTGGAGCTAGAATAGAGATAGTTGTTAGTTGGTTTTAAAGAAATCCTAAGTTGTATTGTAAACCTGTTATATTTTCAAAGTGATATATTTCTAGCCTAAGCCTAGGTCAATGGGTATTATATTATTGTTTTTACAATAAGCTCTACTATTTTTTTGTATGTGGCCAAAACTTACAATACAAGATGGATCACCTTAAAAACATGTATCTTCTTTTTAGAAGAGTCTAAGATCACTATTCTTAATAGAAAACCTAAGAACATTGAAGAATATGTTGATGTAGAAAGAAGAGGGTACTTGCATGTGATACATACTTTTGCATGGTGGTTGTACAATTGTAATGTTCCTATTTCTGAATGGTGCTACTACATAACAAAGATGGTGTCTCTTCATAACAAGTGTTATTGTTATCATAAAAAAATCTAAATGGACATGTTGTGATTGAGACCCAAAAGGGCACATTGTAATAATGGAGGTGTCTCTTGAGGTAACCTTTGGGGATTTGACCTAAGGCATTTATACCCAAGCTTAGAGGTCATTCCATGCATGGAGTGGTGGAGCCGATATCAACAAGTCACAAGAGCTAAGTGAAGTGAGACAAGAAGAGGACTCGCCATTCCTTGTAACTAGTAATAGGCCTACTTGTGGTGGTAGTGCTGGATTGCCTCTAAGGAATAGATGTCGAAGGAAGAAAACCCCAAGAAACACTCTCAAAGCATGATCTGAACACTTTATTCCATATCAATAAAGCATTCTTTGCTTTCTCCTTTTTCATTTTTCTTGTTATTTCCTTAACACATAATATTGAATATTACTTATATTTGATGTTTGGTATATTGTCTTTTGATACATAATGTCTAATATAATGTATATTTAATGTTTGCCATGACATCCAACAATGGGTTATCATAATTAGTATCGGAGAAAGCCATGACCCAAAGGCCATGTAGAACCATGTGTCAACTACAAATGAACTTGAGGATGAACCATGAAGCCATGACACAAGGAAAGTCATTGATCATCACTGAATGCACCATATGTCTGAGATGTAAGCCAAAAGATACATTTCCATTAATTTCATGAATAATAGATCAAACATCTACAAAATACATAGATCCCACCAACCAATAAAATTCTTTGATGGATATCATTGATTGATGAAGATATGATTACACCTCATCAAGATTCATCAATTACAAGAGATGTTGGTAAGACAAGGATATACCACTCTAGGTAACTCTTACCCATCTTAATACTAAAAATATTAATTAATTAAGGTTTCTCCCAAAAATTTAGTAACCATGACCTAAATTGATCTTGTTTTATTGAAACTCATTATCCTAAGCAACTTGAAGTCACTTATAAGTTATCATATCATCCATACATCAACCTAGTAATGTTTTTTTGGTAGAATAAGCTAGTTGGCCCTTTAAAAATCTTGAAAAATTCAAATTCATTTTTGAACCTTAAGACTATGTCCAATGCATAGTACTCATCAAGATAATTCCAATGATATAAATTTTTTCCCAATCAGACCTATAGTTTAAGAGATATCATTGTTTTAATTTTCTCATTATGTGTGCATTAAAATAATCTTAAATTTTTAAATTTTTATTTCTAAAAAAATAATGGGGAGAAAGAGGTCATGGATTTGACCCCAAGCCCCAACATTTTTATTTAAAAGAAAATTTTAGGCCACACTAGCCCTATAGGGAATGTATTGATCTTGCATGGATTGCACAGGCCTTGCATAGGGCTATGATAGCCCTGTAAGCATAACACTATCCCTATTTTAGGGTCACCTCCCTCTGCCATGCCATCCATTTCCTAAAAACCCCTTTCGCTATTGAAAATCCCTATTGAGCCATGATTTGGAATCACCTACCATTGCCATCTACGAACCCCTGCCATTGTTATGCACTAAAAGCATGAAATCCTCACACACCTCTACTACACCCTTTTCCACCAATTTTGTTCACCATGGAAAAACCTTGTTGGTCATGACATCCTATACCGTCATCTATCCTCAATCTACCTACTATCACCAAAGATCTATGCTTATGTTGTGCTATGTGTTAGGGCCATGCTACACAAGCCTATTTAGGCTACATAGCCCTTCTAAGGTCATGACTCCTATAGATGTCCTTTGTCATTACCATTGTGCATCCTCTGCCACTGCCAACAAAATCCTCATTGTGTTTCTCACTACCTACCACATAGGCCGATCTTGTTGCTATCTACATCATTGTTATTGCCACTACCATGACCATCATCATCACCAAAAAATTCATTGTAACTTTCAACCATCCATAGTGCCCTCAGACACCAATGATCTTGCTCATAAAGGACACCTCTAGTGCTTCACAAGCACTAATGGTGCCATCCATAAATGGCACCTCTAGTACTCTATGAGCACTGATGGCACCATCCATAAAGGGCACCTCCAGTACTCCATGGTCACTAATGGCATTGTTCATAAAGAACACCTCTGGTGCTTCTTGGACATCAACAACACTATCCATAAAGGGCACCTCTAGCACTCCACAAGCACCAACAACATTGTCCATAAATGGTACCTTTGATACTCTATGGTCACAAAAGGTACCACCCATAAAGGGAACCTTCAACATTCCTTAGACACTAATGGTGCTGCCCATAATGGTAACCTCTGATACTTCGCAGGCATTGATGGTGTCATCTAGAAAGGGCACCTCCAATTCTTTGTGGGCACTAACAATGTTGCTTATAAAGGGCACCTCTAGCACTCTATAGGTACTAATGGTGCCATCCATAAAGGACACCTCCAATGCTCCATGGACACTAATGTTGGTGGTAATAATGATCCCTTTCAATGTTCTCTGACACTAGAAACCCTTGCCACTGATGCATTCATTATTTTTGCTAGGGCTGTGGGCCACATAGGCCTTACTTGGGCCATGCAAGCCCCACTTGTGATCACACAAGCCCTTGCGAGGACCACACTGGCCCTGCATAGGCCATGCTAACCTTGCCTAGGCTATGCTAGTCCACACACAAGCCTCATCAACCCTCACCAACTAATGCCAATATCCATGCCTTATTGAGACTAACAAATTTAACCTTTAAGGATAACTAATCATGCCTTATTGAGACTAACAAATTTAACCTTTTGGGCCTTGAGATCAAGTGCTTAATCTTTACTTATAGTCTTAAGATCACTATGGCATGTCATTAGTTATTCTATCAGAGTTAGTGTCTTAAAGAGGGTTAGAAAGACCATTAAGAATTAAATAATGAAATTATATGTTACTAAAATTAGATAATGCGGTTAAATTTACCAAAATTAGATAATGTAGCTAAATATTATCAAATTTAGTTAGAAAATTAGTTGATGGAACAAAATGATTTTCAACAATTAAGAAGATGTATATCAATTTGTTTTTGCAATCAAATCATACAACAAATCAACATGGAGAGTCATAACCTCATCTCCACAAGGTGTATGATACCCATGAAGAGAAATGATCTAGAAGAGAATCCAAGAATGAGAATGAAATTTGCAACATACAACGTGCTTGTAAGATGCCTAGAGAGTGAGAAAAAAACATCTGCTATGTCCACCATGGGCCTTGGATTGGCATAAATATCGATATCCATGCATTTTAGCAAAGGTTTGGATGCTGATGTTTTATGCCTAAAAAAAGTCTTGCCATGGGAATTTCTATACCAATTCCAAAAGAACTTGTTAAAAATGGGATACAAAGGTATTTATAAAAAAATAAAGGTTCTTATGAAAGTTCTTCTTTTGAGCCATATAGATTAGCCTATTGCAAAAGTCACAACATGGATGGGTGCACGATCTTTTATAAAAAAAGCCAAGTTTAAATTGGTACAAAGATTTGAATGAAGCTCAAAAAATATAATTTTTAAAATTCTAGAACTTCAAGTGATGGGAAAGAAAGAAAAATCAAAATTTTGAAAAAATCACATAGCCTTGGCAGTGATTTTAAAAATCTAGTTATTTGAAAGATGTGCATGTATAATTAATATACATTTAATTGCCAAATCAACATGTTCAAATGTTAAATTGTGTCAAGGAGCATACTTGATTAAGCAAATAGAAAAAAGTTTGAAGAATAAGTTATTCCTAAGCTATACAAATCTAGTTCCATTTGTTCTTTATGGACTTTACTACAAAAGTTGGAAGTAGTATTTATTAATTTTTAAAATATGGATGTGTAAAGGAATCCTTGATAAATGAACCTGATTTGAAGAAGATGTTTCCATCAATTCAGCATGCAATTCCATTGGCTAGTGCATATTATGCTTACTTTGAATCTTCAATAGATAAATCAAATTTCAGAATTCAGGAATAGATGATGTTGATGGATGGTAGTCATAAAGAACCATAGTTTACCAATTACTCTGGTATGCCTAATGAGGATGGATCAACAACATTCTTCATTAAGACCCTAGATTATATTTCGTATGATATTTGATTCTTCCAAGTTACCAGGTTATTAGAGTTGATTTCTAAAGAAGAAGTGGAGAGGAATCAAGATCAAGCCTTTCCATCTAGAACAAAACCATCTGATCATATATCACTTATGGGAGAATTATAATTACTCCCATTAGTTCATAAGGTTGATCAAGATCAAGAAGAATCTCACCCTTACTTTTATTTATAATCTTATTATTTTCTTCATTTTTAATGTATATTTTAATTAGATAAGTAAAATATCTAAGGTAATGGAAGATGGAAATAAAGAAGTTTCCCAACCTTCACTTAGGTAACCAAATCTGAGTTACACTTTGTGTGACCCTGGTTAGGACTAGTGATTTGTGGTTGATAGATCTTTAGTTCACATCTTGTCATTATCCTAGAAAATGAGGTAAGTATTAATAAAGTAATATTTATTTTTTCATATATTTTTCTTACATGTGTCTTGTTTGTAGAATAAGTAAGAAACAACTTCAAGTTTAATGGAGGAATGAAATTATTGGAGCATAGAATCATAATAGAAACATTGGAGTTGGAAAAAGACAACGAACGTGGACTCGTTTAATGAAGAATGAAATCTTAGGGAGGTAGATTGTAATGTATCCATTTCCAAATAGTGCTACTACATAACAAATATGGTGCCTCTTCATAACAAGTATTATCATTATCGTAACAAAACCTAAAAGGGTGTGTTGTAATTAAAACCCAGAAGGGTGCATTGTAATAACAAATGTATCTCTTGAGGTAATCTTTGGGGGTTTAACCTAAGGCATTTATACCTAGGCTTAGAGGTCATGCTTGACATGAAGTTGTAGAGCTAGTATAAGCAAGTCACAAGAGCTGGGTGAAGTAGGACAAGAAGAGGACAAGCCATCCCTTCTTGTCAGTAATAGGCCTAACCATGATGGTAGTGCTAGATTGCCTCTAAGGGATAGATCCCAAAGGAAAAAAACTCTAACAAACACTCTTAGAGCATGATCCATAATGTTGAATGTTACATATATTTGACATTTGGTATATTTTCTTCTTATGCGTAATGTCTAATATAATATATATTTAATGTTTTCCAAGATATTTGGGAATGATATGTCATAACAATGAATTAAAGGAGATACTACATGAAATGAAAGCTAAGTTGAAAGCCACATAACATGCACTCATGCAATTAAGATGGTACCATGTGTAGTTTAAATAAGAGAGCAAGAAGCTATGTCAAGTGCTACTATGAGAGGTAAGACTAATGCAAGAGAAAAATTAAATTCTTGAAGCAAGGTTTACAAGCTTAGAATAGTAGTTTTAAAGATTTCATTCATTTATCACTAGATATTGATTATATATTAGGCATCCTACAAACATTTCTACCTAAACCATCACTTCTTAGTACTTCTTCTTGAAGTGGTAAGTATATGTCTTATCTTATGTCATATTTTATTATCTTTGCTTTATGTATTACATTTAGTCTTAATTTTTAGTGCTTAGGGTGTCTTAAAGCTAAGGGACTAGTTTTAATTAGTCATGGAAGAATGAAGAGGCATCCATTAGTAATTTTATATCCCTTTGTAAGCTCGAATGCATGAGAGTTATTATGTTCACTTAAGCTTATAGTCATTATTATTAGTTATAAGTTTCAAGTTGGTACTATGAAGGGCCTTGCATTTACCATTTATCTTTAACTACTTGTCCTTTAATTATTGATATTTATTTTCAATCTTAGAAATTTTTCCTTACAAATCTTTGGATGCTAAGCTTGATAGTTGCATAAGAAGCATTAATTTTAATCTAGTATTTATATTATATTCCTTGACTATCTTAGCAAATTTGTTAAAGTCATCTTTGATCTTTTTATATTTGCTTACTTGAACCTACATCAATGTGTTCCATTATTTATTTTCTTTTTATATTAATGAGACCTTTTTAACACTTCAATGATCTCTTTCTTTTTTCTCTTCTACACTCTTCAAAAGGCAATATAATGAATCAACATATAAGTATGTACCCATCCTTACAAGATCATGATTCTTCAAAATACAATTATTTTTTGACTCTAGCTAATATTTTACATCTTTATAAATAGTATTCTTATGTTTTTTAAGTCATACTTTCAAAATGTTATCCTACAATTATCTATGCATCCTCCATTCATAGGCAAAGGGAATTCTAATGCTCAACAAATAGTTTTCATCTTCTATCAATTTGTCAATTTTTAGTCCCATTACATCCATACAAAATTTAACATGAGTCAATTGGGTAGCATCCAAAACTTCCTTATTACTTTCTAAAGAATGATCATCAATTATTTCTAAACTAGTAAAATTTTCCTCTTCAATATATGCAAAATAAGAAGAAGAATGAATGACAAAAAAATGATTTTTTAGATGCTACTCACTTTCATGTTTGTTTGATACTTTAGTTTATGGACTATTGGAGTTCTATCATGATGTTATGGTCATATGAAAAACAATAATCTTTTGTATATTCTTCCTACTTGAGCTTGCTACCCAGAATAAAGTAGTTATTCCTTTTGGATTTCTTCTAAGATTATCTTTGGATGTTTGCATGACCTGTGTGGTTATGATAACAATAGCTGTAATAGTAACTATAGAGCTAGACATAACAACTTTCTTATTCTACCGATTCTGAACTTCTATTTTTGAAACTAAAATATCTAATTATTTCCACTAATATCCCTTGGATCTATCAGACTATTTATAGAAGTTCTTTTACAATTTTTTTTATATAATTTAGTGCTACTAAGTAGAAAAAACCATATAACTTGGGGTTACCAAGTCAAGACCCTTACCATTAGGTTAACACCTAATTTCTAATAATAGTACTACGATTAGTAGATGTGGAAAAAATTTGAAAGGAATTGCTATAGTCAGAAACTTCCTTCTAATAATTATTATCTAATGAGTGGCTAGGTACCCCTACACTCAACCATACGAATACAAGCATTCATGCACAATTCGATTGAACTTTGTAAATGAGCTAGTTATGGTATCTAGATAGTTACACATTGATTGTAGTTTGCTATCTTCCCACCTGGACTAGTATTTGCTTTGTCACACATGGTTTAGTCCAAAGTGAGGTGTATGATGTGGTCCTAAGCTAGTGCCACTCCTAGAGGCAATGGAAAATAACTTTTTTTTAAGCTAATAGGGAATGAGAAGCACGATCTAAGCTAGCCTAAGTGCGATGAGTATCCATCCTTAATCATCCATATACATCTTAGACCTCGTGTACTACTTCTGGGATTAGCAAGTGCATGTTACTTAAGCACTCCTAGATACACTACTAGGATACTAAGTAGTCACACTTAAAATGCTTGTGATTAAGCCATACTCATTCTGCATTTAATAACAAGGATAGTAAATGAAGGTAAAGAAATATTAATTAAGAAAACAATAAGTAACAATAATAATTAAGGAATTAAAACTAAGTAAATTCTACAAGGATGAAGTAAGCTCGATCTTTATTATTGGTCATGCGCGTGTCCAAGTATGTCACACTCGAATAAAGGTTTTGTACAATTACAATCATCACATTGTGCACATGCACAGGGAAAGAATTGAGATAAACTAAAAATGAACAAAAAGACTCTACTACTACACTTACTTCCTCCCCTTTGTATGCGTCCAAAGGTGTATTTATAGGCTTACATAGGAATCACGATATTGTGTATTCGATATCATTATCCAGGCCATGATATCGCATACCCAATATCACGGATCTGATATTAGAGCTTGACAAATCATGATTCATCATACCCCCATGACTAAATGAGAACTCGTCTTCATGTTAAACAAAATGGGAACAAGTTCCATTGATTACACAGTGGATAGGTATGGGATTACTGACTAACTAGAAATTTATTCATGCCGTAGTGGAGAGTTGAACACAAAAAAATTGGGACATAGACATAGAATTACAAAATTTATTGGAACTCATGTGGTTCCTAGTGGTGGTGGTTCCTCCATGGGTCTCTTCCCCTTATCTTGTGCTTCAGGTTTTGGAAATTGATGGCTCTAAAGAAGTGCTTGGAGCTTTTCCTCTTTGGCTCAAGGATCCTATGCCATCCATGCTAATGCTCCAATGTTTGATGGACTCATCACCTCCCATGGACATGGTAGTTGCGAGAACATCTAGTTGGCCTTGACATACCAATCCGCAAAAATCCATCATTCTTCTTCATAGGCTCTAGCTTTTTCCTTATATTCTTGGTAATCCATGAGCTGTTGAGCCAAATTTTCCATGACATCCTTTTGTCTTTGGTAGTTGGTTTTGACCACCTCTAACTCAGAATTTGCCACTTCTAAGTTTTGCATCGTCCTCTTGTGCTTAGAAAATTCTATTTCATATTTCACGTAGGTGGTTCTCTAACTTTTTTCTCAGATTTCCAATTGTTAACATGGCTAAGTTGGCATACTGCAAGTTTAGCAACTCCATGTACTCTGTAAGATCTTGTATCTGTAGGTCCCGACTTTTGAGTTCCACTTGATGGACAAATTCATAGGTATCCAATATGACCTACCAATCAGTGTTTTGAGCACTAAGATTGTTTATATGGGCCTTGGCCATATGGATTTCTTTTCTATTACCTGTTTATACATCTCCACCTGATCCATGAAGTGTTCTTTAAGCTTTTCATGTCACTTGGCCTCATTTTGCCATGTGCTTATTTCAATTGCCATCTTCTAATGGATTGTGTGTACCTCCTCCATTGAGAGGGTTCTATTTTATTTGGCCAAGCAATTGATGTCCTAGTTGACCCTAACTAATTATTCTTGTAATTGCCAAAAATTCTCTTCGAGAACATTCCTTTATTTTTCTATGGTGGTCAATCGAAGATTGTCAGTGGAAAGTTATTTATTCTCCTCTTGTAATTCCTTGAGTGCTTTGGCATGTGCATATGTTTGGGCTTGTGCCTTTGAAGTATCCCAATCAGCCTTCTCATTTTCCTCGGCCACTCTTTTATTTTCTACCAGCAATTTGTTTAGTTGCTCTATCTGGAAGGACTCTAGCTAGTCTGCAGGGATGAATTAGAATGGATCGCACTACACAGCTTGTAGGGTGATGAGCTTTTCTTGGAATCTTTCTAACTTTGTCTTTGCATGCTTAGCCCTGACCTCTGCCATGAATAGCTTCTCTTTTATGGATATGAGATTTGAATTAGTTTCTATGACATCTTGAGGGATGTCAAATAGGGACATCATCACTTGTCCTGTCTATAGCAACCGATCTAGAACATCCTCATTCTTCGCAGGAGTCACCGAGGGACCAGCCAAAGTTTGAGCATCGAGTGCTCCTATAAAGTCTACTGGTAACATAACAAGGACATTGAATGATTCTTTTATGTGGTATGTAACCACTTCTGCAGCTCCCAGTGCATCTTGGTGTTGCATGAACACTACTGTGGCACCTTCACCAATTTCTAATTGCACTTGAAAAGATGCAACATTCCTTGAGATCTGTTGTGGCTAATGTGATTCTCCTTCTCCTATTTGAATCAATACCTCACCCCATGTGTGATTAATTAATATCGTGGGTTGTATGGCATTGTCTATGACCCTGAAGAGATTGGTCTCATCATAACTTCCCCAATTGATCGTTTCAGTGATGGCCCTAAGATAGCTCATTGACGGTCGATAGTCCTACAACAATGATGGTGGTTGGTCTTTCTAGCCTGTGCTGGGCCCCACTTCCTATGGTTGATTGGGCCTTGTGCTTGGAAGTTGGCTAGGCCCTGCAGTTTGAGGTGCAGTGGGTCCCACTATTTGTTCTTGTTTAGGCTTCAATGTCTCACCAACACTTTTTCTTAGGGCTAGTGGCTTTAGCAATTCAGCAAATGAAGCATTTTGGGCCTTTTTGGGGATGTCATTGGTGTACCCCAGAAGTCTAACACACTGGCACAGCTTCCTGATGAGACAAGGGAAGGGCAATGTGAACTTTCCCATCTTGAACTGCCTCAAAATCTCTATAAGATATAGATGGGGAAGGTTGGCATTAACCTTTCCCATCAATATAGCACTTCCTCTATCTACATATGTGGAGATTTTGTTTAATCCTTTTGTGGGGAAGATGTGATATGTACCAATCTTGAAGTAGATTCTCTCTTCAAGTGTCATCTCTCCATATGCTTTGTCCTCTTTGTTGTATGCCCTTTTCAACCATATCTTTCGTGCATCAACATTGGAGTGAGTGGACAAGTGAGCAACTTTTGGCCTTATATTCAAAAGATTCAACACCTCTGAAATGGCCTTGGTAGAGAAATCCATAGAAACAACACCAACATCAACGGTGGTGCCTTCTTCTTTATTGTGCCAAAATTGGTACGTCTCTCCTAGGTACCAATCACCACTCTAAGAGAGAATAGGCCATAGTGGGGACCCTTTAAGTTGTGATCCAAAGTAGAAAATTTTATGATAATGTCCCCTAAAATTTTTCATATTTGGCCTAATTTGATTAGGTGGTTCCAAAAATTAATTTAGTAACATGTTTATCATTTTTAAGGTCATTTACCCTTTATGATATCCTTCAAGCAACGATGAATTTTGAAAAAAGTATGCACAACTTGGAGTGTACCCTTCCCTCATGACTAAGTTAAATAATTTGGGTTTAGATAAGTTCAATTGGAATGGGAATGGGAGCATTAATGAGAAAATTATAGATATTTGACCGATAGGTGCACAAGCTAGAAAATTTGTGAAAGAAAAGTTGAACAACTCCCTCACATGAATAGTGGAAAATGATGTTGACATGCACTCGGGGGGGAGGGGGGTCCATATATATAGTTTTTATGGACACAATATCCCTTACCTGATAGCATAGACTCGATATCGTGGCCCATTGAAAATAGGATACTTGGTAAAATTGAAGAATTTTTTAATTTCCAAGGCCAAAAAAATGAAGGATTTGAAGTTAATTTGAAAGGTCTAGGGTAACATTGAATAGACCGGAAGGCACCAAAAGTATAATGGAGTAAGAATCTAATAATGAAATTCATGAATAGGATGAAGAAGAAGGACATGTTTTGGTGCATAGGAATGTTTGAATTAGAAGGATGATAAGGGAAAGAATAACATTGGTGATGGGACGCGATATCGCATGGGCCGCGATATCGTGTACGCGATATGGCATCCGCTGCGATATTGCATCCCCCGTGATATTGCGTACGCGATATCGCAGTGCACCATCAAATCTATAAATAAGAGGTGGCTATTCCATGTTTCTCATTCTAGGCCTAGACCATAGTGAAACTCGAGCATTTTTACCTCTCCAGAGATAGAATAATTTCCATGTTTGTGTACGGAAATTATTGTACTTGAACACAAGTTTGTGTACGGAAATAAAGATGAACTTTTTTGATAAACCTTGCAGTGCATGGACTAAGCTAAATAGGCTAAATAGGAATTTACTTATTGTTATTTATTTTTTATCATTTAAATGCTTTATTAGTTAATTAAATCTCTCTCAACCCTTCTCCCGTAGTTAAGTGCATTCAGTACGATCACTTTGAGCATGTGCGTTATGCTTAGTGATCCTAGGAATGACTAGCGTTTGGTAACCAAGGTTGCATTGGTTTAGGGTGTAAATGGTAAGTGGGAATGGATACTAATGCTAGGTTAATTAAGGCTTAGTTAGTTAGTTAAAGTTAGTTAATTAGTCTCTTCACCCTTCACCTCGTCAGCATAGTAGATAAAATCGAAAAGACATAAAAATCATATACTTCAGACTTACTTAACCATACAACCATGACAAATACAAGTCTGGGAAGACAATGAATGATTAACCTTAAGTGTTCCATAAGGTGTGTAGGAACTTAGTCTGCAAAGTTCGACTGGATCGCACGTGTAATGCTCATATTCGTATGGTTGAGTTTAGGGGTACCTCGCCACTCATCATTGGCGCTGTTGCCGGGGACTAACTGTTTGTGCGCTAAGTAGAACATAGGAAATTATCCACATCGTTGGGAGCCTAAACAAACCCTTAGGGTTAATTAAATGAAAAATTATATAATGGTTAATTAGCACACCGAATAAGACACAATGTCTTCTTCTTCTAACAAGAGCACTTGACTGCCTAGGGATCATACAAGAAACAGTCGGTAGTCTAAAAAACATAACCAAAATTCGCCAGTTCCTCAATAGTATTAGGTGGTATATACTCATCACGATCAGTATATACCCAATTTTACTTTTATCCTCTATCAGTATGAACAACTGCACTGGAGAGACTTGCAAGGTAACATAGTGTTACCTCCAGATCGAGTAGTCCCTAACATGCTCCTCCGTGCTCTGGCACAAATAGGCATGATGGAATTATATGTTGAATAATTTGTGGAAGATTATGACATAAGGGATTACCATCCCACAGTAGCACAACATCTAAGGGACTCAAGGAAGGAGAGCCACCATACATTGTTGAAGGGTAAAGGGGTCCCACATGGCCTAAGCAAAATAGAAGATGGTGAACCACTTATAATGGGTTCTCCATCAAATGATGTTCCCCCTCCTAACGATAGTGAGGAGGTGGGGTATCAAAACCTACACTCCATGATACACAACCCTGGTTCTGATCCTTGTGAATGCCAATTGTTCACTAAGGGAACAAAAACACATGACAAGGATGGGCATTTTGATCGTCACCAAGATTGGGGCCGTAGCCATCGAAGAGAAGGAAAGAAACATCGTCATGGCGATGATTCTTCTTCTTCTTCCCCTTCATCACATCATTCACCCTCTCCTTCCACATCAAGGGGCAGTCATCAGGAGCACAATAGTGAGGATAAGGGTAAGCGAAATGAGAGACCTTGAAAAGAGAGTTGAGAGAGAGGACGAGGGTAGTCTAGAGAGTCTAGGCATGGTAGAAGGGAAAGTAGGGAAACACGTAGGCATCATAGACATCATGAAAGAGATGATCATGATGAACCCCTATTTGCCACCTTAAAACACCACAAAATTTTGGCCTAGCACTTTTAGATAGGACTCAAGCTAAGTCATGCTACTGCCCAACATGAGTATAGGGTGACCAAACTTGAGAGCCTCCAAAACAGCATGAAACGATAGACAATTGAATAGGCAAAGTTCCATTGGGGCCCACGAGCGATTGCTCCAACTCCTAGCATCCAGAATCTAGGGTTTCAGGCTCAAAATGCATGGTTTTGACTGTATACACTTTCGTCGCGCTATGGTCATGCTACCCAGCATAAGACTAGTGTGTGTACAGCGTGACCAACTTTTGGAGCCCCAAAATCAAGTCCAAACAGCCCACATTCGAGCACACAAACCATCCATGAGCTTCACTGATGCCCCCTACAGCTCCTAGCCTTTGGAACCTTGAGATTTGAGCTACGAATCATGTCTTGAGCCACTTTAAGTTAGTCACGCTGAGGTCACGCTGCACAGCGTGACCAAACAAGAATAGCTCAATTAAGGCACCTCTGGGCAGAATTTCAACATGAATTCAACTCCTAGGAGCTAGGAAACAATTTACATGTTCATAGGCTCCAGAAAATCAAAATTTAGGCCTTAAACATGCCACTTTTAGTTAGTCACGCTGAGGTCACGCTGCACAGCGTGAAAAAAAAAATAGGGTACATCAAGTAGTTTTAGGTCTAGTTTTGACATGAACTCAATCCATAGGGGATAGGCAACAACTATACTAACTCTCAGGCCTCACAAAGTCAAGATTTGAGCTTCAAATGTGTCATTTTAACTTGGTCATGCTGAGGTCACACTACACAGTGTGACCATAATATGACCAAACAAAAGATGATCAAAACAGCATCAATTTAGGCTCAGATTCAGCATCCAGACCACCCTGGAGAGAAGGCAGCAGTTGGACTTCAAGAAATAAGCATCAGACATCTAAATTTGGTTCAAAATGTGTCATTTCAACTTTTCATGCTAAGGTCATGTTGCACAACGTGACCAACCAAAGGAGACAAATCCAAGGCAAAATCAGCTCAAGTTTGATGTGCAGGACCCCCTCAACATCAAGCATGTAGGTCCACTCTTGGAAATAGGTCTGAGAGGTCGGAAATGGGCCCAAAATACATCATTTTTGTTGGACATGCCAGAGCACGCCAGGACATGCCAAAGCATGCCAGGACACACTGATGAAGAAAATAACAGCATGCCAGACCATAGATCCAAAGGCCAGAGATCAAATTCTCTATTGTAACATAGCATTATTTTTTAAAATTTCATATTCTTTGAGCATTGTACTAACCTAAATCATCGGTGTAAGGCTAGAAGAGAAACAGACACCGAGAGATCATTAGGCACATTCAGCTAATCCTGCCTTCATTTTAGGAAAGCTGGAAAAGGGAACGAAGGCAGAGTTCCTTGGATGGTTTGCACACAAATCAACCAAGGACTTCCCTAAGCGTAAGCTATGGCTAGCGCTGGGGTTATCGTAAATGGTGTAAACGGGATGCAAACAGTGATACGAAATGTAAACAAAGTGTACTGAATTATAAATAAAGTGTAAACAGAGCTATATTGTAAACAAAGCATAAACCAAAGTAAATAATGTAAATGGAAGGCAATAATGAAACTGTATTATATTGTTTAAAAAAAAAGTACACCGGTTAAAGCGTAGTTGCACACGTGTGGATGGCAAGTCAAACGCCTAGCCCGGGATGATATGATGCAACGATGTGATGATGTGATGATGGAGGTGAGAAATGCTTGGATGCTAGGAGTCAAGTGTGCCAAGCGCCCAAGGATTGCAGGTTCTATCCTCTCTCAGAATTGCCAATCTCTCCAATTTTTTTGCCTCCCAATTTTTTTACCTCCAATTTATGTGAATTGACAAGGTATTTATAGGGTTGGGCTAGGCTCAGGCATGAAATCCAAGAATGGAATCAACGACTGTGAGATGAGAGGAAAGTAGATCTAGCAACATGTGTCCCATGGATAGTTAGCACGGGCTGGATGTGTGTTAGATAGTTGGTAGGAGTTGGATGTGTGTTGGATAGTTGGCAGGAGTTGGATGTGTGTTGCATAGTTGCATTCTTTGACCAGGTTCAATGTATCTATATTGGATAGTTGTGCACGAGTTAGATGTGTGTTGGATAGTTTCATTCTTTGACCAGGTTCAATGTATCTATGTTGGATAGTTCTACACGAGTTGGATGTGTGTTCGATAGTTGCATTCTTTGACTAGGTTCAATGTATCTATGTTGGATAGTTGTGCACAAGTTGGATGCGTGTTGGAAAGCTACATTCTTGACCAAGTACATTGAATTTTACCATTTATGGGTTATTCAAGCCCATGAAAGTACATTTAATTTAGACCATGAGGGCTTGACATGCCCACAAAAGGGGATTTATAATGAAATGTACAACAAGAGAAATTTGACTGCCCAGCGTGACCTGTAGTGTGACCTGCAATGTGACCTCCAAAACTTGCAATTTTGAGCTGAAATCTAGATTTTTTAAAGGTTGGGACCCATATTTATCAATAGTGGACCCTAAGGATGACTTACACCCTTGAAATAAAGTCATTTTGGCTTAGTTTTGGGGCTCTAAAAGTTGGTGACGCTGATCCTTACGCTGTGCAACGTCTGAAAAAGTAACCCCAGCATCACCAAGTCAAAATGGCATATTTGAGGCCCAAATCTTGATTTTCTGGAGGCTAGGAGTTATTGGGAACCTTGGTAAAGGTCATGGGGGGTCCTTTTGCTCGATTTCGGCCTGTTTTGACTCAATTTCGGGGCTCCAAAAGTTGGTGACGCTGATCCTACGCTGTGCAGCGTCTGAAAAAGTAACCAAAGTGTACTTAGCCAAAACCAAACATTTTGAATCCAAAAATTTTGATTCTGAATGCTAGAAATTGGTGCAGTTGCTTGTGGGCCCCGAGGGGACCTTGCCTATTGAATCATGGGCCATCAGGGACTGTTTCGAAGGCCTCCAAGTTTGGTCATGCTGTACTCATGTTGGGCAGCAGCATGACTTAGCTTGATTCTTGTCTAAAAGTGATAGGCCAAAATTAGTGGTGTTTGATTGGCCCCTCTTTGTTGACATCTAGAGGAATTCACCTGAGAGGCGTCGAAAAAGAAGTGAAAACACCATGAACAAACAAGTACCAAACATTAACCATCAGCCCTTGGCTAGATATTATCGTACCATTTTCAAAAGTACATGGGATTGAGGGGATGTGGTTCAAGATGCAAGGGATTGTAACTGGGGAAATTCGGGAGTTGATCAAGGGTTATGATTACTATCGAGATTGTGGGAGAGGAGTGCTCTCATGCGAATGAGCTGTATTTTGGTCCTTGTCCATAGCCAGTGTTCAGCAGACTTAGAGCCAAGACATAGGAAGTGCATTCTTTGGAGAAACGATACTCTTATAGAGTGTTTATGAGGCCCGTTGTAAATAGCCAAAGCCATGTGGTGATGTGCAACATGGTCTCTTTTAGATACAAGTGTAACTATTTTTCAAGACAATTGCCTTCTCGCCTGGGGCTTGTATGAGAATGGCCAATAGTCTTTTGTTTATGATGTCAATAGGATCATGAAGACCTTTTCTATGCATTTTGCTCTTTGACCTATTGTGCTTTTTCTTTCTTATTTTTTTTCTTTTCTTGGTCTTTGTGAAAGAGCTTGCTTTTAGTGCTGTGCTCATGTTCGAGCATTTGCATTTGCATTTTGTGTCATGCATTGTGTATTGTGTTTTGTGTTGCGACTGCTTAGGGAGTTACAGTGTGCAACAATGTATCAAGAATTTTGAGCTAAGTGGAATGTATCTGGGGTATAACTAAGTAGGATAATTGGGACATGATGGGGAAAATAGGGGATACATCGAGAGTCAAGAATGTACTTATGAACGGATTGATTAACCCAGTCACAGGCATTAGGAAAAATGTGATACCTTGTCGTCATGATGAAGTGCATCTATGCATGAACACCTCAGAAGTGTCATCTTGCAAACACAACTCCAAGAAGACAAGAAAACCATAAATGAAACAATTAGCTAAACACTTTAAACAAGGAGATGGAGTTACCATGTGCAATTTTCAAAGTAGAAAGAATCATGAACAACATCAGTTTCATTAGGGTCCATGAGATGAATCATGCAACAAGTCTTTGTGGAACATGAACAGCTGATTGCAGTGACACATATTTTCAAGTTTTTCCTGGTCGTCGATGATGTCACCAGTTTATAGTCTTAGCGGACTGTTGTGGATTAGTTTCACATCATAACCCCTTGGATGGCCCCAGTTTAGCATCGTGGTGGATGGTGCATTGCTAGTTTATAGTCATAGCAGACTATGAAGAGGCAAACTAGTTTATAGTCTTAGTGGACTCTAGATACTAGTTTCATGTCATGGTGGATGGATGTAGTAGTTTAGTGTCATATCGGATAGAGCTCTGTGATATCCGTTTTAAGTCATGATGCCAGGACTATTCTGTGGTATCAATTTTAAGTCATGATGCCAGGACTATTCTGTGCCAGTTTATACTCATAGCGGACTGAAGCTTACCTTGCTTGTGTAAAGTGTGATGCTGCATGCATGGTCATGCTACGTGCCTGTGAGATCCTACAAAAAAACAATTAGGAAGAAAAAAACTTCAAGTGACACCTACCATACATAGAGTTAGAATGTATGAATGAAAGAAAAGCAATGCAAAAAGTGATAGTTTTAGGCCATTCTGGGATGTAAGCTAGTTTAAGGCCTTTTTGGGCCATGCGTTTTTGTATTTTTATGTTTTTATGTTTGATGTTTTTCAAATGCAATGTGTAAACTGAGTTGACGAATGTGTAAACAAAGCAAAATGTGTGATCCAAGAGAGTGGGCAAAATGTAAATGCATAGGCTAGTTCAATGTAAACAAAAGTCAAAAATGCATGTTAGAGGGGTAGGCAGAAGGTAGGCAAGCATCAAGCACATTTTCAGCCAAGGGAGAGTTGCTTCCTAACTAGGCATGGATTAGGGAGTATGCAAGGTTTAGGGTCCTTTGGGGGACTGTCGGCTTCAACCACTCGTTCGGGTGTGTTAGCCTTAAGCATTGCATTGGTTGTCATAGGTGTACCATTAAGAAACTCTTCTTTCAAAACTTGCACAATGTCTATGTCATGGATAGTTGAAGAGGAAATGTTATCACCATGGATGATAACTTGACCACCTTCGTATGGAAGGTGGATTTCTTGGTGGATGGGAGAGGAGATGGCCCATAGTTGAGCTAGACAAGGCCTGCCTAGAATCATGTTGAAACCTGGCATCTCCTCTATGACAATGAAATCTGCGCTAGTGGGGAATTGATCTCCTGCTAAAAAGGCTAAGTTGATTGTACCCTTGACTGTGACATGTGATCCATTGAAGGATTTTGAACATGTGGTTTTGGTTGGTCTGATTTCATTTGCCAGGCCTAGCTTGTCGATGACAGAGTACAAGACTACGTTTGTTGCCATACCATCATCAACATGCACTCTACGAATGGTGCATTGCCCAACACGAATGCTAATGGATAGTGGAGCTGTAGTGACTTCCCCTCGTTTGGGGTTGAATTTCACTACATCATCACAAAAGGCTAAGGTTTTTGAACCCAATTCTTGTGGTGTGGGAGGTAACATTGTTGCAAGGATGGATGTCTCATTTGCAGGGATGTCCTCCATAACAGGAATGGAGGCTAAGGCCTGGGCCAATGCTTGGCAATGAGTAGGTGAGGTCCTGACCAGGTCGTATAAGCTAAATGTTGTGTTCTTTTGCTTGAGCATTTGCTTTACCTGGGTTAGTGCAGCTACGAAGTCCTTGTCATTAGATGTTGTGTTGGCTTTGACTTCCTCCGTGAAGCTTGATAGACAGACCTCTCGGGAGGAGGACTTAGGCTTGGTTTTCTTGGGGGTAGGGGCCCTAGTGTTCAGTTGTTGTTTGCTAGTTGTGGCCTTTGCTTCAGCCATGGGAGTTGCGAGGTGCTTGTTTGTCCTCTTGTGTTCCCATTTGGTGGGCCTACCTGGGTTGCTAGTGGGGTCAACCCTTGAAGGAGGAGGGATTGAGATGTTGCCCACTATTGGGGCCATCTCATTGTGGCACTCTTATGATGAAAGGTTGCTTAGTGATTTTTGTTGCTGCATCATGCCAGTTTAACGTCTTAGCGGATGAGTCATGCTAGTTTAATGTCTTAGCGAATGAACATTGTGGAGCCTTACCCACAAAGGGTGTTGTGGATGCCTGGGGTGGCACCTTGATAACAAAGGGAGGCCTCTTGTTTGTGGAGGCTAGGGGAATCCTTGCCTTGCTTGGAGGCACATGGATCACCAAAAGGTTTTTGCACAGGTTTGGGCTTTCCGCCTATGCTAATTGAGTTTATGACATAGGAGGCATCGTCTATGTTGGATTGACTTGCCGTGTCAATTATTAGTTGGCCTTGTTCTATCATTCCCTGCAGATCATCTTGTAAGGCATGATAGTTGTCTGTACTATGACCAGCCATTTAATGGTAATGACAGCATTGGTTCAATTTAAAATGTTGTGGGACCGGGGCTTATTTGGTATTGCTAAGGTGGGGTTCCTTAGTAGCTTGCAGTACCTATCATGTCTTTGGCAGATAATCTCCGACACATGTTTGTGTTGGATCTGCCCAGCTTTCAAGAGTTGCTCCAATAGTTTAGAGGGTTGCATCAGTAGTGGTGTGTACTTTGAGTGGTCCTTGTGCTGAATGTTGGGCTTTGGGGTGGCCCCTGTCGATGTAGGTGAGTTGGTGCCAAAGATGACAGCTTTGTTAGCTGGGGCTTTAGGTTGCTTAGCTATTGGACCCCAGTTGGTTTCTTTTGTAATTGTGGCTACTGTTGCCTCGGTTGTGTTTTTCTTGAGAGTATGTTGATTTTTGTAGGCCACATAAGCTGGGTCATTGCTAGCTTGCGTTGCTTCCTCTATGTCCTTAATTTGTGTGAATGCTTAGCTCAAAGTACAGGGTTTTAGATAATAAAGCTTTGATTTAATGAAGTCATTTGCAGCCACCTTAAGGATGGTAAGCAGATATGTTTCAGGGATGGGCTCGTGAAGTTCATTGAGAGTTACAATCCATCTTTGGATAAATTTTTTTGCTGGCTCTATAGGCGCTTGTTTAATTTGAATCAAGCTATCTAATGTGGCTTCAGGTTTCAGATTATATTTGAAACGGGTGACAAACTCGTGTAACAAATCTTTCAAAGAAGATATAGAGCTACGGGGTAAGGCTCGATACCATTCTAAGGCTCTTCCTGTTAAGGACATAGCAAACACATGCAAAATTACATGGGGCCATGCCTGAAGCAAAAGACTTTTAGTTCAGAATGTCACTAGGTGGGCCTTTGGGTCTTCCTCTCCATTGTACTTGGTTAGCTGACATAACAAGACTTCCTTTGGCAAGGTTAAGGGTGGAACTGAGTGGTCAATTGGGTCATCTTGATAGAAATCTAGTACTTTGACTTCCTCATTGTTCAAAGTTTTAAGGCATTTTAATTCCTCTAACAAAGAGTGCATCATTTTTTGTGTGTCTGCCCATTCTTGGGCGGTAGGAAAACCAGTGGATTGAGCAGATTGTGGATGATAATGATTTAATTGTTGCATTGTTTATGGAAAGAGAGGTAGTTGGGCTAACTTTTGTTGTGGTGGAATGGTATTTAGAACTAAGACTACTGGTGGAACCCACTGCCTAGCCACAGGTTGTGANTTTGGGCTAACGTTTGTTGTGGTGGAATGGTATTTAGAACTGAGACTACTGGTGGAACCCACTGCCTAGCCACAGGTTGTGAGGTAACACCATGAACGTATTGGGTTGGAGTAATTAATGGTGCTTCGTGGATATGCACCTGAGGTATGTAATGGGTGGGTGTAGAAGCTAGTATGATCGATGGCATTCCAATTACTTGAGGTCAAAAAATTGACCCTACATTGGTTTGGGGGAGTTGTTGGGACTGTACTTGTGGAGAAATGATGGAAGTGGATGCATCAGAGTGAATGTTATTGAGCACGAAGAAGATAGGAATGGAATGGGGAATAGGTGCTCGAGTGTTTGCGGATGAAGAAGGAAACACAGTTTCTTCTAGGAAAGGATGGAATAATGGGTTTGTGTGGGCATGGGGGCTAACGGTATGGTATGATTCTCCATGTTCAGATTGGGCTACAAAGTCATGTTTTTCATCTTGAGGCTCTATGGGAGGTAGCTGTAAGGCTTGACTTCTAACCATGAGAAGTTGGGATATGAGTCTATGATGGTGTTTAGAGAGTGGGATTATGTCAAATGCTGAAGGGATGAACTCATGACCTCCTTTGTGGATAAATTCATATTCTCTCTTAGCTTCCCTCTCTACACAATCAATGGGTAGGTTGGCTTGGATTTTGACACAAATAAAGTTATACTGTTCGGGTGTAAGAGTCGCGTGAATAGGGCCTTTTCCCTATAGCCTGAGGTATTGGCATGTAGGGCCTTAAGGAGTTTGAAGCTTCGGCCCCAAAGTCAGCAATTGGTAGTGTTACTGAGTTGACTTGGGAGGATTCCATGATAAACATGAGTGGACTGGGGTAGACGAATGGAGTTGGATTGCAAGCAGTTGTAGCGTGGCGTGACACAAGCTCAGCATGACTAACAGGGATGAGCTCAGCATGACCAACAGGGATAAGGAGACTCAAATGGGCAAGATGGATGATTTTTGATAGGTAGTGGCATTTTAACCAATAACAACAAGCGAGTAGGCCTTCCTTCTAGAGCCAAAAACTCTACTGACCTAAATCGTCGGTGTAAGGTTGGAAGGGAAACAGACACCGAGAGATCGTCGAGCATGCACAGCTAACCCTACCTTTGTTTGAGGGCAAGCTAGAAAAGGGAACGAAGGTAGAGTGCCTTGGATGGTTTGCACGCAAATCAACCAAGGACTTCCCTAGCATAAGCTATGGCTAGCGCTGGGGTTATTGTAAATGGTGTAAACGGGATGCAAATAGTGATACGAAATGTAAACAGAGCGTACTGAATTATAAATAAAGTGTAAATAGAGCTATATTGTAAAAAAAGCATAAACCGAAGTAAATAATGTAAATGGAAGGAAATAATGAAACTATATTATATTTTTT
>MNCI01031191.1:495942-565286 GCA_015680685.1 Gnetum montanum
TTTGAGCCTTGGAAGTTTGAACAATTCATAGATATTGAATTTGGGATAGCTTTATTGCGAAGTGTTTACTCGTGTCATTTTACCTTGTTTAAATATTTGAGGTCTACACAAATCTACTTTCTTTTCTGTCTATTTCCATCGAATCTTGCTCTATTTCTAGTTTTCTTGTGGAACTATCTCTTTCTATGGGGAAAATTAGAAGTAGATTCGTGGAGTTGTGCTCAAATGTTTTTGCAAAATTTTATTTGTTACAAGTAGGTATTATAAGCACCACGTAGACTAGGTAATTGAACAAAATAGGAACTCTAAAAAACTCACAGTACTTGGCAAAGTTGGCTGAATCTCTTTAAGATAAGTCATTTGTAGTTTACACACAACGCAATTGTTTCATTTTACACAACTGCACACCGCAACAGCACACACACATACTCACATTAACTACTGAGTTTATTTGGAGGTATTTGGGCCTTGGTGTTGCCAGAGACTAATAGGCACCTAAATCCTGTTCAAGGACACTCGTTGGCAATTGCGCCCTAAACGGTCGCCAACAGTCACCATTATTATATCTCTAGATCTGTATCAGCCATAACAAAACTCATCCAATGGACCTTTCACTGAGACAAGGTATCAATTGCATTATAATTCATTTACCCTTGCTAATATAAAGACTGTGTTGTGTGTGCAGATGGCAATCATGGAACAACAGATTGGATCTGGAAGGAACACATGGAATAGAGCAATGTTGAAAGCAGCTATGCAAGGAGCAAGATCGATGGTGCGCTTACGGATGGACAATGAAAGGCACAATCTTGGCGTTGGTAGCAGAAAAAATTCTTTCTCTCTCTCTCTTTCTCAGCTGCCAAATGAGGCCTGATGTCAAATGTATAAAGTGTTCACTCTTGTTGTCATGAATACTAGTTTTGTCTTGTCTTGTAATGATGATCCGTTCACATATCATCCCATTCACCATTAGTTCCATTTGAGTTAATAATCCCATACCATCCTAATATTTTGTAAGAAACTTGAGAAAGAGTTTTTATTTAGTCATGGGGGTATGATGGGACGTGATATCACATGGGCTACGATATCACATCTTCCCCTGCGATATCGTGTACGTGATATTGCAATGCGTCGTCAAATCTATAAATAAGAGGTGGCTCTCCTTTGTTTCTCATTTTAAGCCTAGATCGTAGCAAAACTTTGGTAGTTTTACCTCTCCAGAGATAGAATAATTTCCATGTGCTCATAGTAGGAGCTCTAAAGTGAACGGATATTTATTCGAGCAAATATTGTACTTGAACACAAGTTTGTGTACAGAAATAAAGACAAACTTCTTGGATAAACCTTGCAGTACATGGACTAAGCGAAATAGGCTAAATAGGACTTTACTTATTGTTATTTATTGTTTATCATTTAAATACTTTATTATTTAATTAAATCTCTCTCAACCCTTCTCTCGTAGTTAAGTGCATTCAGTACGACCGCTTCGAGCACATGCATTATGCTTGGTGATCCTAGCAATGACTAGCGTTTGGTAACCAAGGTTGCATTGGTTCAGGGTGTGAACTGTAAGTGGGAATAGATACTGATGCTAGGTTAATTAAGGCTTAGTTAGTTAGTTAAAGTTAGTTAATTAGTCTCTTCATCCTTCACCCCGTCAGCATAGGAGATAAAATCGAAAAGACATAAAAATCATATACCTCAAACTTAACCATACAACCATGAAAAATACAAGTAAGTCTGGGAAGACGACGGATGATTAACCTTAAGTGTTCCATAAGGCGTGTAGGCACTTAGTCTATGGAGTTCGACCGGATCGCACGTGTAACGCTCATATTCATATTGTTGAGTGTAGGGGTACCTCGCCACTCATCAGTTGGTAATGCAGTACTCGGAGGGTATAAAATGATGTGATGATGATGTGCAATGAGTGTAAATTATAAAGGTTATGCAAGTGGGTCCTCCCCGAAGTAGGTTCCTACCTATGATGCCCTCACGTAACCATGCCTGAAAATGTTCGTAGGCATTAAAAGGTTTAAATGTAATCCCCACCAGTTGCATAAAACACACACATGTAGATACCACTGTGATGAGATATGAATTCAATTCTACATAAGACACGACTCACAAATACATGAATAGTGAGATGAGGTGAATTGTAGAAGGGATTGCAGAGATTGGGACATGGGGTAACTAACCTAGGGCATAATGAAACTTAAGTGTAGGATGTGATTAATGTGTCATTAGCCCATCACTCCAAAAGCAAGACCAAGTTCATTCCTTCAATCAGTGACATCACATTGTTTCATCCAATGATGAACAACCATATGAGCATCATGACAGCAAGGCATACAATCACTTGGCATTTTGTGCAAGGGAGGAGTGATTTGAAATTTCTTTGCAGCATACTTTTTGCTTGGCCACTTTGGCACACACACTTTTTTTTTATGTGTAATCTAGAGAAGTTTTCTACCTTTAGGCATGGGTGCATGTCTTTCCAGTGGAACCCCCTAGAATAGCATTGGGTTTCTTTATTAAGTGCCTTTATTACTCTTACTCTCATTGCCGTTAGATCTACAACGGTCTTAGTACAACCAAGCTACATGATAACTCCTACATATGTCACCAAAGAGAATCCACAAGTCCCCTTGACATCACACCCTAGCCATTCTCTCTTAGTCCATCATTTTTTGCTTTGGACATAATGAGCACAAAATTACTTTTAATTTTTCATGATGACAAGAATTTGGGACATAGGACTTTGGTTTGGAAAACTTAATATTTAGCTTATACTATGAGTTTCATTATTTATCCATGGATCTCTAGTGCTGCTTACAATGTCTAAAATTCTATTTACATTATTGTTGCTTCAAGTAATTGGAAAGATTTTATTGTGCCTTGTTGGTTATGGCTTAATCTCATTTGAAGTTATAAACATTATCCTAATTATCTTCCATGTTATGTAGGATATACATAATGTATTCCAAAGGAAGCACCATAAGAAGTTTCTGCTTCATAATGTTTTGCAAGACATATATAATGTATTCCAAGGGATATTTTGTAGGACATATATAATAAATTTGACATGTCATAAGGTGTTGAATCATCTCATTAATCATAGTTCTAGAGATTATCAATTACTCATGAAACATTCTTCATCAAATGTAACACCTCCTAACCTAGGCTTATACTAGAAAGACATTACCTAGAAAATAAAATCACAACATAATAAAATTTAAAAGGATGTTAATAAAATGATAGGAAAATTTATAAGCATTCATAAAAGTGAGTGCAAATGAACAATAAAAATAAAAATAAAATATAAGAATAAATAATAGTCACTTACATATATAAACCTAAACTATTTACTAAGTAATAATAGTTCACATGATCCTACTACTCATACAAATAAGAATATCCAATATTCAAGAATTAAAATTAATAGTTAAATATAAATATAAAAGAACATTGCCAAGGCACTAGGCCTCTAATTATATAAAAATGATGTGAATTTTATAGGATCAATGATGAGAAACTTAATAGTCAAACATGAGAAGAGATGATAAGATCAAAGACATACATCCTAACATGATTCTATCAAAATTTAAGCTATGTAAAACGTCATGTCCAAACAACAAACAATCATAACTACACTTAATAGTTACAACTAAATGTTAACAAATGTCTTAATGAAAGTTAACAAATTATTGAAATAATATAATATCACAACACCATGACTATGGATAATACCATGACCATGTAAGCATAAACATCATAATGATAAATAATACATTATAAATAAAACAATATGATAGGTTTGTACAATAAAAAAAGATATCATTAACACCCTCCATTAAATGAAACATAAATTTTGTGTCTAAGGATTGAAATTTCAACCCATTTACAAAGTTATAGAAATTATTTATACTTAATGATTTAGTAAAATCATTAGCAAGCTAATTTCTGGTATTACTATAAACTAATGAAAGGAACCTTCCAACAAAATCATGTTGAATGTAATGCATAATAATCTCTATGTTCTTGGTTCTCTCATGAAATATTGGATTATTAATCAAGTTAATAGCAATCTAATTATTACAATAAAGTATTACTAGCAACACAACATCTTCCTTTGGCTCTTTAAATAATTGATGAAACCATTGTAATTCTATAACAAGATTTAGTACAGTCATATACTTGGATTCTGTGAAGCCTTATATTTCATCAGCCACCATGAAATTATATTCTCACAGTGTTTAATCAAAAACACTATGATGGAACACCATGAATAGGTAATGCCATCATAATTTACATTTGTGTAACCTTCAAAAAAACTTTTAATGGAATATAATAATTTAATCCATATTCAAGAGTACCCTTTAAGTATCTCACTATGCTTTAGGAAAAATACATTTGTATGTTAGTTATTTTCTAGTTGAATCTAGACAACAAATTTATTGGATTCAAAATATCTGGTCTAGTATTCATTAAGTAAATTGATTTTCTAATCAATTTTATAGACATCATGAAATTGGAAATAGGTTCAGAATCATCCACTCATGATGCACTACCAAAATATAATGTTGTTGATCAAAATTTATAGTCAATCATACAATATTCTTTCAGTAAATCCATAACATACTTCTTTGGAGTGATTCATATGTGATTCAATGACTAATGAATTTTAAAATAAAAAATATTAATTAATTATACCAAGGTCAACATTTCATATTTATTTTTCAACTAATTCTTAACATGATGGATTAGTTACACATTCTTCCCAATGATCACTATATCATCAACATATAATAGAATAATTACATTCCTCAATGAGTCTTTTGATTTCATAATGTAATGAATGGCATCTACATTTGATCATTTAAATTTCATTTCATGTACCAATTTATCAATTTTTATGTAGCATTCTTGAGGAGCTTTCTTTAATACATAAATTAACATTTTTAGTTTATAGACATGATTACTAAACTTTAAATTCAAAAATCCTTCTAGTTGTTACATAAATATTTCTTCTTACAAATCTCCATTGAGAAAGGAATATTACACATCTAGCTAATATAATTTCTAATCATAAAAATTTTCCAAGGATAAAAATACACCACACATTCCTCTACTTCATGGTGGATGCAAAGGTTTCTTGATAATCAATATCCTTTCTTTGTTTGAAGCATTTAATGACTAAGTAGGTCTTGAATCTATCCATCATGTTATTAGCTTTTATCTTTATACATAAAACCCACTTACATGTTAATATTTTTTAATTGTAAAATCTTAACCAATTATCATGTATCAATTTTTATAAACATATTATACTTTTCCTTCATTGTCTTATACCAATATTTATTTTACATAGTTTTTTGTACACTCATGGGTTCTCCTACTTTAAATATCATTTTTTATTTAGTTACTTTAGAGTGATTTTTAGTTATAAGAATTATTCTACTTCTTAATATTTTCACTTGTATTTCATTGATATGTTTTAAATACATTAGTATTAAGTCAACCTTGCTAACATGTTGAGGATCCTATGGAAGTTAAGTTCTCAACTATACCAACTTCTTCTTCTTCTTCATCTTCATAAAAGGACACAAGCTACCTTGAGTCATTAGTAGATTTTCTAGAGATCACTATAGGAATTTTAGCAACACCATGATTCATAGTGTTACTAGATCTAATAAAAATATTTTCAAATAGCACATCATGTGATTCTAGTAATTTGTGATCTTTTATGTTCCAAACTCGATATGATTTATAATCTAAAGAATAACCAAGTAGCAATCCCACCATGACTCTAGGGTCCAACTTGCCATGGCATGCTTGTGAAACATGAACATAATAATTCTTATCAAATATATGAAGATGAGATATTGATAATTCCCTATTTTCAAACCATCTTTTAATTGGAGGAATGTTATTCAAAGCTATAGTTGAAATCCTACTTGATGAGTGGCGAGGTACCCCTAAACTCAACCATACGAATACGAGTGTTTCATGCATGATTTGGTCACTCTCCGCAGACGGGCTAGTTGTGGTATCAAGATAGTTATCCTTAGGTCACAGTTCACTATCTTCCCATCTAGACTAGTGTTAACTTTGTCACGTATGGTTTAGTCCAGAATGAGGTGTAAGATGTGTTCCTATGCTAATGCTACTCCTGAAGGAAATGGAAGATAATATTAACTAAGCCAAGAGAGAAATGGTGAGAGAGAATCTAAGCTAGCCTAAGTGCGATGAGCATCCGTTCCTCGATCATCCATACACATCTTGGACTTCGTGCATGACTACCACTAGGATTACCAAGCGTAGATCCTAGGTACGCTACTGGGTTACCAAGTAGTCATACTTAAATGCTCGTAATCAAGTCATACTCATTTCACATTGAACAAGAGTTTAGGGTAAGAAGATATTAACTATGAAAGTGGTAAATAATAATTAAATAAATAATTAAGGTAAGTGAATGCTGCAAAGATGAAGTAATCTTGATCTTTATTGCCGGTCATGTGTGTGTCCAAGTATGTCACACTCGAATAAAAGTTCCGTATAATTACAATCACCACACTGCAGGCATACATTGGGAGGGAAAGGGTTGAAAGGAAAAATGAAAATTAAAATCAAAACTAACTCTAAAACTGAAGAAGAACTCCTATTAGAACTACCTACCTTTTATTTATAGGTGATGAGATAGGCTGCGATATCACGTACATGATATTTCATACGTGATATTGCATATGCAATATCATGGTGAACTAAATGATGACTTATCATACCCCCATGACTGAATGAAAACTCACCCTCAAGTTACAGTTAAGAACAAGCTCCATTGATTACATAGTGGATAGGTATGGGATTATTGCATGGTGAGAATGGGTTTATGCTGCAGTGTGGAATCAAAACAAAATTGAGACATAACACAAAGAATGTTCTATAGCTACAAAATTGTTGGAACTCATGTAGTTCCTGGTGGCAATGGCTCCTCCATAGGTGCTTTTCCCTTGTCTTGTGCTCCAGGTCTTGGGACTTGCTGGTGTTGAAGTATGACCTGGAGTTTCTCCTCTTTGGTCCAGGGATCCTGTGCCATCCATGCTAATGTTCTGATGTTTGATGGAGTTGGCACCTTCCATGGGCAGGGTAGTTGTAGAAACATTTGATTGTCCTTGACATACCAAGCCGCAAACACCCATCATTCCTCTTCATAGGCTCTAGCTTTATCTTTGTATTCTTGAAAATCTACAAGCCATCAAGTCAAATCTATTGCTACACCTTTCTATCCTTCGTAGCTTGCCTTCACCACCTCAAGTTTAGAATTTGTGATCTATAGGTTTTGCAGTAACTTCTTGTGTTTCAAAAATTTTGTTTCATATTTGCTATAGGTGGTAGCTACCTGTTGTTTGAGATCTATCCTCGGGTTCCCTACTGTTAACATGGCAAGGTTGGCATATCATAGGTTTGCCAACTCCATGTATTCTGTTAGATCCTAGATCTGCAGGTCCCAGTTTTTAACTTTCACTTGGTGGGCTAAGGCATATTTGTTCAATATGGCCCGCTAGTTAGTGTGTTGAGCACTGATAGCGTTGATGTGGGCCTTGGCCATATGGATCTCCTTCTCAAGGATCTGTTGTACATTCCCACCTGGTCCCGAAAATGCTCTTTTAACTTTTCATGTCATTTAGCCTCATTTTTCCATGCACTTATTTCGATGGCTGTCTTTTGATGGATTGCATGTACTTCCTCCATTGAGAGGGTTCAATTCTTCCTGGCTAAGCCACTTATGTCTTGGTTGACCCAGATGAATTGTTCTCACAACTGAAGAAAATGTTCTTCAAGAACGTTCTTTTGCTTCTCCATAGAGGTCAACCAAAGGTTGTTGACAACAAGCTATTTATTTTCCTCCTATAAGGCTTTGAGTGCCTTGTTATGCGCATGAGTTTGCACCTGTTCTATAGAGGAATCCAAAAAATCATTCTCTTTTTCCTTAGCCACCTTCTTATTCTCTGTTAGTAGCTTGGTTAGTTACTCAGTTTTAAAACTATCCAACTGGTCTGCAAGAACAAATTGCAAAGGGTCCCATTGTGCTGGTTGTAGGGCCACGAGCTGTTCTTGCAATTTCTGCACCTATGCTTCAACATGCTCGACCCTCACTTCTATTAAGACCAACTTCCCCTTAATGGAAATGAGGTCTGATTAAATTGTAGTGACATCTTGAGGGGTGTCAAATAGGGATGTCATCATTTGTCCTATTTGTAGCAATCGATCAAGTGCATCTGCATGTTTTGCAAGAGTCATTGAGGTTCTAGCCAAAGTTTGAGCATCCTGTGCTCCTATGAGATCTACTAGTGGTACAAGAGGTACATTGAATGATTCTTTAATATGGTCTGTGACCACTTCTGTGGCTCCTACGGAATCATGGTATTGCATGACCACCATAGTGGCTCCTTCACCAGTTTCTAATTGCACTTGGAAATATGCCATGTTTCTTGAGATCTATTGTGACCAAGTACTTTCCCTTCCTTCTATTTGAATTGATACTTCTCCTCGTGCGTGATATAAAGAAATCATGGGTTGTATGGCATCATCAATGACGCAGAAGAGATTTGCATCATCATGACTTCCCCAATTGACTGTCTTAGCGATAGCCCTGAGATGGATCATTGACGGTCTGTAGTCTTGCGGTGGNCGATAGCCCTGAGATGGATCATTGACGGTCTGTAGTCTTGCGGTGGTGGTGGTTGATCCTAGCCTGTGCTAGGCCCTACTTCCTATTGTTGGCTAGGTCTTGTACTTGGAAATTGGTTGGGTGCTGCAAGTTGAGTTGCAGTTGGCTCAGTCATTTGTTCTTCTTCTTGTTCTGGTCCCAATGTCTCACCAGTGATTTTCCTTGCGGCTAGTGGCTTTAACAATTCAGCATATGAAGCATTTTGGGCTTTTCGAAGGACATCATTAGTGTACCCCCTAATAACAACATGTTGACATAGCTTCCTGATAAGGCAAGGGAAGGGCAATGCCATCTTCCTTGTCTTCCATTCCTTGAACTGCCTCAAGATCTCCATTAAGTATAGATGAGGCAGGTTAGCATTAACCTTTTCCATCAGCACTGCACATCCTCTTGCAACATATGTTAAGATTATTTTTAATCCCTTCATGGGGAAGAGGTTATACATTCCAAGTTTGAAGTAGATCCTGTCTTCCATCATCAACTCTCCAAATGTCTTCTCCCTAACATATGCCCTTTCCAACCAAACTCAATGCACATTAGGGTCTAAACAGGTAGACAATTGAGCAACCTTGGGCCCTATATTTGGAAGGTTTAATACTTCCAAAATGGCCTGCATGGAGAAATCGACTGTCACACCACAAATATTAACGGTGGTGCCTTGTTCTCTGTTGTGCCAGAATTGGTACATCTCCCCTAGGTACAGGCACCGCTTTTAGAGAGGGTAGGCCATAAGGGAGATTCTTTGATGTGATCCCTAATAGCCTCGGGAGTGAACACTGCAAAAGATTTAAAATTTAATTCCACAATCACCATAGTGAATGTGGACCTTTTGTGGATAGCCTGAACACAATCCTCCCTATTTAGGTGTTGTAGCAGCTCCTCCTTCTACCTAGCCAGACTATATAGTAAAAGGGTCCTCTTGATGAATGCCAAATTATTGTTCATCCTGCTCTGCATGTTGTCCGATAGGGACTTAATCTTCGCCTCTCCTAGGTCGTTTACTTCCACCTTGAGCAAAACCTTTTTGTTGTCCACATTTTGGGGCCATCTGCAATCACACGAGGTCAAGCGTTAGTATGGTTTTTTCTGAAGTTAAGTTATACCTTATTACTTACCTTAATTAATTAGTTTTATTTATCTCCATGTGATGTTTCTCAAAAAATTATAATAGTGGATCCTTTTTACTTAGGTGGTTTCCAATTTTAGTTTCCCGATGTACCTAAGGGGATGAAATTATTTTCAGCACATTTTATTCTTAATTTTTACAACTAATTACCCTTGATAATGTCCTTTGGGCAATGAAAAATTCCAAAAAAGTTATGCAGTATTCGGCATGTGTCCCTCCCCCACGACTAAGCTGAACACCCCAGGTTCAAGTAGGTTCAAATGGAATGAAAATCGGAGTACCAGTGAGTGAGTTATGGATATGAAAGCAAGGGTCGCACAATTGCAAGTCTTAGAGAAAAAAATTGAAAAAATCCCCTACATGAATGGTTGAAAATGATGCTAAGTGTTGTAGGGGGTTACGTATATATAGGTTATAGGAACGTGATATCGCATACAATACTTCGCATACGCGATATCGCGGCCCTAGTGATATTAGGCACAACGAAAGATACCAAATTTTTAAGGTATTTTTGGAATTAAAAATGGGAATTAAGGACATGTAGGCTATTGTTAAGAGGTCCTAGGGTAATTTAATTAGTTCAAAAGGCACAAATAATTATGATGGTGTGGAATTTATTAATAAAGACCTTGGATGGGAGAAAAAGGCTATGTAATGGTACATAGGAACGTTGGAATTCATAGGGATAGTAGTAGGGAAAGAATGCCATGAAAAAAAGGTTGAAGGTAAGAAATGGTGTATGTGAGCTGTGTCATAAGTGAAAATTAAAATAGGTTATACAAGTGGATCCTCCCCAAAGAAGGTTTCAACATATAATTCCCTTGTGTAACCACACTTAAAAGTGTCCGTGGGCACTAGAAGGGCTAAATGTAATCCGCATTAATTCCACAAAACACACACATGTAAATATCACCAGAATGAGGTAAGAATTCTATGTTACACATGACATGAGCTACAATTACATGAACAGTGAGATGAGATGAATTATAGAGGGGATTGTAGAGATTGGGACATGAGGTAACTGACCCAGGGCATAGTGAATCTTGCATGTAAAGCATGATTAACGTGTCATTAACCCATCATTCCAAGATCAGGACCAAGTCCATTCCTCTAATCAGTGACATCACATTGTTTCATCCCATGATGAGCAACTATGAGAGTACCATAACAACAAGGCGTACAATCACTTGGCATTTTATTCAAGGGAGGAGTGATTTTTGTTTTATGGCACTTTTCTTCTCGTTTTCTTTTTCTCTTTCTTCTCTTCTTTTTCTCTTCTCTCTCTTTTTTTTTCGATTGTTGAATCTAGAGAAGTTGTCAACCTTTAGGCATGGGTGCATGTCTTTCCAGTGGGACCCCCTAGAATAGCATTGAATTTCTGAGTGCCCTTTTGATTACTCTTACTCCCATTTTTCGTTAGATCTATAAGGATCTTAGTACAACCCCATTGCATGATAACTCTCACAGATGTCACCAAAGAGAATCTGCAAGTTCCCTTGATGTCACATCCTAATCATTCCCTCTTGGTCCATCCTTCTTCATTCTGGGTACAATGAACACAAATTAATTTTAAGTTTTAAGAATGTCAAGAATATCACTGTACCCTCAAACAGAACCTCTTATTTCTAGAGTGGATGAGTGGGTGTAATGGGCTCACTATCCAAATAATCAATCACTCAAGACTTGATATCATAGAACACACCTTAACCAATGATCCACATGAGTGGTTTATTTGTAGATGAGATTACTTACAAAAGCGTAAAAAGATAAAAAGATAAAAAGAAAAAATAATAAAACAAGAAATTGAAAACTGAAAAATTGGAAAACAAAAAGTTGTAAAATTAAAGAAAATAAAAAGTGGTTATTAATCCTACTTGTTACTAGAATGGAGGATATCCCCCATAACCAAACAGTTGAGCATGGCAAGGATTAACAAATGAAAGATGAGGATCCTTGCATGTTGAAAACATTGGAACTTGGTCATGCCTACCCCATTGGGATTCACACACTTGATTGTAATAAGCATAGTGGGGAAATTTATAAGATGTAGTTTTTGGATAATGAGTTGACCCACTATGATAATTGGGACCATTAGATGGTATGAAAAGATCAGGATGTCATCCTCCATGGCTATATTCATTGGGTCGTGTGGTTGTTGGAGTGTTAATTGGTGGCCTTGATGAAGTAACANGTCCTCCATGGCTATATTCATTGGGTCGTGTGGTTGTTGGAGTGTTAATTGGTGGCCTTGATGAAGTAACATGAGGCGTTGGGTTCGAAGAGAGGGGTGTGCCACAGTGTTGGACTTGTGCTGAGTTGGAGGATGCAATGGCCTTGGAATTGTGTTGTCCCTTCCTATGATCATTCTTAAAGAAGGTACGCCTTCGATGTTGTTGAGGTCTCTCACTACCGTTGGCAACAGTAGCACAAGTAACGTTCAGTGGTTGTTGCTATGCTGCAGACACCTTAGGAATAGTTGGTGGTGATGTAGAAGGAGGGAAAGGATGAGAATGTTGAAAATTGAAAGAAGTGAAAGATACACAAGGTGGTGGCTATGTTGAGGACATGGGCTGATAATATTAAGGAGAATGGTAATGTGGTGAGATAGAGAATGTTGACCCAGTTGGGAAAATAGTATGTTAAACTAGGTAAGCATTTAGATTGGGATGATACGAAGGGTGTCTGTAGTTTAGGGATGGCTTCCCCCATGACTGGGATTGTTGCCACTGTGATCAAACATAGTATCTCTGTATGAACTCGGGATGTAACGTGCTTCCTCAACGCTCATATAAATGTAACAAGATTGGGCATTGGCCCTTGGGGTGATCGTACAGGAAAATGTTGCATTCATATGTTTGATTGGCAATTAAGCTCTTATTTTCCTTATCCCTCCTTTCTGATTGTCTAATGATACTTTGTCCTGCTTCTTGGGTTGTCAAAACTATCTCCAATAATATCGATAAATTCTCCACACTTTTTATGTGTCCATTCCAACATCTTAATGATCTTTTCCTCAACTTCCTCTAATGATTTTGGTACCGGAAAAGATGGTTCTTTCTCCTTGTGATAGGTTGATTTCTCCTTTTAATGATCATGGGCCTCTGTTAAGTTGAGATTTTGGCCCTGTTGATGTTTTTCAACACTCTCCCATCTAGCTAATTCTCCTTCTTCTTTTGCTACCTGCTTAATACGCTCTTGGACTTGATGGGTTCATAGTGCGTATAGTTGACCTTGGGCATACATCCCTAGTGTCTCTCTTTTTTCATCACGTAGCCCATCAATGATATGGTACATTAGCCATTCCTCAGAGAACTTATGGCCTGGATAGTTGTTTAACAGTGCATAATATATTTCTAAGGCCATGTCCAAGGGTTCATGTTGTGCTTGTTTCCACTCTTGAATTTGCTTCCTCAAGGTTGACACTCTTGTGTAGCTTTGATATCTTTCGTTAAAAAGTTCTACCATTGTTGACCAATGTCGTATTAAATTTGGTTTTAATGATCTATACCATACTTTTTCTTGGCCAACGAGTGTCATAGGGAAGAGCTTGAGTTTTTTTCTACCTTTATCAATGTTTTTCCATGCACAAGCATCATAGAAGGTTTGTAAATGTTGATGTGGATCTAAGTCATAGCCTCCTGAAAAATAAAGGAAGTTGTTTAAATCAAGCCTGGGTAGATGGCTCTCTTTATGATGCTACGTGAGATTCGAACAACCTCTGGTATTTGTGTTAGGCTTGTAGTGGCCAGTAGGGGTTCATCGTCATCGGGTAAGTTATGCTTTCGTGTGTTGGGATGACATTACTTTTGTTTATGTTTATAAGAAACCCCCACCTCAGGTTGTGTACTCCAATCTTCATTGTCATATAATGGTTATCCAATGAATTTCCCCACTAGGTGTGGCATTATCATAATCTTTTAGGAGAGGCATGGTTGTGAAATTGTGTTTGAATTTTTATAATTATTTATTTCTAATAGATATATCGTTAATTCCTATACAGCGACCTTGTATGATATAACTAATCTAGATAACTAGCACCGTCCCCGACAACGACGCCAATGATGAGTGGTGAGGTACCCCTACACTCAACCATACGAATACGAGCATTTCATGCACGATCTGGTCAAACTTTGAATATGGGCTAGTTGTGGTATCAAGAAAATTATCCTTAGGTTGCAATTCGCTATGTTCCCATCTGGACTAGTATCAACTTTGTCACATATGGTTTAGTCCAGAATGAGGTGTATGATGTGTTCCTATGCTAATGCTACTCCTGAAGGCAATGGAAGATAATATTAACTAAGACAAGAGAGAAAGGATGAGAGAGAATCTAAGCTAGCCTAAGTGCGATGAGCATCCATTCCTCGATCATCCGTACACATCTTGGACTTCGTGCACAACTACCACTAGGATTACCAAGCGCAGATCCTAGGTACGCTACTGGGTTACCAAGTAGTCACACTTAAATGCTCGTAATCAAGTCGTACGCATTCCGCGTTGAACAAGAGTTTAGGGTAAGAAGATATTAACTAAGAAAGTGGTAAATAACAATTAAATAAATAATTAAGCTAAGTGAATTCTGCAATGATGAAGTAATCACACTCGAATAAAGTTTCCATACAATTACAATTACCACATTGCGGGCATACATTGGGAGGGAAAGGGTTGAGAGGAAAAATGAAAACTAAATCAAAACTAACTCTAAAATTGAAGAAGAAATCCTATCAAAACTACCTACCTCTTATTTATAGATGAGGAGACAGGTTGCAATATCGCGTACGTGATATTGCAGTGAACTAAATGGCGACTCATCACTACTAATAATGTGAATACTATAATATGTGACCTCAACCCAAAATTATTTTGTCACTTGAGCATCATTGAGCATGCATTTTATCATGTTAATTATTGATCTACTCTCTCTCTCTCTCTCTCTCTCTCTCTCTCTCTCTCTCTCTCTCTCTCAAAAATACCATTTTCCTAGGGTGTCTTATTTAGTACCATTGTGACTATAATATTTTTTTAAAATTTATTTGAAATGTATTCATCACCTCCACCATATGTTAATACATTTAATTTGATATTATTCTTATTTTCAGTCCTCATTCTGAAATGTTTAAATTTTTTCAAAACTTATGTCTTTAGAACTAATCCATAAAGTTAGGTCATCCAACTAAAATCTTCAATAAAGATGACAATGTAGTTTTCATTCCTTATCTTTTATGATGAGAAAGAATCACATATATCTAAATATATAATTTCAAATGATATTATATTCTTTATCTCATAATGTCATGGAAATGATACAACATGCATTTTTCCAAGCTTACAAGATTCATAATTAAGTACTTCATTACCATCAAATTTGGGAATTTTAGGATAAAACTAATGCATTTTCTTTAAAGTTTGTACATTTACATGTCCAAGACTTAAATATCACTTTCTTAGTAAATATTTATATTTTTCATATACATTTTTTTAACTCGGTGATCCATAACTTTAAATATTTTGTTGCATGTAACATCATAAGCTATAATGTCATTGTCATGTTGTATGATGCAATAGGAAATGTCATGTTTATTCTTCTCAAATTTAACACTTAAACCTTCATTTTTTAATTGGTACACTAAAACTAAGGTTATGATAAATTCTTTATTATAATCAATATCTTTTAGTTTTAAATGAGAAACTATCAAGTTCCTACTTTTAGTAACTTTTACTAAATGATCATCTTCAATTCTTCTACCATGGGAGTTTGGATTATCTTTTACATTTGTTCACCATGATAAGTTTTCTGTAAAATATTGTGAGGTACCATAATCAATATACACAAAATTATCAAATGTATAATTCACAATGAGGATATTGAAATCCACAGTAGAAGGTTGAGCCTCCTCTTTTATAACATTACCAGCACTAGACTTAAAATCAATTTTTTTTCATTCTTCTATTTGAAATTCTTCATCCTATTTTTAACAATTTTTTTTGCTTGTCTTTTTGTCATGGCTTTAGCCTTAGGATTATTTGGATTATTATAATAATGATCAGTGTCATGGCTAACCTCTTTCTTTCTTACAAATACTACAAACCTAGACACTCTTGGTCTCTTTTGGTTACCTTTAGTTTTAACTACCATCTTCTAAGAGTTTACTTCTACTACTAAAGCCTATACTTTCATTTCTACTTTTTCTTTAAGGATTTTCACACATAACTCTATCATGATATATCTTTTACTACCATTTTTTATAGTTTATCTAAAAGAATCATACAATGTTGGTAGCACCATTAACAAATAAAATTTGATGGTCTCATCCAAACTTATGAAATATGGCCTTGTAGTTTAGCTCATAATACAAATAATTTTTGTACAAGGATGGTCAAAGGTTCACCTTATTTTAAATATCATGAATTTAATTAATTTAGGAGGAATAGTAAATTTGACTCATTTTTATCTTTGATTGTATCTTTTAGCTTCTTTCATATCTTATATGTAGATTCCTGCTTTTTCACCAATTGTAAAAATTCACCAAACATTCCCAATGCAATTAACACTTGCACCATCTTATTATCATCATCCACTATGGCATTTTCAATAAGGATTCCTTCCAATTTATTTCCTTGTAAGAGAAATCACATTTAGAGTTTCCAAATATGATAATTAGAAGCTTTAATCACTTGGATCTTATACAATGAATTATAGATTCTCACTCTTATCATGGATGTATATGATTTTTGATGTTATGATTACTCACTATCTCACATTGATGGCATGTGAAGTTTACAAGATCAACAATGAGCAACTTGATAGCTAGTCATGAGGAGATATGATAAGATCAAAGACATATATCCTAACATGATTCTATCAATATTTAAGATGTGTGAAACATCATGTCCAAATAAAAAATGATCATAATCACACTTAGTAGTTACAACTAAATTTTAATAAATGTCTTAATGAAAGTTAACAAAATATTGAAATAATACAATACCATGATTATGGATAACGCCATAATAGCATTAGCATAAACATCATAATGATAAATAATACAATATAAATAAAACAAGAGGATGAGTTTGTACACTAAGAAAAGAAACATTTAACAAAGGGAATCTAAAAGCCATTTTCAAAACATTTTATAAAATACCAACTATGAGTTCAAATCTTGAAAACATAAAATAATAGTTAAAAAGTAAAAACATGACCTACAACAAATACGAGTACATACACCTATATCAATCATAGGACACTAAATAGTAGAAACAATCCAAGCTAAACATTATATCATAAACTTATATAAAATCATAATTGCTAAAATAAAAAATAATAGAAACTAATAAAATCTATTTTGTGCATCATGCTCATCTTCTATCTCATCTCCACTATCACATGTAGAACCTATGAGATAAAATCAAAGAGGAAATTCAATTTTTAATGACTAAGTAGGGAAAATAAATTATAAATACTTCATAAGAGGTTTTAGAATCAAATATTAGTTACCTAGATAAACATGCATATGGGTTATTGCATCTTACCAAATTATTAGTACTAAACAACTAGAAAATAAAAAATAAAGAATAATGTATAGCCAAATGTCCAAACAAAAATCAACCATCTAATTCAAATTTTTGAGTTTTTCATCCACTTTTAGTTTCAAATATGATAAGTTGAGATGTTTACTTATTCAACACAATAAGCTTTTATCCAAGCCAAAGCAAATCCAAAAAATATTAAAATTTCTACAAAACTTATATTTCTATTTTTTAAAACTTGGTACCAAGATTAGTTAAATACTGTCTTAATTTCTATAGTTCACAAGAATTCAAATATCACATTCTTTGAGCATGATTAAGGCCACACCTAAAAAGACTTCAAAGGATTTCTTAAAGCCAATCAACCTCTATCTCTATGCTAGCTCACCTAGATCAAAAGATACTTACTAAGAAATAAAATTCATATTGAAACATAAAATTTTAGTAATAAAATAAAATCACCCAACCAAAGGTGGTGGGAAAATGTAACAAAAAAATTTATCTATTATTTTGCTAGAAATAAATACCAAAACCTAACTTTAAAATACTCTAACATATTACAAATTTTAGTTGATCTTTTTCTCTTTCTATTTTCCATGTTTTAACAAAAAAATCTATGTTTTTTGTGTGTAAACTTTGCACGTGTATCCTAGATAGCCAAAATGACCCATTTCCTTATTTTTTTTCCACTAATGCACCCTTTTACAATTCCATATGAAACATCTTGAATTCCTTCACAATCCCTAAATAGGTTAAAAAAAACTTGTTATGATCCTACAACACAATATATATATCAAAATTCCTAGGTTGGCATAATTACAATTTGGTTCCATGATGTGCGAGTCACAGGTGAAAGAATTAAGCTTGAAAGGCCTAAAATGTGATAAAAATTAAATTTCTAATATTAACATACCTAAAATTAAAATAAATGAACATCTAGAAATAATCAAAACAAAAAGAAACTTGACACATCATATCATAAATATAGCATAAATATAGATTCCAAAACATTTACATGTCAAATAATGATTTTAGAATCATGCCACCCAAAAATCCTACCTATACATAAAAATTTAGAAAAAAAATTCAAAATGAAGATATTGTAATAAATTTCCTTACCTAGAAATAGGTATTCTTGTTAAAACCTTGCATGTCTAAGATTTCCTAAAATGACACCTACCCTAAGTGAATACACAAGATAAATAACTAAAGCCAAGAAGAATCTAGAATTAGAAACCTTGAAGGAAGAGGATAAAAACTCATATAAATCTAGAAAGTTTGTACATGCTTGGGCTATGGCTTCTTCTACTACTTTATTAGGGCCTCCCTCTGTAGTTCTATTTTCAAAAAATCATTAATGCAATTGAATAAAATGTCATCATCATCATCCTAGCCTTGTCCCAACAAAATGTGATTAGCTACATGAGTTCTTTTTCTCCATTCATCTCTATGAAGAGCTACATCCTTGTTTTTTTTTTTAGCTTCTTTGAATAATCTTTGATCATTTTCTCCCATGCATTCTTTGATCTTTTGTTTAATGTCTTTCTTGGAATAGTGATATAGTGACCTTTATTTATAGGCTCATTATCTTATTTTCTTTGCACATGTTCAAACTATATAAGCCACCATTCTTATAGATCATTTGAAATAGAACCCACTCCATGTATTCCTCTAATGTCTATATTATTTAGTTTATCTCTTTTAGTAATATTCAACATACATCAAAGCATTTTCATTTCTGCCACACTAATTTGTTATTCATGTATTTTATATGCTATCCAACATTTCACACCATATAAGCTTGTAGGCTTGATTGCATCAAATACTAAATAAAATATAAAGATATCTAAGCATCCTAAACATATAACAATCATAGCATACCACATGCCTAATGTAGAATCCCATGTGCTAATGATTCATCCAGTACCTAAAACCTACTTAGTCAAAATGCAAATAAGGATTAGTGTGCATATACTTAAAATAAAAAAAGTATAATATAAACTAAGATCCTAGAGAAAACTCGTTAATAACATAGCCTTAATATACAATTAAAAATCAATTATAATTAAAAATACTAATCACAATCATTGCACACATAGGTTTAAGATAAAAACATAAAATGTAGGCTAGTCAAAAAATACATTAAAGTTTCAACTCATAATACATTTCAATTAGGAAAAGGTATTTATAATTATGATGTTATATCTTATGACACATTTTTCTTACTTCTAATCAGTCTTGGAAATGATCTTTTTACATGCCCTCATCATTCCTCATAAATTGATCTTTATTTAATATCCTTTCCCAAATAGCTATAGTTATTTAGATATCATGGTAGCCGTATTATCTATTTTTATTTAATAATATTTCTTATTTAGTAATCATTTTTCAGTTGTTTTATAGATTATGATTTCCACTAATCACAACCTTTCTCTAATACCATGTTATATTTTGGTTTCACATCATAAAAGCAACTCTAATTACCCAAGAATCTTATGGTAGGAAATGTAACTAGATAATTAATTGACTAATAATTTTTTGTAAATAGTTTAATTGTGGACAAATATATTCATAATTAAAACACACCAAATATATCCTTATAAGTTAATCAAATTATACTTGTTGGTCTTACAAGATCTTAGTCTACCTTAGCCAACTTAAACTTGTACGAATATAGTTTTACTAGTCTAGTATGTGGTTCCTTTTATTTTGATATAGCCTCTTGGGTTATTTTCTCTTCCTATTAAGAAAACTAGATCAGTTAATGGCTAGCTCAATAATGAACCTTATCTTCCTATTGAGAAAACTAAATCCTCTTGATCCCAAGTCTACTTGATATCTTTAATTCTTTAGTAGAGGATGCATGTATGTCATTTCTAATCATTTGATCTACAAAGATCTTCTAAATGTTATGATCTTCTTAGTTTGTAACTCCATGGTCTTGTTCATGTCCATGTCTTTACTCTTCATTACTCTTATTTTTGTTCTATTATTCATTGAAATTATTTTCTTTTCCCATTACTTATATTCTTCATAAACACTTCTACTTCTCTACATAATGCTACTCTTCCTTATAATTTTATTTCATAGAGAAGACATCATGTCCAATAACTTATGAATCATGATATTTTATTTTGATTGATTATAAAAATAATGATTCTATATGATTAATTAATCTAAGATTCAACACCCTATCAACTACAATACCTTTTTCTAAAATTCTTAAGAGATACCCACTTAGTAGTACAACTAACTACGAATTGCACCTTCCTTTAAGATTCCTAAGAGAAATATGTTATTAGTGCAAATGAGTATGAGTTACATATCCTTACAAGCACTACAACCTCCTATGATTTACAATCCTTTTAACAATTTTAATTCTAAATGAAAACTAAATTAAAAATCACTACAAGTTGTAATCTATATTATAGTCAACTACAATTTACTACAAGTCATACATAGTCCATAGTTTCTTATCTAACCCTAAAAATATGTCAAAATGATGCCAAATTTATATACAAACTACCTAATGCTACCTTTACTTGCCAAACTTTTAAAGTTACAATCTAAAATGGAGAAGGTATTCCTACATCGCATACCTTTTCTTCTTAACCTTGTATCTTAAATTCTTTCAACTAGAGAATATACACTTCCTCTTCCAAAACATTTTTAAGGAGGGTAGAATTTACACCCATTTGGTACATCTTTATCTCTAAGTGAGATTCTAGGAGATCATTAATTAGATTGTTTCAAATGCAATAATTGGTACAAATATTTCTTCATAATCTATATGTTCCTTTTATTTGAAACTCATTGCTACTAATCTTACCTTCTATATGGATATGTTGCCTTATTCATCATACTTTGTTTTAAACATCTATTTAGTATACCTTCTTATCTTTGAGTTTTTTCAGTAAACCAAGTGTGATCCTTCATGATGAAGTCATATTTTCTTTACATTGCATCTTTCCATACCTTCATCTTTAATGATTCCTTGATGCTTGTAAATTCATGATCAAGGGTTGCATAGATAACATTTGATCTTACTTGACTTCTTGTAAGGCTCCTTTAAAATTTGGTATCCATCATTTAAGATGATGGATGATTCTTATTTTTCAAATATCTCATATCATAATGTTATTTATTTTCTTGTTTCTTGTCTTCATAATTGTAGAAGAAGTTAAATACTAAGGTTATCTCATCAAATATTATAATTCTTGCAAAGTACCACTTCTTCTCAAGTGGATCAAAGTATGTATATCCTCTTGTGTTAGAATCATATCCAAGGAAGACACATTTCCATCCTTTATTGTCTAGTTTTTTTATAAAAGCATTGGGGATCTTTACATAGCATACATTCCTAAGGACTCTTAAAGGAGAGAGGTTAAGTAATTTTGTATATAAGAGCACATAGGAAATCTTGCCATTTGAAGAGGTGTCGAGCCTATTTAAAATGTAAGTGGCCATGCAAAAAATCTCATTCTAATAAAAATTTCATAAATAATGGGTATTCCTTATGCTTAACCATATGAATTACTAGTGTGTACACATGATCCATTCAAAATTTATGGACTATATTTATCCAAGTGACCTATATCCTTAGATAGTAAAAGACATGATTACTAGTCATTGTCTTTCCAATCCTCACTTGTGTTGACTTTGTTCATATGGCTAAGTGTGATTGAGGCATAAAATATTTTATTTTTATTATTTTCTTTATGTGTAAAATGATTAAATAAAATAATTTTTAAATATCTAAATTAACTAATTAATTACTTAAACTATCCTAAATGTAGAGTATCTATTCTCAATTTTTGTACATATCTTGGACATATACTAGCACTATTGGGTTACTAAGTGCTTAATACTAGGGGTACCAAGCATCCAATACTGGGATTACCAAGCATTAGTATATTATGCTTGAAGTGATCATACTTACATCACTTATGAATTATAATATTAAATGCTTCATGATAAGAAAGTAAATTACATTTGAAGTAAAATTCTAGAAAATAAACTTAAACTAATCCAAGTGCTACAATTGATAGAAGAAATCTCGATTTTATTGTCATTCATACAACTATGTATAGGTACATATCACACTTGAATAAAATGTCATACAATTAGTTCAATCCATGCTATGGTGACTTAAAGAAAAAAGTTTGCTAAGTTTACTAAGAGAAACTACAAGAGTCTAGCTATGAAATCAACCAAACAATGCCATGAATGTGGCTAATGTTTGCACTTATATAGGCAACAACTAGATTAGCATCAATGCATATGTACCAATGCATCTTTAGATGTGTTGATGGGAATGCATTGATGGGGCTATATCAATGGGCATGAATCAATGCAACTACTTTATTGAGCCTTCATCATACCTCCATGACTAACTAAAAATTCATCCTGAAGTGAACAAAATGAGATTAAGTTTCTTACAAAATTTGGAAAAGTATGAAACCAACTAACTGACTAAATCTAATAAATAAAACAACACTTAAATGCCATGTTTTACGAATTACAAAATTGGTGTAATTTACAATGAATTAGGATACTTGAACCAATATTGGTAGGTTCTTGTTGAATGGTAGGAGAAAGGATGAAATCTTCAAATCATGCCTAGAGGTAAAGGATTTAGTGGAATGGAGGATCCTTCTTGCCATTCCAATATTTCTATAGGCCTAAGTTGTCCTATTGCTACTAGCAAAAATTAAAAGGCAATCAAAAGTGCCTTCATCTTCTCTTCCTTTCCTCATGGATGATGATTTGTTTAGCTGCTTCACCTAGATGTCTTGGTGTTGCAATATCCCATAAGCAAATTAGTGTAGAAAACATTTCTTTCATGTTGAAAAACTAGGCTAAAAATTTCTTATGTTCAATGTCAAATGTAAAAACAAGGTTTTTCAGCTCCTAGTAGTTACTTATTCTCTTGTCCAGGCTCTCAACAATTAATCACTAATTAATGAATTTTCTCTTGTGAACTTCAAGCTCTACATTGGTAACTTCTAACTTCTATTTAGTTTCTTTGTGGAGCTTGAACTCTACCTCATAGAGGAGGTAAAATCTAGCCACTTGCTTCTCTCATTCTATCCTAGTCCTTCCTACTCTCAACATTATGAAATTTGCATATCAAAAGTTGACAAGTTTCATGTATTTAGTCATCTCCTTGATTTGCAAATCCTTCAAGAGAATCCCCACTTGGTTTTATGCATTGATTTCATTAAATATGGTCTTCCACACATCACCTCTTTGTTGCAATTGCTAGATATCCTCATTTACCTTCACGTTGGCCAACTTGATCTTCTTTTTGTTGACCTCTTTAAGCATCTCGACTTAGTTCCTGTACTGATTTTTAACTCACTCATATTTCAAGGCTTTATTCTTTGAGTAGTGACTTGAATTATAGTCTTTTGGAAAAGGACCCAAACCTCCTCCATTGAGAGAAACATGTTTGTTATAGCCAACTATCTTAAATCTAAGTTCACCTTGTGTTGTATCCTATTTCTATCACTAAAAAGAATTTTTCTTGTTGTTCCTCTTTCTTCTAGTGCTAGTTAAAATGCTGCCATGGTAGAATTAAGAATAACTCTATTACAAAGAATAGCTGTTCAATTCAACTCATTTTAGGTGGTTACTAGTTTTTGGTATCACCAAGGCACGGATGCCCCCAAATAGCTTCTACTAGTAAATGAGCATATATAACTAATTGTGAATAACAATGAAAACCTATTTATGAGATAAGAAATAAATTTAAGAAATTTTTTGTTTTGTATATAATTACTTATCTATCTCTTTTAGCTACCACTTAACATGGATCAAGAAATTTAATAGCTCTCCTGTAAGTCTAGTCTTGAATATTGCAACATATAAATATATTAAATGGGGCAATTTTATAGAAAATGCCAATCTTAAATTCTGAGCTATCTATTAACTAAATATTTGATGCAAGATTTCAAAATATTTACTAAACAAAACAAGAAACTAATAAAAAAATTATTCATAAATCTTAGAATTTCACAAAGATGATAATATTTTCATACTAAGCTTATTAAGGACTAACACATACTAGAGCTATCCCATCCAATTAGAATAATAGAAATAATCTAAATCCTTTCTCCCTAGACAAAATAGGTTATTTCAAAACTATCAATCCATTTATATATAATTATGCAATACAAAACTAGATAAAATAGAAAAGCCAATCAAATAAAGGTATTAAGATAAGAGATAAAAACTAACGGAGATATATGAAACCTACTTAACATGCCATTATAAAAGAGTCTTTTCAAGATGATGCTTCAAAAAGTTCCAAAAGGATCCCCCCTTTTACAATTCTACCTTGGGCTTTATATAGTAACCTCAAGTAGCTACCATGATTACAAAATTTTAAGCTACAATCTTCTCACGTTCTCCTTGTACAACTATGATTCGTTGGCTAATTGTTCAACTTCCAGTCCAATCTTCTCCATTCATTACACTTAGATCCCTTTCATAGCCAATTTTTGTGATTATTTTCCATGATTAATGAGGGTCTTGATATCTTGATTTATTGAATTTGGCTTAGATCTATTAAGCTTCCTAATGATTTCCTTGACACTGCTCTTTCCAAAGTATGATTTAGTTATTGAGTTATATATTTCAACTGAAGAAGCTCCTACACTAGAATAGCTTATTTTAAGTGGCTTCTTGCATGATACTTATAATTGCCATCATCATTGTGTCAAGGAAGCTTTGTTTATATTGGGATAATTGCTCCCTTTTATTTGTAGCTAGCTTATATAATCCATGAATCCTTCCTTCTATATGTGTGAACATGGCTTGATTCTCTCTCATCTTTATAATCTCTTCTCCTATTTCCTTCATCTGCTCCTTGTCATACTCCATCTCAATAATTAGCTCCTTAAATCTCAAAAGGGTAAGATGAGAGTAATCTAGAGACTTCACTTTTTCCAGTATATTCTAGCTTAAAGCTTATTGTGACTATCCTTTCTTCTAATTGGGTCATTACTTGCTCTTTATTTTCTAGCAATGATTCTTTTATAGTTATCATTACTTTGAGTTGTTCATTCTCCTTTGTTAGGCTCTTCAATTCTCCTTGCAACTTAGACATTTCCTAATCATTTTGTAATCAAAACTCTTATAACTTAGCTATTGGATTATTAGTTATTTATTCCATGTCTTTAATTAGAGTAGCTATGGTATCTAATATTTCTCCATGCAACATTACAAGATTTTATTTTCCTATTTGTGAATCATCCTTCTTGTACTAGAAGATGATACTGGCTTCTGTCTCTAAAATAGTAAGAAGATTATAGCTTAGTTTAATCCTACCTTTTTGATCCTTGATTTTGAATGACCATGCTACTTCCTTCATCAAATAGCTGGAGGAGAAAGTAAGTGCTAAGGACGAGATTTCTCCTTCTTTCTATTTTTACTACTGAAGCTCCATTAGCCTTTGTTGTTTCAATTGTTTTTTCTTCTCTTCTTTTGCCCATACCTAATCAATTATAGATTCTCTTATTGCCCCTAGTTTGGCATATTCCTCTCCATTGAGAGGAAAACACTCATTAGAAATGACATTCTCTAGCTCTATCATCTTCCACAAGAAGTAAATTTTTCCCATTATAACTAGGCATTCTTCTGAGAAATCCCTAGCCAAAGGATGCTCCTTGTCCTTCATCCATCTATAGACTACTACTACTGGGCATTACAAGCTGAAGCAGGAAACTTCAATGATAAGCTTCTTTTCAATTGCATTAGAGCCTCTTCCTTAGCCTAATTTCCCTTGCCATCAAAAAACCTAATATAGATTATGTTGGTTTCATCAAGTGGATGAAGCTTTCTAGTCTTTTCTATGAAATAGGTTCTCTTTTGAGTTGGAGAAAAACTACACTACTCTTGGTATCTTCTTGTCATAGTCCTTAAGTGGCCAGAATTGGTGAACTCCCAATAGTTAAATTTTAGAAGCAAACCCTCTCTATGCTTATAGTCATATCAAAGGGGTCTCTCCCACATTTGTCACCCTACCAATAGTGCAACCAAACATGAAGCTACAAACATGGATAGTTTAAATGCTTTGAATCTTGCTATTTAAATCCAAGTGTAGTAGGCATGAAGAAAGATGGCTCCATGGAATTTTTCCCTAATTTCATCTATTATCTTTTGGTTGATTCTTAGTGGAAAAGCTCCTAAAATTAGCTCACTTAAATGAGGATAAACACAATTCACCAAAACTCTAACGACTTTGCATCGAAGAAGCTTCTCTAATAAACAACTAGAAACACATTGTAACAGAGGTCTTCAAGCCAAGCTCTTCTCTACAAATCATATCCTACAAAAATTGAGCCATTATCTCAAGCTTGAGAACCTTGCTTAACATGAAATCCAATAAAAATGAACTAAGGCTTAACTAAGGTCCTTTCCCTTCAATCTCAGATAAACTCTTCTATAGTGTGTCATTCATAAATTGGATAGGAAAGAAATATTTATTATTCTCTAAGGCTACCCATAACCAAACATGTAAATCTAAAATAGTATTTTATTTCACAAAGAGAATGTAAATTTAAGGAAAAAATAAAAATTCAATGGGAAAATGTAAGTGATGAGTCATGAATTTTTGGTTGCGATATCGTGTCCATGATATTGCGTACGCAATGTCACAGCCTGTCTCCTCATCTATAAATAAGAGGTAGGTAGATCTGGTAGGCAGTTTTTGGAGTTTTTTGAAAGTTTTGAAGTTTTAAGTTTTAAGTTTTTAGTAGTTTTCCTCTCAACCCTTTTCTCCCAGTGCATGCCCGCAGTGTGGTGATTGTAATTGTACAGCATCCTTATTTGAGTGTGACGTACTTGGACACGCACATGACCAGCAATAAAGATTGAGATTACTTCATCATTGCAGAATCCACTTAGCTTAATTATTTAATTATTATTGTTAATTATTTCTTCTTAGTTAATATCTCTCTACCCTTATCTCCTAGTAACACGGAATGAGTACAACTTAATCATGAGCATTTAAGTGTGACTACTTGGTACCCCATTAGCGTACCTAGGCCATGCGCTTGGTAATCCCAGTGGTAGTCATGCATGAGGTCCAAGATGTGTACAGATGATCAAGGAACAGATTCTCATCACACTTAGGCTAGTTTAGATTCTCTCTCATCTTCTCTCCTAGCTTATTTGATATTATTTACCATCATACCCAGATGTAGCATTAGTGTAGGAACACTTCATACACCTCACCCTGGACTAAACCGTACGTGACAAAGCTAATACTAGTCTAGGTGGAAGATAGTGAACTATGATCTACGAGTAACTGTCTAGATACCAAAACTAGTCAGTCTACAGAGCTCAACTGAATCATGCTTGAAACGCTCGTATTCGTATGGTTGAGTGTAGGGGTACCCATCCACTCATCATTGGCGCTATTGTCAAGGAAGGTGATAGTTATCTAGATTAGTTATATCATACAAGGTCGTTGTATAAGAATTAACGATATATCTTTTAGGATGAAATTATTACAAAAATTCACATACAAATTCACACACAATTTCACAACCATGCCTCTCCTACAAGACTACTATAACGATACATCTAGTGAGGCAATTCATTGGAGAACCAATGAATTATATGACAATGAGGATTGGAGTATGCAATCTAAGGTGGGGGTTTCTTATAAACATAAACAAAGATAGCATTGTTCCAACGCATGAAAGCATAACTTACTCGATGACAATGAACCCCTACTATCCACTACAAGCGTAATGAAAATACAAAAGGCTATTCTAATCTCCCGTAGGCATCGTAAAGAGAGCCGCCTACCTAGGCTCGATTTACACAACTTTTCCAATTTCTCAGGAGGCTATGACTTAGATCTACAACAACATTTACAAGCCTTCTATGATGCTTGTGCATGGAACAAGATTGATAATGGTTGGAAAAAACTCAAGCTCTTTCCTATGACACTCATTGGCCAAGAAAAAGTATGGTATATATTGTTAAAACCAAATTTAATATGACGTTGGCCAACAATGGGAGAACTCTTTAACAAAAGATATCAAACCTATGCAAGAGTATCGACCTTGAGGAAAAAAATCCAAAAGTGGAAACAAGCACAACATGAACCCTTGGACTTGACCTTAGAAAGATATTATGCACTATTAAAAAACTGTCCAGGCCATGAGTTCTCTGAGGAAAGGCTAATGTACCATATCATTGATGGGCTTCGTGATGAAACAAGAGAGACCCTAGGGATGTATGCCCAAGGTCAACTATATGAACTACGAACCCATCAATTCCAAGAGCTTATTAAGCAAGTGGCAAAAGAAGAAGGAGAAATGGCTAGATGGGAGAGTGTTGAAAAACATCAATGGGACCAAAATCTCAACTTAACAGAGGTCCATAATCATAAAAAAGATAAATCAACCTATCTCAAGGAGGAAGAACCATCTTTTCCAGTACAACAATCATTAGATGAAATTGGGGCAAAGATCAATAAGATGCAAAAATGGATGCATAAAAAGTGTGGAGAATATATCAATATTATTGGAGATAGAGTTTTGGCAACCTGAGAAGCAAGAAAAATTACCATTGGACAATCGGAAAGAAGGGATGAAGAAAATAAGAGCTCATCTACCAATTACACATATGAATGTAACATTTGCCTGTACGATCACCCCAAGGGCCAATGCCCAATCTTGTTACATTTATATGAGCATTGGGAAAGCACATTACACCCAAAGTTCATACAGAGATACTGTGTTCGATCACAGTGGCAACAATCCCAGTCATGGGGGAAGTCATCCCTTAACTGGAGATACCCTTTGTATCATCCGAATCCAAATGCTTATCTAGTCCAACATCATGTTTCCCCAACTGGGTCAACATACTATATCTCACTGCATTATTATTCTCCTTAGTACTATCAACCCATGTCCTCAACACAACCACCGCCTTGTGTACCTTACACTTCTCCTAAATTTCAACATTCTCATCCTTTCCCTCCTTCTACATCGCCACCAACTATTCCTGAAGTGTCTACACCACAACAACAAACCATGAACATCACTTGTGCTACTATTGCCAACAGCAGTGAGAGACCTCCTCAACATCAAAGGCGTCCCTTCTTTAGATATAACTATAGGAAGGAACAACATAGTTCCAAGGCCACTGCATTCTCCAACTCAGCACAAGTCCAACATTGTGGTGCATCCTTCTCTTTGAACTCAATGCCTCTTGTTACTTCATCAGGGCCACCAATTAACACTCCAACAACCATATGGCCTAATGAATGTATCCATGGAGGGCAACATCCTGATCCTTGCATACCATCTTATGGTCTCAAGTATCATAGTGGGTCAACTCTTTACCTAGGAACCACATCTTACAAATTTCCCTACTATGCTTACTATAATTAGGTGTGTGAACCCCAAGGGGGTAAGTATGACCAAGTTTTGATATTCTCAACATGCAAGGATCCTCATCTTTCATTTATTGATCCTCACCATGCTCAACCGTTTAGTTATGGGAGATATCCCCCATTCTAATAACAAGTAGGATTAATAAATATTTTTCATTTTATTTAATTTTACAATTTTTTGTTTTCCAGTTTTTCATTTTTCAATTTCTTGTTTTATCTTTTTGTCTTTTTTATCTTTTTATCTTTTTATAAGTGATCTCATCTATGAATAAAACACTCATGTGGCTCATTGGTTGAGGTGTGTTCTATGTTATCGAGTCTTGAGTGATCAATTATTTGGATATTGGGCTCATTACACCCACTCATCCATTCTACAAATAAGAGGTTCTTTTCAAGGGTATAGTGATATTCTTGATATTCTTGAAACTTAAAATTAATTTTGTATTCACTGCACCCAAAATGAAGAAGGATGGATCAAGAGGGAATGATTGGGGTGTGACATTAAGGGGACTTGCAGATTCTCTTTGGTGATGACTGTGAGAGTTATCATGCAACATGGTTGTACTAAGATCCTTGTAGATCTAACACAAAATAGAAGTAAGAGTAATCAAAAGGCACTCAAAAATCCAATGATGTTCTAGAGGGTTCCACTAGAAAGACATGCACCCATGCCTAAAGGTTGGTAGCTTCTCTGGACTCAACAATTGAAAAAAAATAAAAGAAAACAACAAACAACAAAGAAAGTGCCATAAAGCAAAAATCACTCCTCCCTTGAACAAAATGCGAAGTGATCGTATGCCTTGCTGTTCTGGTACTCTCATAATCTCTCATCATGGGATGAAACAATGCGGTGTCACTGATCAAAGAAATGGACTTGGTCCTGATCTTGGAATGATAGGTTAATGACACATTAATCATGCTTTACATGCAGGATTCATTGTGCCCTGGGTCAGTTACCTCATGTCCCAATCTCTACAATCCCTTCTATAGTCTATCTCATCTCGATGTTCATGTAATTGTAGCTTGTGTCTCATATAGTGTATAATTCTTACCTCATTTCAGTGATACTTACTTGTGTGTGTTTTGTGGAACTAGTGTAGATTACATTTAACCCTTCTAGTGCCTACAGACATTTTAAGGTGTGGATACGCAAGGGCATTATAGGTTGGAACATGCTTTGGGGAGGACTCACTTGCGTAATTCTTTGTAATTTTCACTCATAACACATCTTACACACACCATCTATTACCCTCAACGTGTTTTCAATGATATTCTTCCCCTTATTACTATCCCTCCTATTCAAACGTTCCTATGAACCATCACATAGCTTTTTTCTCTCCCTTATCATCTGAGGTCCTTATTGATCAATTCCACACCATCATAATTATTCGTGCCTTCAGAACTAGTTGAATTAACCTAGAACCCTTTAACACTCATCCACATTTTCTTAGTTTACATCCTTAACTTCAGAAAAATCTTAAAATTTTGGTATATTCCATAGTGCCCTAACATCGATAGGCTGTGATATCATGTCCACGATATCATGTACGCAATATTTCATCCCACAAATATATATATATACGTGACCCCCTACACTAATTAACATCATTTTCAACTATTCACACATGGGAATTCTTTCAAATTTCTCTCTATGAGTTGTAATTGCGTGTCCCTTGCTTTCATATCCATACCTCGCTCGTTGGTCCTCCGATTTTCATTCTGTTTGAACCTACTTGAACCTGGAGTGTTCAGCTTAGTCATGGGGAAGGGGAAGATACTAAATAGTGCATAAATTTTTTGACACTCATCATCGCCTAAAGGACATTATGAAGGGAAATTAGTTATAAAATTAAGGATAAATGTGCCAAAAACAATTTCATCTCCTTAGTTATACCAAGAAACTAGATTTGGGAAACCACCTAAGCAAAGAAGATTCAATATTATAATATTTCAAGGACATTTTAATTAATGTCACATGGAGATAAAGAAAATCCATTAAGGCAAGCAGTAAGGTATAACCTAACTTTAGTAACAACCTTACTAATGATTGGCCCAATGTGATTGCAGATGTCCTCGAAACATAGACAACAGGAAGGTCCTGCTCAAGGTGGATCAAACGATCTAGGAGAGGTGAAGGACAAGTTCCAGTTGGACAGCATCCAGAGTAAAAGGAATAATCATTTAGTATCCACCAAGAGGACCCTACTACTATACAATTAAGGTAGGCAGAAGGAGGAGCTACTGCTACATCTGAACAGGGACAACATCTCACGTTGCCCCAGGATTGTGTTCAGGCCATCCATGAAAGGTCCATATTCACTGTAGTGATTGTGGAATTAAAATTTAGATCTTTCATAGAATTTTCTTTGGAGGCTGTTAGGGATCACCTCAAAGGATCCCCATTATGGCCTATCCTCTCTGAAAGCAGTGCCTGGTACTTAGGGGAAACATACCAATTTTGGCACAACAAAGAACAAGGCACCACGATTAACATTTGTGGTGTGACTGTTGATTTCTCTATTTAGACCATTTCAAAAGTATTATACCTCCCAAATATAGGGTCAAAGGTTGCTCAGTTGTCTACCTGCTCAGACCCTGATGAGCAATGAGTTTGGTTAGAAAGGACGTATGGCAAGGAAGATAATACGTTTGGGGAGTTAACGATGGAAGAAAGGATTTATTTAAAAATAGGGACTTATCACATCTTCCCCACAAAAGGCTTAAAAATAATTTCAAAATATGTGGAAAGAGGATGTATAGTGTTGATGGGAAAGGTTAATGCTAACTTGCCTCATCTATATTTTATGGAGATCTTGAGGCCGTTTGAAGAATGGAAGACAGGGAAGCTTGTGTTGCCCTTCCTTTGTCTTATCAGAAAGCTGTGTAGACATGTTGGTATTAGAGGATACACCAATGATGTCCTCTGAAAAGCCAAAAATTCTTCATATGCCAAACTGCTAAAGCCACCAACTACAAGGAGAATCACTAGTGAGACACTAGGGCCAGAATAAGAAAAAGAACAAATGGTAGGGCCAACTACAACTCAACTTGCAGGACCCAGCTAACTTCCAAGCATGGGACCTAGCCAACAACAAGAAGCATGGCCTAGCATGGGCCAGTAGGATCAACCACCACCATGACCACAAGATTATAGATTGTTGATGAGCCATCTTAGGGCCATCGCTGAGATGGTCAGTTGGGGAAATCATGATGACGCAAATCTCTTCTACATCATTGATGATGCCGTATAGCCTACAATTTCTATAGATCACACATAGGATGAAGTTTCCATTCAGATAGGATGAGGAGAGAGCACTTGGTCACAACAGATCTCAGGGAATGCTGCATCCTTTCAGGTGCAGTTAGAAACTAGTGAAGGGGCCATGATGGTGGTCATGTAGCACTAGGATGCACCAGGAGTCATAGAAGTGGTCGCAAACCACATCAAAGAATCATTCAATGTGCCTATTGTGCCATCAACAGATCTTACAGGAGCACAAGATGCTCAAACTCTGGCCGGTACCTCAATGACTCCTGTAGAACATGAGGATGTACTTGACCAGTTACTACAAATAGGATAGGTAATGACATCCTTGTTTGACATCCCAGAGGATGTTATAGCAATCCAATCAGACCTCATTTCCACCAAAGGAAAGCTAGTCTTGATAGAGATGAGGGCCGAGCACACTGAGGCATAAGTGGAAAGGTTGAAAGAAAGGCTTGTGACCCTACAAGCAACACAATGGGATCCTTCTCAATTCATTCCTGCAGACCAACTGGACACTTTTAGAATTGAGCAACTTACCAAACTGTTGACAGAGAATAAAAGGGTGGCAAAAGAAAAAGAGAAGGCTATTTGGGATGCCTCTACGGCACAAGCGCAAACTTACACGTACACTAAGGCACTTAAAGCCTCACAAGAGGAAAACAAACAACTTGTTGCTGACAACATTTGGTTGACCTCTATGGAGAAACGAAAGAATTTTCTTAAAGAACATTTTCAAAAATTACAAGAACAACTAATCAAGGTCAACCAGGACATGAACCGTTTAGCCAGGGAAAATCAAACCCTCTCGATGGACGAGGTATGCACCATCCGTCAGAAGATGGCCATTGAAATAAGTTCATGGTAGAATGAGGCTAAACGACATGAGAAACTAAAGGAGCATTTCAAAAACCAAGTGGGGATATATAAACAAATCATCAAGAAGGAGATCCATATGGCCAAGGCCCACATCAATGCTCTCAGTGCTCAACACACTAACTGGCGAGCCATATTGGACACATACATGTTTGTCCACTAGGCAGAAGTTAAGAAACAAGACCTCAAGATCTAGGACCTTACAAAGTACATGGATTTGGCAAACCTTCGGTATGCCAACCTTGCCATGTTAACAGCAGGGCACTCGAGAATAGAGCTTGAGCAACAGGTAGCCACCACATATGTCAAATATGAAACAAAATTTGTAGAACGTAAGAAATTATTGCAAAAATTAGAGGTTGAGAATTCTGAACTCAAAGTGGTTAAAGAAAGCTACTAGGCTCCATGGCTTGTATATTTTCAAGAATATAGAGACAAAGCTAGAGCTTACAAGGAGGAATGACGGGTGTTTGCGGCCTGGTATGTCCAATCAAATAAAATATTTCTGCAACTACCATGCCCATGGAAGGTGCTGACTCCATCAAATATCAGAAAATTGGCATGGATGCCACTGGATCCCTAAACTGAAGAGGAGAAACTCCAGGCCATACTTCAACGCCATCAAGTCCCAAGACCTAGAGCATAAGAAAAGGGAAAGGCACCCATGGAGGAGCCACCACCACCAGGAACTACATGAGTTCCACCAATTTTGTAGCTTTAGGATTTTCTTTTGTGTTCTCCATGTTGTGTCTCAATTTTTTTCTAATTCCACACTGCAACATGAATCCCTTCTTGTCAGTCAATAATCCCATACCTATCCACTGTGTAATTAATAAGGCTTGTTCTCACCTTAACTCGAGGACAAGTTTTCACTCAATCGCGGGGGTATGATGAGTCATGAATTGTTGGCTATGATATCGCATCCATGATATCACGTACACGATATCATAGCCTATCTCCTCATGTATAAATAAGAGGTAGGCAGATCTAGTAGGTAGTTTTTGGAGTTTTTTGAAAGTTTTGAAGTTTTAAGTTTTTAATTTTTAGTAGTTTTCCTCTCAACCCTTTTCTCCCAGTGCATGCCTGCAGTGTGGTGATTGTAATTGTACAACATCCTTATTTGAGTGTGACATACTTGGACACACACATGACCAGCAATAAAGATCGAGATTACTTCATCATTGCAACATCCACTTAGCTTAATTATTTAATTGCTATTGTTAATTATTAATTCTTAGTTAATATCTCTCTATCCTTATCTCCTAGTAACATGGAATGAGTATGACTTAATCACGAGCATTTAAGTGTGACTACTTGGTAACCTAGTAGCGTACCTAGGCCATGCCCTTGGTAATCCCAGTGGTAGTTATGCATGAAGTCCAAGATGTGTACGGATGCTCATCGCACTTAGGCTAGTTTAGATTCTCTCTTATCCTCTCTCCTAGCTTAGTTGATATTATTTACCATCATACCCAAATGTAGCATTAGTGTAGGAACACATCATACACCTCACCCTGGACTAAACCATATGTGATAAAGCTAATACTAGTCTAGGTGGAAAGATAGCAAACCACAATCTATGAGTAACTGTCTAGATACCACAACTAGTTCGTCTGTGGAGTTCAAATGGATCGTGTGTGAAACACTTGTATTCGTATGGTTGAGTGTAGGGGTACCCATCCACTCATTAGTAAGCTTTGAAGCCTCTAGAATGGCACTTTTATATTTCCATGCCTTTGCTAAGTTATCTAAAGATAGTTGGATAGCTTTTCTTGATTTTGAATGGCTTTAAAATCTTCCACTAAGCTTCTTCATTGTACTAGAAAGCCTTAATCTCTTAATATCTAGCTTAATCAACCCATAGAGCTCATATTTCTTCTTAATACTAATATCGTAGGACTATTCCAGCTTTCCTCTATAAATCCAAATATTAGTTATATAGATCTACCTTAGAGAAGGAACTTACATGGTAGAAAGGAAATATTGCTATGGATTATGATCTTATTACTCATACAACTATTTTATAGAATCAATTTTTGCTTTTACAAAAAAAGGCTTGCTTCTATGCTAACATGGTAGAAGCTAATGTAGCTAATGATGGCATGGAATAGTTTGTTCATAGAATAGAAATCTGGCTCTACCAACTGTGTTTTCACCAAGATGTTAACATGGAATTTTTTGACATGGTAGAACCATTTTATAGAGGTAGTCTTCAATTCTACAAGCTTCCTCTTTATGATATGGGCATTTTTAAAGCCTCTATCCAAGTTTAGATTCCCAATTACTACAAATTTTCTAACTTCTCAAGAGCTAACGTGGAAAGCTAGATCTGCACAGCTAACATGGATTGTAGAACCAATTTTAGCTTTTCTTTATAGATCCATATTTTGGTTCTATAAACATGCACTAGCTAAAGAGCTTACATGGTAAAGCTATTTAATAGATGCATTTCAAAGCTCTTTGATCTTTCTCCTACAAACTAACATGGAAAAGTGAATTTCACTGAAAATTTTAAGCTTTATAATTCTTAGTCATGTTATCAAAGATGTCATGGAAGAACCAAGAATACACTTTTTTTGAGATATACTTTTACTCTATGAACAAGCTCTTTTTCATTTTCTATGACCAAATGATGATGTGTCTCATAAAACCATTTTGTAAAATCTCTTCTTCACTTCTCAAGTTGGCATAAGATGATGCCTAAGTGGAAGAGCCAATTTGTAGAGCTATTTTTCAACTATATAAGTTTCCTTTTGATGTGGTCATAGAACCAATTTATAAAGCTACTTTTTTGACCCTCAAATAGGCTTCTTGAATAATGCTTTAGACCTTAACCTAAACTTAACTTTACTAACTTATCATCATGCTTACATGGCAAAATCGATCAAGACTTTTCTTTGTAGAACTACTAATCCATTCTACAACCCACTTTTACATTCATAGAGCTTAACTTAGTAAAACCACTTCTGTTTGTTTGTCATAGAACTAGAGTTTCTGCTTAACTAACTGATATGACAAAATATCTTTCTTCTAACTAAGCTATTTAGCTTTAAATAAAGGGTTTCTATTGTTGATCAACTATTTTCTCTAATGCCCATCTTCATGAAACTAATTCTTAAGCCTTATGGTTCTATTTTTGATGAGCTCAACTTACTTATAGTTAGGGGAATACAAATTCAAGCTTTTAACTAATTTACAAGCTTTGTTCCTGAAGTCGAGTTAAATTAATCTATGAAGGACCTTATTTAACTAAAAAACCCTAGCTTTTTCATCAATGAATCTAAAAATCATAGGGAGGGGGCTTTATTTAGCTTCTAAACTCTTGTTTTATAGATTTAAAGATGCACTACATATTTGTTAAGGCTTTCTAATTTAAAATCATCTTCACAAATACTTGCTAGCTCAAACCCTAACTTGTTCATGATGTGAGATTCTATTCCAAAAATGCAACTTATCCTCTGCTTCATAAATTGAAGAAATGCTACCATAAATTATGCTTTTGAAATAAAGGTTGAGCTCACAATAATCTTCCATTAAATATTTCTTTAACCATTTACTATACCACTATCTTAGAACTTCTTTTTCTTTAACAAACTCATCAAAGGAATTGAGTCTGTAATTATACTTTAAAGCTATTTCATATCAATGGTAAAAGTGTTGTACCAAAACCTTGGCAATAAATTCCTATTATTGGAAAATGTACTTAACCATTCAATTTTTTGTTGCTCAGCATTCTGCAAATATGATTATAATGGTTTAGCACTAGTTTTTCTTTGCGGACCTAAGAGATAATATAGACAATGGTATTCGCAATTATTTTTGATAGTGACACCTCAAAGATCATCATTTTCTTAGCATTCTCAACCTCTTGATATTTTTGCTAAAGCTATCAAAAATCTTCTTCTCTGGTTAGATCTAACTTAAGAATAACAAGGTCAAACTATCAAGCTCTGAGTTTTGCAACCTTAATGGCCAACCATCTATTACTAACAATGGCCTCCTTGAGTTACACATTGATGATCAATAGCTTAACCATTATTTTAAATAGTTGTGATTAGGTGGTTGATATATCTTTTGGAAGATCAAAGATGTTTGAAATTGATTACCCAACTTTCACTAGTCATTCCAATACTTCTTTGTGTTGGACAATACTCATCCTTTCACTTCCTACTCCTATCAATGCTTGTACATCTTCCATGGTAACAATATCAAAGATAGATCTAGCAAGAGTACTTAGAGATTCTCAAACATGAACTGCCACCACCACGAATACTATATCTCGATCCTTGTATGGCATGACCAAGACCATCACTCCTTCATCTTCTTCTAGCATTAGAGGATAAGGCTGCTACATTCCTAGAAATAATAGGAAATGCTTATCCTGGAATGGACACATTAATCTCTCTATTACTAAGATTGGAGAACATAACTACCTAGTTTCTTTATGATAAGAATAGCATTATCATTTCGCTATTTAGTTAGCTAATGATCCTTGTGACTGCATTTAGATGACTCATGGCTAGACAATATATTGAAGATTCTCCACTATAGTTAGAGGCTTGTTGCTATAGTCATTCTACAACTACCAACATTTCACATGTCATCTCCAATGCTATAGATGATGATTATAGTGGTTATTCCTCTTCTTAAAGTTTAGCAGGAGCTCTATGGATGACATCATTTGAATAGTAAGCAATACCTTCCATTTTGTATAGTTTTTTGATTAGGCATGAAAAGGGAAGTGTCTTTCTACCCTTATCATTCTCCTTAAAATATGTTTCAATTTCAAGCATGATGAGTTGTAGTAGGTTGCTTGAAATTTTTTCACTTAGATGCATACATGCATTGGAAAATAAGGTTATGATCTTGCCCGACCACATTGTTGGATTAAGGTGATAGGTCATAGTCTTGAAGTATGCTTACTCCACCTTAGTAATGATATTGTACTCTTTTCAATCCACTTCATAGCACTACTAGACCCACTCTTTCTTAGCCTCTAGGTTTGCTTAAGTAGATATCTCCATTAGTTTTACCTTGGTATTGGACAATTTGAGAGCCTCTTCAATGGTCTTAACCAAGTACAAGATGGTGATGTCCTTGATTTTAATAATCTCCTTGCCAAGTGTTCAAGAAAAGGTAATTTTCTCCCATGTACCATTTCTCACTGTCAAAGATAATTAGGCCATAGTGGGAACCCTTAAAGTTGTGTTTGAACCTATTCTAATCCAAGATCCAAAAATGGTTCGAAATTCAACTACTATAGGATGATGCTTTAGATCTCCTCCTTAGTATGAACCTTCTCCAAGAAATCTTTTGTAAGTGTCACCTCTAGATTAGATCATGATCTTGAAACTTCATCCTACCTAGATTACCATATTTCTGCAATAGGAAACTAATATAAAAATTTCACCTTAGGCCCCTCACATATGAACTTAATAGCATGGATAGCCTCAGTGGCTTGCTCCTAAGGTTTCTGTTGCTACTATTATTATTGGTCCCTTCCATCACATGGTCACTTCTCTCTAGGCTATGATGGTCCTCTTGCCTATAGTCCTCTCTTGGGTATCATCTACAATCACAAACATAATCTACCATTAGCTCCTTAGGCATGATCATTTTTTGTTTGGATACCTTTCTTTACTTAATTAGTTATGTTTATTGGTTAGACCTTTAGATTTTATCATTAAGTCCTTATTTAGTCATCGCAAGCTTATGATATTATTTTATTATTATTTCATTTTTCTTTTAAGAAAGGTTGATTATTGATATTAACTCTTGTAATCATTAAGTTTAATATTATTTTAATATCTTGTTCATTGAAAGTTAGAAAATTTTCCAAAATTTATGCCCTCACAATATAAAGTGTATCTCTGGTAGCATGACAATCAAAGAAGTAAAAATGGATAAGTGGTTGAGATGTTATGGCTCTTGGAAGGCTCTAAGCTCTAAAAAATGGCAAAAACTACTCTTGTGTTTGAAACAAATGGAGAAATTGATCTAAGTATCATGGGTATATATAGGATTTTTTTTTTTTTTTTTTGCATTGACTGGGATGCCTTAATGAGGCTGTGTTGATGAGGATGCATCAATGCAACTATTTGTAACAATTTTCACTCAATAATATGAAGGGATTTTGAATGAGTTTGGGGTTGAAACAAGAGCCAAATGAGAGCTAAAAATATAAAAAATCATAGAAATAAGATAATTGAGAATATAGTTTAATAAATTAAATTAATTTAAATACATGGAAGGAGTTATTAAAGGATGTTTCTGATGTTGAAATAGAGAAAAAACTAGATGTTTCAACTTATCAATATGATTAAGTTTGTAATCAACTATGATTAGGAAATTGAACTTAAGGTAAATCAAAAGAGGTGCAAGTGGGTTCTTTCCAAAGTAGGCTCATGCCTAATATTCCCTTGAATAACCTCATCAAAAGGAGTTCATAGTAACTTAGGATGATGAATGATTATTTTAAGTTAAATTCCATACCCATATGAGGAATTTTCTTAGGATTATACAAGCTAGAAAATGAAGTTATTAATTCACCATGGCATGAGGTAATGAGGTGAGAGAAAATGAAGTGAGGGAATGGTAAATAGAAAATAATAGATAAATAATTTTCATCATGGTCACATGAAATACTTAGTGAAATTTATGATTAAGAATATTTAATACCAATTTGTTCTAAGTCTAGATTAAGTCCATTCTAGTTACAGTGATCTCACATTGATAGATTCTTTCTCTTCTATCATTAAGAACTTATGACAACCACAAAAAACAACCATCACTCTAAGAGAAGAAGAAAAGAGAATTAGGTAAGGCCTTAGTTAGAGGGGTGCCTTTAGGCATGGATAACATGTCTTGCTAGCCCCATAACTAGTGCTTGTGGCTCATGAGATTGTCTAAGTAATGTCCTTTGAATTCCCCTGTTGTTTATTTGTTTTTCCTATATGGAAACCACACCATGCAAAGACATGATTCATTTCATAGTCAATAGTATAAGTGAAGATATATCAATGAGGAGTCATATAAATTAAGTTAAGAAAAGAACACAATAAATCCCCTTGAGGTCACACCCTTTTCCATTCCCAGTTGGTCCTTTCCCAGTTCATTAGGTAATAAGATTATATGTTACTTTTAGTTTAAATGTAGAAGAACCTAATGTTTCCACAATATAGAATCCACATGGAATAGATGAAATGGATGGATGTTGTAAATTCACTACTTAATACCATCATAAAACTAATAGACTATTAGTAGAGAACATAATCTAAGGATAAATTTAACCTTTTGTAATCAATTATAACTTTGATAGCTACATTTAATAATTTCCAAAATTTGTAGTAGCCATGGAATAGAATTTGAGATTTCAAATAAGACTAAATGAAAATAATAAAGAAAAGGAAAATGTATAAAATAATCAGTAAAATATTAAGAAAGTGAAAAACATATAAAAAATGTTGCAAAATAAAAAGTAGAAAAATTGTTTAGCCTCATCAATATTTTATGTTAGATGAATATCTCACCTACAACTAAATTGAAAGGAGGAGATTCAAAAAAATGGAGTTTTCCTATCCTTGATCAAAGGTGTTAGTGTTGTGGTTAGTTACTTGGAATTACATGAATGGTTTAAGTTGTTGGATGTTGACTACCATTCACTTTTGATGGTTTTTTGGGTGATAAATTATCATTGCTCTAGAAGGAAAAGCTTAGTGAATAATGTAAGATCCTTCCCATAATATAGCTTAGTTCGTTATGGCACATACATGGGATTCTAATAGAGAATCTTGTCTCTTCATTTGAATGTAGCTTTCCTGATCTATGTGCATTATGCACTTCATTCATCATTAGTGATACTCTTCAATTTTTATCTAGCATGTTAAATATCATTATTTTTTTTTCTTTTTTTTTTGTGCTAGATTAATATCTAAGTCAAGTTCATAGGCAACTATGAGTGTATAGAGTGCAATTTAAATTGGAAGTTTGGGTAACATTCTATGCACTAACTCATAGCGAGTGTAGCCTATAGGAAGTTTTCATGTTAAGTGATATGTCCAAAGGACATGATTGAGTTTAATGCTCCAAGCGTTCCTATATTTACTGATAGTTCACATTAGAATCTATGTGATTTCCCTATTGGTGACCTTTGCTTGACCATTGACTTAGGGGTAATAGGGTGTTATGAGTTTATATTTCATCCCAAAGCATTGCATTAATTTGTGAAAAGTACTACTTGTGAAATATGTTTCATTTTTAGAAATTAGTGCTCTAGGTACACCAAACATGTTCACCAATTTTTGTTGAAAAAATTGAGCTATAGCGATCAATGTACAATTAGATAAAGCTATGGCTTCAACCTACTTAGTACAATAGTCAATGACAAAAATAATATAGGCTTTTCCATTGAACATGGAAGTGATGGATCCCATGAAGTCAACTATCCAAAGATCAAAAGGCTCAAATGGTTAAATCCACTATTAGGACCCTTTCATTTAAGTTTTCATTCCTCCATCTCGTTAATACCTCTTGCATGAATAGGAAAAATGATAAGTGCTCTTCAAGATTGCTAGCCTAAAGTATCATGTCATACGGATCTTTGTAACTATCCTTCTTCCTATGTAGTGGATCCTACAAGGATCCTCATGAGTGTTCTAGAGGACCCTCATCAGTATCTTGGATGATCCTCAGTTAATTTGCATTAGATACATGCTATTATACCATGCCATCGGCATAAACCTTATAGAGGTTTCCCTTGATCTTCATGTAATGTTTGACCCAATTAAGAAACTATTGTTTCTTTTAATAATCCCATTTTGTGGGAGTTTCCTATATGAGTAGATATGAAAGGAACTCATCCTACCAATTTGTAATCCTTAGTGCATGAACTTTAATGGACTTAAAAAAAAGGGTTTTATTTAAAAATTGATCCGATAAAGGTTCTTCATCATCATTTTTATCCCATATTAACTCAAAAAAATGATCTACAACTATATTCTTGGTTCCTTTTCTATCCACCATGGTGAGATCAAATTCTTATAAGATTATTAACCACCATATAACATGAGGACTTAATATTGGTTTGTTCATCAAGAAGTGGATTGCACTATGATCTGTGTGTACAAAGATTGGATATCTAAGCACACATGAATTTTTCTAAAGCATATACCACCACCATGAGTTCTCTTTTAGTGGTGGAGTAGTTTAGTTACATACCCACAATCCTCTTGCTTGCACAATGGATATAATATGGATGTTTTGATCATTCATTTATATAAGCACTACTCCTAAGGCATAGTTAGATGTATTTATCATGATGTGAAATGATTTAGACCAATCTAGGATGCTTAGGATTTGAGTTTCTATGAGCTTTTGGTTTAATTATTAGAATGCTTGTTCACATTCTATGGTTCATTTAAGGACTACATCTTTCTTGGTACACTCTACCAATGATATGGAAATTTTAGAGAAATTCTCTATCAACCACCTATAGTAATCAGTACGAATAAAGAATGACCTTACATCTTTGACAATTTGAGGTTTTCTAGTTATTCCTTGAATGATCCTCACTTATTCATGGTCTACATCAATTCCTTTTTCTAAAATTTTATGCTCCAAAATAATTTCATCTTGTACCATTAGCTAGCTCTTCTACCAATTAAGTTATAGGTTTATCTCCATCACATGGTCTAATGCCATTCAAAATTGACGTCATAGGTAAAGGATTCATTCATGAAGATCTTCACACTACTACTAATTTGTTGTTGAAAGATGCTTAGGACTAGGCATTGAAATGTTGTAGGAGCATTACAAATGTCAAAGGGCATCTTTTTATATGTCAAAGTTCCCCACAAACTTGTAAAAGTTTTCTTGACTTCATATTTTTCTCTAATTTAAATTTAGTTATAAATACTATACCCCCAAAAATCTGTAATAACTATGCCTTGCGATTGTATCCAACACTTGGTCCACAAATGACAACAGAAAATGATCTTTAAATGTGGTCATTTTGAATAGTCTGAAATTTATACAGATCCTTCATTGTCCTTCTTTTTTTGGCATAATAATAAGTGGAATTACCCACTCATTATGTTACATAGGATAGATGAATCCTACCTTAAGAAGTTTTTCAACTTCGTATTTTATAACCTACTTTAGGTTTAGATTCAATCTTCTCTATGACTACCTCTTTGGTTTGATGATACAGTTTGTATATATCCAGTGCTAGCATATGCATAGATCTACTCCAATCAATTTATCATATGACCAAGCAAAGGCTATTAGCTATTTGTTTACTACTTTTATCACCTTCCTTTTTTGTTCCTTGGTGAGGTTGGCATTTATGATTATTGACTTTCCATTATCAAGAAATACATATTCTAGAGTTGCTAGTGAAGATTTAAACTTAAGGAATTCTTGTTTAAACTTATTAGGGATCTCCAACTCTCCTCAATCCATTTCTACTTCAATGTGAAAGATTTGGTTTTGAATTTACTTCGTTTTGTCTATCTTATCGACATAAGCACTTGTGAGAAGTTTAACTAGTTCCATGCACATTGTTGAACTAGAGCTATCATCTATTGTTAAGCATTGGGTACCCTCTTGTTATATGACTACTACTTACAATCACCTTTGAACATCTAACATTTTAGCATACTTCTCACATGTTATGATGGATGTGCTCTTTATGATCCATATTTTTTGCACATAATGGTACCCTATATCACTGTACGTAATGCATGGAACCCTCTTCTTCTTAACTTTTTCAAAGTCATTTTCCTTAAATATTTCCAAGCAGAGATCTCTAATCTCTAGCATGGTATCAATTGTGCTCAACCAAGTCTTTCCCATGATAATTGGAAAGCTTCCCTTATAGTTATCCATATGAATTACCAAGAAATCTATTTAATATGATCATCTAGAAATAGTGGTTATAATATCCTCCACCAATCCCAAGGGGACAATGATGGATTGATCAACTAGCTCTAATATGATGTTACGTTTCCTTAGTATCAGAAACTTCCAAGTTTTATACACCTCTTGAAAAATTAAGTTCACCCTAGAAACTTAGTGTTGGCGACTATTTGGGACCAAACCACCAATGTTGGGATGACCTCTAGGTCTTGTGACCTACGAGGTCACATGATCAAAGGTGTTCTTCAAATAGGATTCAGATGCTTATTGGTCTCTTGCAATACCAAGGCCCAAATACCTTGAAATAGACTCAGTAGTTATAAAATGAACTAATTGTGAGTATGTATTTCCTATTGTGAATGTTGAAATGGTTGGGTTTTGTAATAGGATATCGTAAAGAGATTTGACTAACTTTATCAAATATTGTGAGTTGTTGGAGATTCCTATTTTATTCAATCACTTAGTCTATACGATCCATATAATACATTACTTGTAACAAATAAAATTTTTCAAAAACATTTGAGCACAATTCTACCAATCTACTCTTAATTTTCCCCAAAAATAAAGTTCCACAAGAAAACTAGAAATAGAGCGAGATTCAATGGACTTAAAAATAGAAAGAAAAGAAATAAAATTCATGTGAAATGTCAAATATTTAAGCAAGATAAATTGACATGAGGAAATACTTTATAATAAAGCTATTCTAATTCAATCAACTACAAATTATGCAAACCCTCTAAGCTCAACAAGCAATTTCATAAAGACAATCTTATTATACTACAAAAAATTGCTACATAAACATCAAAGTATGAGTCTATATTTTGGCTAGTGAATAGTTGTCAAAGATTGCATTCAATAGAACCTTCAAACATTTGACAATTTTAGGATTGAAATACCAAGGCAATACACTTCAAAATAATGAAGTTATTTCAGTCATCTCAAAATATCAAAGACTTTCCTAGATTCTCTATACTCAAACAAGCACTTTTGTTAAGACATTACTATTAAATTGCTCTTGAGGCTTTTCAACAACATAATCTCTTCTATGGCAAATCTTAATAGAAGTATAATATTGTGCAAAAAAATAGGTATAAAAGCAACCTAGAGAGATCATCCCAAAATTAAATGCCAAGCATGATACTATCTAAACCATTAGCTAAGCAACTAAAACAAAATGGAAAGGACTGAACTCATAGGATTAAAACAAAGTATCCAAATTGAAGTCTTTAGCAAGCCATGTTACAAACTTCAATATCTTCTTCTTGATCTTCCCCTTCCTCCAAAAAAATTCCTTTTTTAACTCTACCTTTGAAGGTTCTTTTATAATGACCTTAGGATAGTTACAATAATTATGAAAGGTTAAGGGTATTACAAATAACTAGGGGTATTAATTTATAACCATCCTAGAAGTTATAACTTCCAAAGGAAGTTATGAGAAATTTAAGCTATAGTTACCAAATGTTTTCTTGGTAACAAATATTATGGAGATTACCATGAAAGATTATAAAAATTAGAAAAAATATATGCCATAGTTGGCAAGTTTCCTTTTGGTAATCACAATTCCACAAATATCAAGGAAAACATGTTGTAACTTCCATAGGAAGTTATAACTTCTCATGTAGAGTGTCAATGCTATAATATGTTTGTCAAATGTTCATTAAGCCTCTTCCTTATAGCTCTTAGATGATATATTATATGGAATGAAATTATTGAACCACTTAATATGATGTTATGCAAAATTTGGCTTTTTCCCATAATGGAGGTTTTGATTTAAATTTTATATGACATGTTATGTGGTAAAGGTAGATCAAATCAAAATAATAAAATCACTTGAAACCATAATACAATTGAGAAAATTTGGGAACATAGCCTCAGCCTTGTAATCATGTGTTGAATTCCACAAGCTCACTGAAATCCAAAGCCACATAAATTGCCCTATGCTACTATGCTCACAAATAAACATGATCTCAATAGAGTGGGGTTTCATGACCATCATGTGGTGACCTCTATGTCTCACATCTTTTCTTCCTTGGAAACTACTTCTAGATCTTTTTGTAACAGAGTCTTATGGTTGTGCTTCTGATCATTGTGGTTGTCTGTGCTGACGTTGCTTAGGGTTAGTGTTATTGCCATCACCATCTCTATAATGACCAAAACTGTTAGCAACTAGAACATCAAGGTCAATGAGCACATAGCCTAATCTTGAGTCTATGTGAGGGCCTGCTAGATAAAGAGATGAGATGCCCTGAATGATCTTGTCAATTGAACAGGGACTTACTAGATGTAACCAAGGTGTAGCATGGTTAGCCGTGATGCTGATGCAAAATGATGCTAAGTGTCTAAGTAGTGTCAATGGTGTTAATGTGGTTGAGAATAGTTAGGTTTTTGGTGAAAAGAAAGGTGTCAACATGCAAGGATCACTACCCAAGCATAGTTTTAGGTAGAGCTATGCAATGAAATAGTGAAAAATGTAAATGAAATGCTAAAAATGCAAGGAGAGAAAGAGAGAGATGAAACACCACCCCAAATGGGGTTGAGCATAGTTAACACCAAGAGGGATTAGAAGGTATGTAGTGTACAATAGGTGCAGTGGACAATGTAGTCATAGTCTCAGGGGTGTCTAGCCACAAAGACTAGCATTCCACCAAGATGTCTACGTCTGCTAGGTTGGCTGTCATAGTGTACAATTGACTACGATGTTTTGGTGGGCTACGATGGGCTGTGGTGGTCTAAAACTTCACTAGTATGCCTTTGGTTCTCTCCCAAGCACTCCTTAAGTTTTCCAAGTCTCTTGTTTACTAGGCCTTAAATTTGCCAACACTTCAATTTTGCCAACCCTGAAAACATTAAGGGTGGGGGTATTTATAGGGCTAGGTTTAGTGTGAAATATGAGGTGAATGCCATGTGGAAAAGGGGATGGTTGGAATTATGCTATCATCCAACTATGCTTTCCACTAAGGTTGGTGATGTTATGCTTTGCTGTGCTCTGCCAAACTTTGTGAGACTATGACTATGTTGCCAACTGCATGTATGTGTGTTGAGAGGGCTACAAGGTACCTAAAAATGAAATTTTGGAGACTATGATCTAGGACTATGCTCTTCACTATCCTACATGGAGTCAAGAATACTCACAATTTTGAGGCCAAAAAGAAAATACACAAAGATGCATTTTACTAACTACACTTGTTGGAGATGAGCCGGAGCTGAGTTGAGTGATGTTGTCATGTTGTGGAGGCTATTAGAGGCCATTCTGGTTAACTATGCTTGACTACACTTTGGATTAGGGGAGAGCATAGTCTCAGACTTATAAAAACTTTCATAGAAAAAGTGGCTATGTGTTGACTATGCTCTCCACTGGAGGCTGACTATGCTCTTAACTGAGGATGAGCATAGTCCTAACACTTGTCAAAACTTGTGGAAACTAGCTTCTAATTGACTACACTTGACTATGCTCTGGGATAGGGGAGAGCATAGTCTCAACACTTAAAAAATCTGCAAAAACTAGGCCTTCATGTTGACTACACTCTCCACGAGAGGCTGAATATGCTCTAGGGTAGTGGAGAGCATAGTCCCAACACTTAGAAAATTTGCAGCTTCTAGCTTTGCAATGACACTTAGTGAAAAGTGTAAAACTGGCCTTTGTGTTGAATATGCTCTTTATTGGGCTAACTATGCTTTGCGGAAATGGAGAGCGTAGTCCCAGCACTTAGAAAAATTTGTAGTTGAGAGGCAGTAGTCCAAATTTGGTGGTGTTTCATTAGCCTCTCTTTGTTGACATCTAGAGAAGTGGCCCAAGAAATGTCGACAAAGAATAGCAAAACATCACAATAGGCTTGGCACCAACATCGCTCTTCAACATGAGATTAGATGTCGCTACACCATGCTCAAGAGTGCTATGGATAGTGGTATGCTAGATGGTATGTGAAAAGTGAGAGAAGGCATAGGTGATGTGCTGGGGATAAAAGGGAAAGAGAAGTGCAAATGAGATGTTATGATGCAAGGACATCATGACTGATGATGACCATAGCGCCAAAGTGGCTTACCCTTGAAAACATTGACCTCTCTTTGGAGTGTTTGTGAGAGAGTCAAGGTGTAGATTCAAGGCTGAGCCAATTGTGAAATTTCTTTGTAGCTAGGTTGCTCGGGGACATGCTTTTTTCCATTTTTTTTTTTTTGCTTTTTTACTTTTTTCTTTTTTGTTGTGGGGTGAACCTTCTTTGGGCTCTGCACTTTGCTAAATGCTTGCTGTGAAGTGAAATGCATATCAAGTGAGTTGCATATCACTAGATGGGCTTTGCTTCATCATTGATGAAACCACATGGTGTCTATATGATAGGTGTTTCTTCCTTAGGACGACTTATGTTACATTTTCTTAAGCTAAGATTGGCTGATAGAGGCTTTCCACAAGATGACTTATGTTACGTTTGCCTTTGGAAGATTGTTGTTTGATCAGATGTGCAAGGAGGGTGTCATGCAATCACAACACATGAGTGTCTAGGAGGGCTTGCAATCTTGGCTATGCAGGGAATGAGAGGGTATTAGAATATGGGAGTGCACGTGGGTAGGCTGTAACAAGATAGGGGGGATGTGCACTCTTGAGAGGCTCTTCTAGTCTAATTGTGCATATCTAAGCACTGTGATGACCTACTACTATGATGAGATGCACCTTTGCATGATGACTTAGGACTTCATCCTACAAACACAACTCTGAGAAAATAAGAAAATCACACAAGATAAAAAATGCCAATAAAATGCAAGGGGGTGAAGATTCTACAAGTGCTCCAAAGGCTACGTTAGTGACAAGTGCTCGAAAGCCAATGAAATGGTGGGGGACAAAGATGCTGCAAGTGCTCCAAAGGCCACACTCATGGAAAGATCTCATAAAGCTAATAAAATGGAAAGGGGCCAAGATGCTATGAGTGCTCCAAAGGCCATGCTTGTATCAAGTGCTCGAAAATCCAATAAAATGGTAGGGGGCCAAGATGCTGCAAGTGCTCCAAAGGTTGCATTAGTGACAAGTGCTTGATTTTGAAGCTGTAGCATGCTCACTTGCATGGTATAGGAGGGGGGATAAGGGTTCTGATCACTCTCTTGCTTGTAGGAGGATGAAAGGGATTATTAGTGACTAACCACAAACCCAATTTAAGGTCTTGGTAGACCATGGCTTTATTAGTTTAAGGTCCTAGCAAACTGTGAACCTAGTTTAAGGTCCTGGTAGACTGTGCTATGCTAGTTTATAGTCATAGCAAACATGTTATGCCAATTTAACATTGTGACCCAAGGATGAATGTTGTGATAGTTTAACATCATAGAAAATAGAATATTGTGCTAGTTTAGCTTCATAGCAAACATGCTATGCCAATTTAACGTCATAGTGGATGAGTGTTATGCTAGTTTAGCATCATAGCAGATAAGCTATTGTGGTGGTGGATGAGCTGTTCTACTAGTTTGATGTTGTAGTAAACATGTTGTCTTTATGCTAGGTTAACGTCATAGTAGATGCATGTTGTGGCTATGCCAATTTAACATCATAGCAGACAAATTCTTACTTCTCTTAAATGATGTGCAATGTTTCATTTTAGATGTAATACAACTTCAGGTATGAATGATTCACTGGATTGGCAAATTTATTTCTATCTTGATCAGCAAGCTTGAATTCTCCATTGTCATAGGCCTTAGTGACCAAAGGTGAGAAGATCTGCTCATGCACAGCTATGTTGTGTTCATAAAAACTAACCAAAAAAATTGTTAAGTAACACCTATTTCACAAATTCAATGTGCAAAAATTAAAAAAATAATGCAGTGAAGTTTGCCTAAGTATGCATGCAAATTGCTATGGCAGGTAAGCATGTTTGTGCTAGTTTTAGGCCTCATCAAGCTATATGTGTACCATTTTTAGGTCTTAGTAGACTGTAGATGTGTTAGACATTCCGTTCTAGGGAGGATTGATCATGCTTGGGGAGTAAAATTAAGTTGCACATTCATAAGGTAGTGAAAAATCACTATTCCAGGCTAAGTATGGGTGACTACGCTCTCACCTAATTACACTCTCATCCAACTATGCTCTCCACTGTGCCTTCAGTGTCAAGCGTAGTCTCAAGTTGGTGGATCATTAAATGATCTCAAGAGGGTATATAGATGCATTTTCGCTATCGGTAAGTTGTCATTATTTGCTTTCAACTGTAACATCTAAAGCGTAGTCTTGCCATTGCTATTGCACTACTGCCAGTGGAGAGCATAGTTGGGAAAAATGATGCACCGAAGTGAATGCCTACACCTAGGATTGGCAAACATCATCGAGGAGGAGAGAGTACTAGGTTGCCTGCCACATGCACACATGGAGAAGAGGAAGCCATCAACATCAACTAGGTACACTGACTATGCTCTTCCTTTTGTTCATTTCTTCATTCATATTTTTGATATTTTTTTCAAAGTAAGGGTTTGGGAGCATAGTATTTTCGTGCATCCTACCATGGCACCCTACCATGGTTGTGCCCACTACCACCATGCACTATTTCGACATAGCACGGTGGTAAGGAGGGCATGATGGTGGGGAGGGTTTTGGTTTATGCATATGATTAGGGAGGGTGCAGCGTTACATTTCATGATGTGGCCATAGAGAAAATGGTTTCCACTACATGGCACAAGTCTACCATAGGGGCCATGCATGGGGTTTTGGGATTGCAAGGTTTTGGGGTCCCTGCACTACTATAGCTATCATCGCATTCTTTTTCCTATTTTTCAGCATGAACATAGGGAAGAATTTCATTGTAAGGGTTTTGTGAGAACACCTACCCAGGGTTTGTGGGTAGGGGCTTGAGACCTACAGGTACGTGCCATGGGTCAAGCACCAAGGTTTTGGTGGTGGCCAAGAAGTGGCCTACCATAGAGGCAAGGAGCATAGCAGGGGTTTTTCCTTGCATTTTTTAAAAAAATTTCTCTTTTATTTTTCATGACAAGTAGGGGTTTCTATTTTCCCCTTTAGGGTTTTACTATGTAGGGTTTTGCTATGTGGGGGAATTTGGGAGGGGCCACAGGTTACATTTTACAATGCAATCATGGTGGAGAATGGCTACTGTTGTGTGATGCAGCACAACCATAAGGAACCATAGTTGTCACCACGTGCTATCTTCTGAGCTTGTGCAAGGTTTGAGAATTTGACATAGCTAGGGCACTCATGTGAGTTGGGACTTGGGGCAGAGCCATAAGGGTAGGTGCTGGGAGGTTTTGGCACACATGCGAGCTATAGGGCTCTAATCATGATGCCTTGTAGCCTGGCCATGGGGAGAGGGGCCAAGGCAAGGGTCTATCCCTGCATTCTTCTTTTTCTATTCTTGCATTCCCCCTTCTCTTTTTTTTCATGAATTTTTTTGAAGGTTTAAGGTGGCAGTGGTAGAGAAGAGAAAGAGGACATGACTTGACAAGTAGGACAAATGTAGTGGTGCAATGGGCATAACATGTAGCAGGGCAACAAGTGTGGTGCACATGGTGGGTGTGGTGGATGCAATAAGCACAAAAATTCATGGCAAGTGTAGCAAGTGAGGTAGTGCATGGTGGATGCATCGGTGTGTGAAGACTACGCCTTTTGCATCTTGGAAGCATAATCACCACCAAGTGTTTTTCAAAATGTCTAACCCAAAAGTACATTTTTTTGGGACTACACTCTCTACAGAGCATAGTTGGGAGTTAGAAAAAAAATTCATAGTTTCAGACCACTCTCCACTAAGGTAGTTGAAAGTTAGAAAAAATTTTGCAATTTTTCAGACTATGCTCTCCACTAAGGTAATCCATGTAACTATGCATAATGCTAAACTTGAAAAATGTGCAAAAATGTAGCACTAAGCCCATAAAAACGTCCTATACCCTAGTGAGTACCAAGCACATCAAATGGATTGGTTAATGTCCTATACCTATGAGGCTCCATAGTGCATTGCTTAGATAAGGATTTTTTTCTTTGGTAGTCCATGTTGCATCATGTTAATTTTACTAACTTATCTTAATAATTTAATGCCAAAATTTGCATCTATGTATGTATACTAACATTTTTCTTGTTACTTAGTAGTTAAAGGGTGCTATTAAAGCCTGTTCTAATTGTCGTTAAGTCATGGGCATCCTATGCTACATGAGCGAACTTATTTCTAACATGCCTACACTAGATATGCAAGTGGGCTATCAGGTGGTGTGGTTTTCACCAAGGGCTCATGAGCTCCTAGAATAATTACTACAGCAGTTGAGTATGATCATGTGATCATACTTGACAATGGAGGTTGCTAGCACTATCATCGAGATGGTGTTGCCTGGGGCTAATCGAGGCATCCTAAAATTCATCTCAAACAAGTTTGCTGCTAATGTTGATGGGGCAGGTGATTCGGGCAAAGGTCCTAGGAGCACTCAACAATTATTCAAGATATGATGCATGACAAGGTTTACTTGTTACAATAAGAGCAACACCCTTTTTATTAGGTTACGGGTGCATACCTTATTCCAAAGCCCACCTAGAGTTGTCTACTGCACCAAAGGGTAAGTGCGTTCATGGCTCTCATAGTGTTTTTTCTTCACTACTAGCTCATGTTAAATTGCTAACAGCTCATGATTAATGTCAAGTTTAGAGTTGATGAGGACCTATATGATAAGGTGGATACTCTAGCCTTGACCTGCACTACCTTCGAGGTGTTCTCATCTAGCACGAATGTTTGGGCAACTATGATTGAGTAAGTGGGGCTTGATCTATAGGCCTATCTTACTTAATACTTGAAGGCATATGATTAGTGTAGAACCCATGGTTGGTTGGATAAGGAGTGGGCTACTAGTGAAATTAACACCGAGGAGATGCTTGTAGCACCATCCTCGTCTCAAACCCCATTTGTACCACGTACATATCTATGTTTTGGCTCATGTGGTTGTTCATGTATGTCTTTCAGTTTTCCTCATTTTCATGATGCTAACTAACATTAACATTGATTTTCCTTTATTTTAGTAGTGATTGCCTTAGCTGAGTTGAAAGTTATTACCATGGGCTACATAGAGGTCACCCTCATCATAAAGTATGGTAATGTGAAGGGTGTGCAACACTGGCTATGCCACAAAGCATCAAATGCACTGAAAAATCAACTCATGCATGCTAGGTTGATGGATCTATTTTGGCCCTTAGCTTGAGTATCCCAGTGGCTGAAACGATCATCATCATCAACTCCTTCAATAGCGACATTAGGAAATTTTTCACCTAGATGCATGATGTGATGGTAGTTCTAGACCTCAGTGAGGCCTTCTTCGCCAACCTCTTTGGCCTCCCTATTGATGGTCCACCGATTGTCAATAAGGCTAGCAGGGAGGTAAACCACAAAGGGAAGATCAAGCACTGGTTGGGGGTCACTCAATCTCACAAAGGCATATCAATTAAAGATGTGCTAGTGCCTGAGGTGCAAAAGCTATACCCTCTATTCCGCACTCGTGTCTTTCCAAAGTTACTCTCCCAGGGAAAGATCCTTGGGGTGAAACAGACATGCATGATGGAGGTGCTACTGAAGAGTGCAAGGTTCAACTAGGCCACATATATAGCCACCAACCTACATGCAGAGATCTTTAGGCTATGGTTCAACCTCTAGGTGATGTCCCACATCCAATTTGCGTTCTTCACAAGATACTTGTGAAGGTTTGCAAAGCTCTTGGTTGTATGAGATGATGGATTATGGGTGTTGTAGGATCATGAGTAGTTATCCAAGCCATCGATCAAGCACATGTTATCCACTACACATGCGTAGGATCCCCCAAAGGGAATCGATGAATCATTATTAGTGACAACCAAGGGTCTCGTAGGCTAGTCGCATTACTCATGTGATAGCACGAGCAAGGGTCCTCCAATCGACACCAAGGACAAGCAAGGTAGACCACTATATTGCAAAGAAAATGGGGCCATCTAAGGCCAAGATTAAGAGGGAATGTCCTAAGGAGGAGGTTTCCCTTGAGATTGGGAAGCCAAGCAGCAAGAGAATCCACATCAAGCTTCAAGGCTTGCATGTAGATGTCATAGGTTAGTATGGTGCATTAGTTATATTTATATAAATATTTTTATTCTTATATGTTTTCTTTGTTATGTAATATTTCTAATCAACTAAGAATGTGCTATGCATACTAATGTGCTATATGTGTTAATTACAAAGAAAGGAGAGAGGGCTACAGGAGTAGTGATCAAGGTGACAACAGAGGAAGCATCTCCTCAAGCTAGGGAGGAGGAGGCTCATGGAGGTGAGCTGCATGAGGCAATAAAGACCCTCCAATAGTTGGAGGCAGAGAGGTTGTCCCACCTCAATGGAGGTGATTTTGACAACTTGTTCAATGGTGTGTAGCTAGGTGAGCCCTCTGCACTCATGTTTGAGGGCTTGCTAGGTAACTAACTTGCGTTGTCATCTATCATTACCTATTTGTTCTAGTATCTTTAGCTACTCAGCTATGTGATAATTGCATTGTTGTGTTATAACCTTAGATATTCCCACCAACAACCCCACATCTACCTACCACATGGAGCCATGGGTAGACATGCCAAATAAATTTTCCTTTACCGAAGATGTCATTAAAGACATGGTGGACTTCTTGCGACAAGCAAACCCTAAGCTCGGTATGTGTGCAATGTTGTTTCAATTTATGTTACTTTATTGCTTGAATTCTTGGTATTCAGCTAAGATTGATTGATTGTTGTATGCTTGTAGGTCCTAAGCTATAGTGGGATCTGAGAAAGGTGGCCAAGGTGGATGCTCTCCCTAATCCCCCTCTTGAAGTTGATCAAGTGCCTTACCACATGTATGAGACATTGAACAAGTGCATGCTTTCATGTGTGAAGGCATTGTGGGTCTATAGGCACTCAAATGAGCACTTTTAGAAATGCATGCATAAACTCCAGGAGAGGGTGACCAACCAAGATGTGAAGATCAAAGATCTCTAATCCAGATATGACTTCTTAGTGGCTAGATAGTATGGAGATAGCACCTAGCGTACCACTGAGATCGAATATGAAAGATATTGGATAGCTCCCAAGGGTAAGAATGAGGCCACATAGGAGCTGATAGAGCAATGGCTCCAAATGGACTTGCTCACCCCAAAGAACTAGGATTGGAAAAATTATAGCACAAAGGTCTATCAGTGGGGGCAAATGCAAAAGAACCATAAGCACTAGTATAAGTGAGAGTGTGATGTGTACTTGTGATGGTACAAGGAGAAGTCTACCAAACCTCATTACCTCAAGATGTTTCTTGAGGCAACTAATAAGAGGCAAGCATATGAGTTGTTCATGTAGCACACAGTGGTGACTGACTCTCTTGAGAGAAAAATCATCACCCCTTTTGAAGAGGCCTCTTTTGCTACCTTTTTGATGGAGCCTCCCACATGGAATGCCATGGAAAAAGGTAAGACCCTTATGACAATTGAATTTGGCCAAGAGAACTAGACACAACTTTCCAAGGCCGAGATCCTCTAGCACTCAAAGGCTAGCCTTGGAAAGTTACCTCCAGAACTCGCCAATGTGAGACCCTCTAAGGTTAGTTTTTTTTATGTTTTTTATGTTTGGAGTTAGCTTGTGTAGTTCATATTTTCTTACTTATTGTGCATATTTGCTATGATTATGGTAGGTACAAGTGATACTATAGGCTCTAGTGATGCAATGGAGGAAGAAGACTTACCACCCCCACCTAGTGCCACTAGTTAAGCATGACCTGTATGTAACCCCCACTGGGCTTTTTTGCTACATTTTGCCTTTGATGTTATTCATGCTATGTACTACTATGCACATTACATTTGATGGATGATTATTTACTATTTTCTATGTGTGATGTGTAAACTTATTTTTATATGATCATTTGCTATGCACTTGCTATGCTTATAACATGATAAATTAATGTGCTAACTTAGGATTATGCAACGATTGTGTGACTAGGCCATTGTAGGCTCCATGCTAGTTTAAGGGCATAGCGGGAGGACCAATGCTAGTTTATGGTCATCTCGGACCACTACGATGGGATTGGAGGTCATAGTTTAAGGTTGTTTTGGGTTGTGTGTTGTCGGTTTAAGGCCATAGTGGGTTGCATGTTGCTAATTTAAGGCCATATTGGGCCACAACATTACTATTTTAAGGCCATGGGGGGCCACAGGGATAGAATTAAAAGTGGTAGTCTTAGGCCATTCCAAGCCCAATATGCTACTATCTCTCTTTTCGTAATTTTGGCTTTTATAATTTTTATGCATTTTGATGTTTTTTTAATAACTATGAAGGTGTGAACCAACCAAGTGAGTGCATAAACTAAGTGGATGAATATGTAAATAAAGAAAATAAATGTATAAACAAAGTGAAACGATGCATAATCTAAGCAATCAGGCTAAATGTAAATATGTAAATAAATCCAATGCAAGAAAAAGTTAAAAATACATGACACATAGAAGCAAATGGTAGGTAGGCACCTAGCACATTTCAAGCCAAGGGGGTACCTTAGTCACGTAGTTGCTTCCTAATCTAGTGTGGGTTAGGAGGTGTGTAGGGCCTAAGGTGAACTCTTCAGTAGTTTCCTAGACCCTCGCTTACTATGTTGAAGGGAAATTTTGCCCAAAGGGCATCTTCCAATAAGTTGTTGGCTTCTTCTATCCTTTCAAGTGGGTTTACCTCATGCATTTTGTTCTCATCCTTTGCTATGAACACGTCATTAGGAAATTCCACTCTGACCTTGCTACATATCTATGTTGTTGATGGCTAGAGGGGCTACATTATTACCATAGATAATAACCTCACCACCTTTGTATGAAAGGTGGATTTCTTGGTGGATTGGAGAGGAGACGACCCATAATTGGACCAACCACAGCCTACCCAATATTAAGTTAAAGTCAAGAATTTTCTCTATGATGATGAATTTGGTAGTGGTGAGGAATTGCTCCCCTTTCATGAAGGCTATTGTGACAATACCCTTAACAATGATGTGCAACTCGTTAAGGGACTTCATGCATGTGGTTTTCATTAGCTTGATTTGGCCTGTAAGGCCTACCTTATCAACAATTGTGTATAGGATAACATTTTTTTTTTTGCCCCATCATCGATGTGCACCCTCTAAATATTGCATTGCCTAACATGTATGGTGATAAACATGGAGGCTATTATGACCTCATCCTTCTCAGGGTTGATCTTAATTACCTTATCATGAAACACGAGGGGTGTGGAGTTTGATTCTTGCAATGCAGGAGGTAACATCACTACATGTATGGAGTTCTCATCTATAGGGATTTCCTCTATGATAGGAATGGAGGTCAAAAATTGCACTAGTGCTTCATGGTGGGTAGATGAGATCATGATTAGGTCATAGAAGCTCAATATTGTGTTCTTCTATTTGAGTGCTTGCTTAACCTAGGCTAATGAATCCATGAAGTCTTTGCCATTGGTTGCATTTTTATTAGCTTTGACTCCTTCCATATGTCCTAAGAGACAATTTTTGTGGGAAGGTGACTTGGGCTTTGTTTGCTTGGTCTATGCAAGGGTCCTAGTACTTGATTATGAGTTTCTAGTGATGGCCTCCTTAGTTGTTTTGGCCATAGAAACCATAGATATGGGTACTAACTTTGGTGGGCCTAGCACTCCTTGGTCTCAACATTGCCTAACCATCTCATCTGTGAGATGCTCATTAGGCATATTGTGCTATCACCTAGGGAATATGCTAATTTTGCCAATATTATTGGCTCTTGGATGAGAAGGGACTGGTGTGTTGCCCACTACCGGACTCTAGGTAGGTGAGGAATCAGCATGTTGTGGCACCTTGATAACAAAGGGTGGCTAAATTTTCATTTTTGCAACATGCTATAGAACCCTAACCATGAATGGAGTTGTAGGTACTTGAGTTAGCACTCTAATGACAAAATGTGGCCTTAGACCCATAGGGGCCATAGAGGCCCTTGGGCTACCAAAGGGCACATAGACCATGAATGGATGCTACACCAATTCTAGGTTATCATCGATGCTAATAGCATTTATAACATAGCCTGCATCATCTACATTCAAAGGGTCCTTATACACCCTCATAGATTAGTTCTAAGCTCTAACTAGGTTAGTAGCATCAAGTACCAACTCACATCTGTTAATCATTCTTTAGAGGTCATCCTGTAGGGCTATGCAAAAATCAATGTTATGACTAGGTAGCTGATGGTAGTGGTATAACTAATCCAACCTAAAGTGTTTTGGGATTGGGGGCTCATTTGGTGCTACCAACGTGGGATTCCTTAGGAGCTCACAATATCTATTTTGTCTTTTCTAAGCATCTTTGAACATTTTCTTGTATTGGATACATCTAGCCTTTAGTAGTTGGTCCAATAGTTTCAAAGGATTTAATTGTAGTGGGGTATACTTGGAGTGATCCTTACACTCAAAGTTATGCCTTGGAGTAGCTTGCACTATGGCCACCGCTGACGTGGGCTAGTTAGTTACTGTAATGCTAGGGTTGGTGGATTTGTTATTGGTTAGGGCCTTGGGTGGCTTGGTCATTGGCCTTAGGTTGGTTGTTTTAGCCTCTTTGGCCACATTCACCATAGTTGCATTTTACTTTCCTTTATTCTTATCCTTCTTCGCATGTAGGTTTTTGTAGGCCACGTAGGCTAGGTCCTTACTGGCTTCTACTGCATCCTATATGCTCTTGGTATGGGCAAAGGCTTGGCTTAAAGACTACAGACCCAAGTAGTATAGTTTTAACTTTATGAAGTCATTAACTACATCCTTAAATATGGCCAAGATGTGTGTTTCAACTATTGGCTCTCGTATTTAGTTTAATAAGGCACTCCAATGTTGGATGAATTTTTGTATGGGCTCTAATTGGCCTTGCTTAATTTGCATTGATTAGTCCAGTGTGGTTTTTGGCTTCAAGTTGTACTTGAAGTGCATCACGAATTAGCTTAGGAGATCCTCTAAAGAGTAGATAGAGCTTCTGGATAATGCATGATACCAGTCTAGCATCTTGCTAGTTAGTGACATGGAAAACACACATATGTTGGCATCTGGCCATGCCTGCAATAACAAACACTTTGACCTAAATGTAACTAAATGCATGTTGGGGTTCCCCTCACCATTGTACTTTGTGAGCTAAGGTAGTGGGACCCTGGCCAGGAGAGTCAGTGGTGGAACCACAAGACTAATAAAATCATCCTAGTAAAAGTCCAACACTTTAATGGTTTCAGAGGAGGTAACCTTGAACCATCCTCCAAGCTTTGAATCATCTGGAATGCCTGCTCTAAGTTGTGAGATGTTCTAGCTGACTATGTTGGTTATGCAACTTCTTGTTAAACTAATTGTGTGGTCCATGGCCTCATTGTGGGTTGCAAAATTGTCAAATGGGCTTGATGTGTGGGCCATGCTATAGGGATTATAATTAGGGTATGTGATGCATACATGGGTTAGGTTGATGCTAGGGATGCTAACGAGACAAGCAATATGTAGGATGCTTGAGTAGTGTGGGGCCTGGAGACGGGCCTTGCATGGAAGTGTGGTTGAGTTGACACAGTTGCACTAGCTAGCAATGGCTAGATGGGTGGCTATGATGCCACAAAGGGCAAGCTAAAGGGAGATAACATGTCAGGATGTGTCTAGTGCATTGCCATAATGGACATTAACCTAGATGGTGACGTCAGTGAAATAACCATCTCAAAGAAAACAGGTGAATGGGACTACAAAAGAACCAATTTGGTAGTTGCTCCCTAGAAGATGATATGGAAGGAGCCCTCATGCTCGAAGTGAGCTTCAAACTTGTCCTATTCTTCCTATAAGGGTTCTTCGTAGTCTATTCCTACTTCATGCTCACTTATCTAGATGAGCTAGGCTAGCATCCACTAGTAGGCCTCTATGAGTGGGATGATGTCAAGTGAGGAGGGGATGTACTCCCATCCATTGCGATGAACTAGTTGGTAGCCTTGTTTTGCTTTCATGTCTAAGTGATCTATGAATAGCCCTACTTGAATCTTTGCACAAATGAAGTTGTATTGTTCATCACTTAGAATGATGTACTCTGGATATTTCCCATGCAGCCTAAGGGATTACCTTGGCTCTGCCATTATAGGATTCCCAGGGTTGTAAATCCTATTCTCTCATTGGATGGACAAGATAACAAGTGTGCTTGGGATTGATGTTGAAAACTGTTCAGAGTTCATAGATGCAAATGAAGTTCCAAGAGGGAGGACAAGAGTTGCTAAGTGTGAAAATGAATAACTCTGGTGACTACACTGTCTACATTGAGAGTTTCCTACACTCTCTACGCTGAGGGCCAACTACACTCTCTATGCTAAGAGCTAACTACACTCTCATTGACAATGTCAAGAATTTGGCCAACTGTGGAAATGTGTGCTCTAGGGTTGCTATGCAAGGTTCCAAGGGAACCAATGACAGGGTCTATTCTACATCAATCGATTAGTAGACAATGTCTATGCTCGCCTAAGATCTAGCTATTTCCATGCATGCAGCAAGTCCATAGGGGTGTTGGGTCTACATTAGCTCAAAGTCAACAATGGTGATGCAGAGAGCACATGAGACAACCACCAATAGGGTCTAAAGAAGAAAATGTTCTGGCCCTACTTCTAGTGCCAAAAACTATAACAATTGGAAATGTCAATGACTAGAACACCAATGTTGATGGGTGCATAGCCTAACCCCAAGTTCACATGAGGGCCTACTAGATAAAAAGATGGGATTCCTTGAACAATCTTGTCAATCAAATAGGGACTTACCAAATGTAACTAGGGTACAATGTGGTTAGCTACAATGTTGATATAAAATGATGCTCAATGTCTAAGTGGTGTCAACAGTGTTAATGGGGTTGAGCATCGTCAAATTTTTGGCAAAAACGAAGGTGCCAACATGTGGGGACCACCATCTAAGCATAGTTTTAGGCACAGCTATGTAATGGAATAGTGAAAAATGTAAATGAAATGTTAAAAATGCAAGGAGAAAGAGAGAGAAATGGAACACCATCCCAAATGGAATTGAGTGTAGTTCACACCAAGAGGGGTTAGAAGGTACGTGGTGTATAATAGGCACAATGGATAGTGTAGTCATAGTCTCAGGGATGTCTAGCCACAAAGATTGGTGTTCAACTAAGATGTTCACATCTACTAGGTTGGCTTCCATGGTGTACCATTGATTGCAATTTTCTGATGGACTATAGTGGTCTGCAACTTCACCAATATGTCTTTGGTTCTCTCCCAAGCACTTCTTAAGTTTGCCAAGTATCTATTTTTCTAGGCCTTAAATTTTCCAACCCCAAAAACATTAAGGGTAGGGGTATTTATAGGGCTAGGTTTAGCATAAATTATAGGGTGAATTCCATGTGGCAAAGGAAATAGTTGGAACTACGCTATCATCTAACTACACTTTCCACTGAGCTTGGTGGTGTTATGCTTTTTTGTGCTTTTAGCTACGTGAAGAGCATAGTCCTAGCACTTTCCACTTAGCAGCTTTTAGCTTTACCATGACACTTAGCAAAAAGTGCAAAACTAGCCTTTGTGTTAACTACACTCTCTACTAGGCTGACTACACTCTAGGGTAGTGGAGAGAATAGGCCCAACACTTAGAAAAATATGCAGTCAAGAGGCAATAGTCCAAATTTGGTGGTGTTTCAATCTCTACTTCTTCCACATGCCATAGGTTGTCCATGTGCTCAATATGTAGAGGTAAGGATTTCTACGAATTTCCACATTGTACCTTGGTAGTTCTAGAAATACTAGAAATACATGTGTGCTTGCCTTGTGTTTGCCTTGTGCTTGCTGTAGTGCTTATTTCATGACTTCATTAGTTTAGACAAAGCTACCATTGCAGGGGAAATTAGTGAGGGTACGCTACGTAGGATAATCTTTTGCCTTATCTTTGATGTCCAAAGCTAATTACTACATTTTTGGCTACAATTTTTACTACATTTTCCACATGACCTTCTAAAAGAGCAAAGGTTTAATTCTAAAAGCTTATGCCATTAGAGACAATTGGATGCTGATAATTCAAACTAGTACCAAGTGTCATGACATGGCCATTGTTTTATTGAATGACTAGTACATCAACTTTGGATATTTTGATGAACACCATCATTGAAACTTTGGAATTTTTATTTTTAAAATTTATTTATTTTCTCTTAATTTCTACCAAATTTCTAGTTAAAATATAATATACCTAGCTTGAACATATCCTTCATGTGAATCTCTTAATCTCCTCTAGAGTTACTATGGAATATTATCCTTAAAACATTTTCCTTGTAGTTGTTATTATGATAGCTTCAAATATGTCTTTTATAAAACCAAATTATCATAACTTTATTATTTTTAATATCCTTCCAAGAATCATCACTACTCCATAATAATGGTGGAGATGTGACAACATTTCTTTTTTCCTTAAATTCTTTTGAGACTAATGATATTTAAGATCATTTACCAACTAAATGACTACCAAAACAAGACTATATTGAACATTTCTACAAAAATACAAATCTTTTTTGAGGAAAAATTCTATCAAAATTAAGATTTACTGAAATAAAAGTCCTAATAAAACTTAGAGAACTATACAAGCACAATTTTTATACAAGCTATTATGTAGGTGGGAAAAGAATAGTTAAAGTAACTCTCTTGTGGATTCTCATATCATGAACCCTTTCATATGTAATCTCAATTGTAATGAATGCTCTTCTTTCCTCTTCTTACTTAGTTGAAGCCTCAACTTGATCTTCACTTTTGTTTTCAACCACTATTTTTGTTTCCTTTGCATCCAACTCCTTGACTACTACTTTTTGAAGTTCTTCTTGACTAGTTNTTCACTAGATGCTCCACTAGATATATATGTTATGGTTATATATTATTTATTATATATGTTACTACTAAACATATATAAAAAGTTTACTACTTACTACTATGTATAATTAATATTATTATAGTTACATACACATATCTATACTATGATATAGATATATTTATTTATACATATAGATTTAAGTTGTGGACAGCTGTCCAAAATAATGTTTTATATGTAAAACATTATATGGAAATGACAATTTTTTTCCATCTAATGTCAATAACTTGTATGTATCTTTTGATAATTTCCTCTTGATTTGAAATGGATGAGTCCATATTGCTAAAAACTTATTAGGATTTTTTATATTCCATAATAATACAAGATCATCAACTTTAAAATTTCTCTACAAATCCTTTCTATCGAACCACATTTTGACTTGAGAAGCATTCTTTAGTAAATTATCTTTAGCTCTATCCATTCCAGCTTCTCTTTTGATGAGTAAGGTCATGAAACTTCTATCTTTATTAGTCTTCTCACTATACTTTTGCACAAAATATGAGGCCAAACTTATAATCTTTTTCATAATTCTAGTGGGTAAACCATATACCAAGTTATAAGCTGGTGTTCCAATAGCCTTCTTAAATCTGATACAATTGGTCTATAATGTAGATTGCAAGTAATCAATCCAATTTCCTAGATTTCCATCCATAGATTTCTTAATGAAGCAAATAATTTTTTTATTTGTAGATTCAGCTAAGCCATTCCCTTAAGGATAATAATTTGAAGAGGAAAATAGAAAGATGGATTTTTTTTATGCCCATGTTTTAAATTCTTCAAATTTAAAAGCTCATCCATTATCAAATACCAACACTTTAGGTAGACCAAAACAACTTAGAATTTGATTTTCCAAGAACTTAATCACATCTAATGCTAAACTTTTTCTTAGAGCCTTTGCTTTAGACCATTTGGTAAAGTAATCAATAACTATGAAAATAAACTTATGTCTTGCTTTTGAAGGAGTAATTGTGCTAATGAAATCTAAGCTCCATTGCTAAAATGCTCTATCTACAACTAGCATTTTTTAAGGGAGCTCTAGCCTTTTTGATTTTTGGTCCATAACCTTGACATTTGTAACATCTTTGAATTTTCAAACCAATATCTTGATACATACTAGGCTAGTAAAAATTATACTGATGTATGTGCTACATTGTGGACTTAGGAGATTTATAAAAAAAATTAGAATTATCATGGAATTGTTCTAAGATTAGGCCAATTTGATCATTGAGGACACATCCCAACAAAACCCTTCTAAAATCCTTTATGTATGAAATTTCATCTTTCAACACAAATTTATTTACCTTTTTGAAGAAGGCTCTCTTCTGACTTGTAGTTAGGTTATTAGGAACCTTTTGTGTATCAAGGAATTTTAGAATCTCATTGTACCAATTTCCTTCACGAGTCTTCAGCACACATACTTCATCTTCTTTAGCCATTAAGTTGGCTAATCTCATTCCTTTAATTATTTTAATATTTCTAATGAAAATATGAAACCTTGAAGCTTTATGAGTCATTTCCCTCTTTTCAATCCAATTTCATTATGAGCTAATAATTGTTTAACTACATGCTCTATTAGCATAATGTGAACTAATGAGCTTTCCAAATAATATTTGAAATGTTAAAGTGCCTTGATGATTGCAAATGTTTGTTTCTCTAAGTTTGAATAATTAAGCTTTGAACATTTTAATTGATACCTAAAAAATCCAATTGGTTCATCTTGACCTTCAACTTTTTGAGTTAAAATGGCAGTGAATAAATCATTTGAAGCAAAGGCATATAGCTAGAAATCTTCTTTCAACTTTGGCTTTACCAAATATGGAGCTTCTTGAATAGCCTTTTTTATTTATGCTAAGGCTCTCTCTGATTAGAACATCTTTTTTAGCATACACATTAAAGATTTAGTAATTTCAATGAATCTAGGAATAAATTTCTTAATGAAATTTATCTTTCCAAAGAAAGATCTATGAGGCTTTTTACTTGTATGATGCTCAATATTTGATACTGCTTAAATTTGGAAATTATCTATAGCAATTCCTTCTTGATAGATTACATGACCTAGTAAACTTCCAGATTTAACTCCAAAGATACATTTCTTAGGATTTAATGAAATATGACATCTATTAAAAGCTTGTTGAAGATGATTAATATGATCTTCCTTCCTTTTTGAAAAAATAGTGATATGATCTAAATAAACCACAACAAACTCACCTATTAAACCTTTAAAGGCTAAATCCATTGCTCTTTAAAAAGTAGCTCCAACATTTGACAATTCAAATGGCATTCTTTGGTAAGTGAAAGTTCCCCACTTGGTGATAAATGTTATTTTATATTTATCACCCTTATCTAAAATGATTTGATTATAGCCTGAAAACCATCTAAGAAAGAATATACTTAAAAACTTGATATTTTGATCAATATTTCATCAATTCTAGGAAGTGGGTATTTGTCTTTTTCTAAGACTTCGTTTAAATTCTTGAAATCTACACAAAGCCTAATACCATCATTCTTCTTTCTTATTGACACAAGGTTAGCAAGCCATGTTGAATATCAAACCAAATATATAATTCAGGCTTGTAATAACTTTTTGATCTCAACTTCCATAGTTGGTTCAAATGATGGATTGAATTTCTTTTATTTTTGTTTAACTATCTTACAACTATTTATCAAAGGAATTTTATGTGTCATCACCTCTAGTTGAAAATTTTAAGATCACCATAAGACCAAGTAAAATTTTTTAAATTATTTTTCAAGAGTAATAATATTTTTTTCTTGAAAACTAAATCTTTTTTCTTTATGATATTTAACATCTTTGGTATCTTTGTAGATCTAATATTTATTACTTCATAAGCTTGATCATCTGAATTTTGTATATCCTTTCCGATAAGCAAAGTTTTGCTAAACCCATCTTCATAATTAATCACCTTTTTGGGAATAGAATTCGTCTTAAACCTTGACACTATTTTAGGTATGATTTGACTCTTAAATTCTTGCTTATTTTTCATAAACCTAAGTACTTGATCATCATCTTCAAATACTTGTAAATGCTTTATGTTATCTAGTACTGATGGATGATGTTCATTCTTAATCATTACACCTTCATAACTTTCTACCTTTTTCACATCTAATGTTGATGCTACTTTTGCTAAATCATCTGCTATACCTTCCTACCTATATGTTCTATTTTATAGTGATGAAACTGATCTAGCATTTTGCAAACAAGCTATTTATAAGATTGTAAGAATGATCTTTTTACTACATAGTTACCTTTAACTTATTCACAAACTAATCTTGAGTCTCCTTTTATGGTGATTTCCTTTATTCCTTTTTCCAATGCCATTTTAATTCTAATACAAAAAGCTTCATATTCAACCTTGTTGTTAGTACAAGGAAAAGATGGATGAATTGACTTGAATATTTTTAGGGAACCATCTTTTACTAGTACTATTCCAACTCCTACACCTTTTAAGTTACAAGAACCATCAAAGTATAGTTCCCATTTGCTCTTACCTTTGGATTCTTCTTTTTCCAAATTATCAACTTCTTGAAGCATGCAAATTCTCATTTCAAAAGCTCTTGTTTCAACAACCTTGTTCTTTCCATTTGAGGTAATGTTTTCATTCATCAAAGGCTCACTATAAATATATATTTGATTTGGTTTTCCTTTTCAAGGTAGCCACATATGTGAGTAATTTATTGATATGTACTTGGATAAATTCTTACTCCAACTTCTACTCAACAAAAGACTATGTGAATTTGGTATGTTTTCCACTTGAATATTTACTTTACTTTTGATATTAGGTTTAAAAGATATTTCTAATAAAAAATGTGGTAGGTAACCCACAATCTTCACTCTACTTTTATCTACTTAAACAATCTTTTTATTGGACTACTTAGGAGTCAAACCAAGTTTTTTACATATAGATAATGGCATAATAGTAGAGGTAGCTCTAGAATCAACTAAACAATTATGAAGATACTTATCCCTTAACTTTATTGTCAATAGAACAAAAGGAGCTTCCTTATTAGGAGTACAATCATAGCTAGTTTTTGTTGTCTTATCAATGTTAGATATGTAGCTTAATTCTGACTCTCCAACTCTCTTTTTATCTTTAATGAACTCTAAAGCCTTTCTTTGTTGATCTCCAATTTGTAGTAATTGATATATGTTGATATTTGCCTTGACATGTTTAAGATCTTCAATCAAATCATATTCTCCATCTCCATAAAAGCCTAGTTTCTTCATTCATTTATTAAAAGTTTGATTTTGAGTACTATGCTCTACTTGATTTTCTTTACTTTTATTCTTCTATCTTCTACTTGGTTCAAAAAACTTTCTCTTAGTAGATGAATCAGAAATGGCATTTGGAGGCCTAGAAGTAGTTAATATTTTTTTTATCATAGATCATACCCATTTTCCTCATTGTTATTACACTCTTCATCTAATGATATATCCTCTTCAAAACTTGATAGAGAAGAGGTATCACTAGATCTATTACTAGAAGATTTGCTTGCATAATGAACACTAGATAGTTCATTATCTAACTCAATATCAAGGAAGTTGGACATAACAAGATCACTTTCATCCTCATCTTCTACTAACTTAGTATATTAATGCTTATACTTCCTATTTTTCTTTTCTTCCTTGATCTTAACTTTTGCCAAAGCTTTTTCTAGTTTAACCACTTTACTGAATAAGTCTCTCATTAACTATCCTCTTTTAGATTCTCTACTTTCTAACTCTTGCTCTGTCTTAACACGAGATGGTCCTAGTAAGGCTTTAAGTTAAGCAAAATCTTACACAACAATAATCATTTTCTCTTATTTCTTTTGATTTGTTATAATTTCTTCATGATTCAAGTTCAGTTATTTTTCTAACTATGTAGCTTCATTAAAGTAGTCATTCAGTGTTATCAGGATTGGAGTTCTTCTTAACCAAATTGAAATATTGGGATTCACAGCCTTAAGATAAGTTTCTATAAGAATTTCATTTGATGGTCTATACTATCTTTGAAAGAGCCCACAAATTCTTTGAAACTTAATATTTAAATCTCTAATTAACTCTTACTCCTTTGATGAGTCGTCATTTGGGCGACCGCAATATCGCGTACACAATATCGCAGCCTGTCTCCTCATCTATAAATAAGAGGTAGATAGATCAGTTAAGGATGATTATTATTATGTGTAATTTAGGAAGTTAGTTAGTTTTAGTTTAAGCATTTTCATTTCTTTCTCTCCCTCTTCCTCTCAGTGTATGCCCGCAATGTGGTGATTGTAATTGTACGGCATCCTTATTCGAGTGTAACATACTTGGACATGCACATGACCGAAAATAAAGATCAAGATTACTTCATCATTGCAACATTCACTTAGATTAATCATTTAATTTATTTTTATTTACTACTTTCCTAGTTAATCTCTCTCACCCTTATCTCATGTTAAAACGCGAAATGAGTACGACTTGATTACAAGCATTTAAGTGTGACTACTTGGTAACCCAGTAGCATACCTAGGATCTGTGCTTGGTAATCCCAGTGGTAGTCATGCACAAAGTCCAAGATGTGTATGGATGATCAAGGAATGGATGCTCATCACACTTAGGCTATTTTAGATTCTCTCACCCTCTCTCTCCTAGATTAATGAATATTACTTTCCATT